>CM023203.3:31248212-31745984 GCA_004115045.4 Sinella curviseta | reverse complement strand
GGTCAATGAACGAGCTATTATATTCGTAAATATCAACCCACTTTTATTCTACATACAACAAGTCGCCAACTTGTTCACTTTCAAATCCCGTTTGCAATACCGTTATAATCGTATACATGACATGATCAACATCCTTCTCAGTTTCTTCTCATAAGATATTATTATGCATTATTGTATGAGGATTACTAGGTAAGCAACATTGTACAATGGCCAAGTGCAACGTCGCTCGCTATAGTTCGCTGTAGCCCATTAGCCTTCATAGAATAAACACCAAAATTATTACTACTCTCACTTCACTGCCTACTTAAAAATTCCTCATTTTATTTAGCATATTTTCATCGCATATTTCCAATAATTATCTAAATTTCCACAGAATTCAAACATGGTGACTGCCTCAGTTTTCTCCAGCGGAGCGGAGAGTTTTTGTGAATAATATTTGTGGAATCTCTGGGTCGAATCCTCAGTTACAAAATTCACAGTTTTAGCTAGTTATTTTGGGCTGCCTTTTTATTTATTTTTGTGTGAAGTGAGAGTTTCGAAATTGATTCTGATTTTATTTGCCTCAACTTTTGTAGTAACGTTTAGCTAGGATATTTTATTTTTGTGTTCCAGACCTGGACTAAGTGACACAGGAATCATCAAAACGATAAGCCATACAAAAATTTATATATTTTTGCCATATGTTGTTTGCCTTTGATTTTTATTTTGCCTCAAGCCACAAATTATTATCATCATCATCGTCAACAGCATCCACCTCAGCATTGTAGAGAAAAAGAGAGAGTGAGTGCATACAAGTGCATAGAAAACGTCATATAAAGGTGTCAGGTAGACTATAGTTATTTCACATCCATATATATAGGTATCATTTAACTGGTTTCTTTTGATTTAACATGTGCGGTAAATGACTATCTCGTTGACTATTGCGAATTTTAATATTCTGACGTCAGTTTAGGTATTAAAAATTTTGCCATTTAGGTATCGGTAGCATTTGATAATTTATAGTATAGTATGGTTTGTCTGTCTGTCCGTCATGAATTTTTAATTTTTCGACTTTGTTATATTTTATTGCATCCGTATTACAGCATCATAGATACACATGTCTGGTAAGCCGCCTCAGCCACCAAAGCATACACGTAGTAAAGGTGAGCCTGAGCCAACTGAGATCCCACTTTTTGTTGATAAATCTGCCAAGCAAAGAGTGACCAACGTACATAGGCAGCTAAGTGTTTTGCAAGCAACTCCTTCTTTTGTTGCTCCTCAGTTTCGTGCTCATCCGTCTCCTATTCGACCAAGCTATCTTGCTGTTGCATTACAAAATCGTTTGCCAACACCAGATCACTCCATTCTAGATAGTTCGCAATATAGTTATTTTAATTCTACCACCGTGGATCAAGCTAATATTCCAGTAGCCTCAACATCCAAACCACCAGATCCTACTGTACATACTAGTGTGGCCCGTGCACCCACACCGCCTGCTAGTTTAGATCCTAGTAACGAAGAAGTAGTTTTTAGAAGATCCAGCATAATACTTAGATCTCCTGTGCATTCTCCTTCTAAACAACGGAAATCCAGCTCAGATCCGGGTTCAGAACAAGATGAACTTATGATATTAGAAAGTGCACCTGCTGCTTCTAGTAGCACTGGAACTTTAACGCAAGTAGATAACGACGCATTTAAAAGTGAAGGCCAATTAGCCAGAACTAACCCATTTGATGATTTATCCTCCTCATTAGGAGCAGAATTAGATACATTGCAAGTACGTTTTTCTGAAAATCCCACAATAATTCCAACTACTGGTAGTGCACCACTTCCTGAAGATGAACCTTTTGTTGTTACGCGAGTTCATTTAGAAAAAGAAATCACCAATCTTGAGAGACCTATTGTAGAAAACGCAAAACATTTATTTGATAATATTTCTAAAGCTGCTACTGACAAACGACTAGAATTCTTAGCCGCCCAAAAACAATTAGTCATTCATAGGAGTCAATTAAATCATAGCATCCGAGAACAACGAGCTAAGCGAAGAGAAGTTGAAAGCAACATCAAGGATAGTAAACGTAAGCGTACTGAAGCTCAACTTGATTTGACGCAGTCTCAGCTTAATTTATCTGCTGAAGATATAGAGGCTTCTGAACTCCGACTTACCGATATTAACCGTCAGATAGCAATTCTTTCGAATTCTAAACAAGAAGCGAATGACGAATTAATTCGTTTAACTAAACTGAAGGAAAACATTAATGATCGTGTAGTGGAGATACAAAAGCAACAACAGGACTATCAAAAACTTATAGAACGCCAAGCCAATGAATTTATAAGTGAAGAAGTGTCTAAACAAAAGGAACGTATTAAGAGAGAGGTTCAAGAGTTTTATGAAAAACAATTTCAGACTCAGACAATCGATTTATCTAAAGAATATCAGAATAAATTATATCAAGCTCACATCAATTTAGAAGCGCATCTGGGCACTCAGTTAAAAAATACATTAAAAGGAATTGTAGTAAAACACGAACAAGAAATCCACGCATTTAAGCAAAGCGAGAAAGAGCTGACTGACGAAATCGCCCGGATTAATCAAGAGGTCATTATACGAGAGAACTTATTAGCTGCATCAAAGCAAAGAGAAGAGCGTTTAATTGAAAAGGCACGACAATCCCAGCAGAGCGCAGACCGACTTCGTCAACAGCGAGATCATTTACAAGGACAGAATCAAGCTTTTATTGCGAGTACCATACCCAATACCATACGTCCCGTTACAACTGTAACTAGTACAATCAGTACTCCGATTACTACAGCCCAACCTTCAGGATACTCTCCTATGCACACAACAGGATTTTATCAAACTCCTATAACAACTCCAGTAGTCACTACTGTTATTATCTCAACGGGAACTACTGCTACTACAACAACAACTACCGCTGGGAGTAGCTCAACATTTTCTTTTGGTGCATTCACAACGGCTAGTACACATACGTCAGGTTCATATACCTTCGGAGCATCCTCTGCAGCTAGTACTCATACAGGGGGACCATATTTTAGTTCTTTTAGATCCTCCACATCTTCCGGTACTCCACCGTTAACCATGTCTGCCGCCGCTTTATTAATGATGGCTGGTGATAGAGTAGAAAAATACACTGGAAAAGGAAGTTTTGAAGAATGGCTTAAAGATTTCAATGATGCTTGCACCACCTACGTGCTAAACGATGCTCAGAAAATGTCGTATTTATCGTCTATGTTGAAAGACTCTGCCAAAGTGGCATATCGTCGTTTCATTCACGGTAGTCCGAGTATTGACTACCCTACAATGTGCATGAAACTTAAAAGTGCTTTTCAATCCAAGGTCAGTCGAGAAGAATATAGGCGTTTATTGGAAGAAAGAAAAATAACATCAAGGGATTCATATGAAGATTATTATTTCAGTATCTTGGAATTATGTCGTAAAGCTCATATCACAGATGATGCAGACATTGTCAATTATTTGATCAAGGGTTTACCTGCTCGTTTGGGCAAGGAAATTTATAATTCCGGACCACTTAACCCAGAAGACGTTTATGAGAAAATGGTTAGAGCATCCAAATTTGACTCCCTTTTAGGAAAAGGTGCATATATGCAAGATGAAGAGATGAACGTCATTATTGATACAGTCGCAGAAAAATTGCAGAATACGAAATTGGGACAAAATACAAAGAATGAAGCAAATTTTGTGCAAACCAAACGCGGTAAATTTCGCGGATCCAATCGTGGCAATTTTAATAGAGGAAACTTTCGAGGTAATCGAGGTAATTACAATAACGGCAACCGTGGCTACTATCGTAATAATTACCGAAACCGAGGCAATTATAACAACTATGGACGTGGACGATATAATAATGCTCCACAAGGCAATTACGGAAATTTCAATGGCAATTATAATGGTTATCGAGGCAATAATAATAACTATAATGGCAATTATAACAATCGAGGTAATAATTATCGAGGCAATTCTTATAGAGGCAATAACTACAGAGGTAGAGGTCGTGGATTCCGAGGTGGACCACGTAATCAATATGATAATCGAGGAAATAATGATAACTATCAGAATCAGAATAGAAACAATAATGCTTATGCCAACACCGCACAGGCTTCACAAGATGAAGGTCCTAATGTGCGTTACAACCCGGAAAACTAAATACTGTGATAGGAATTGACGAGTGTCCTGTCACTGTTAATTTGGCTTATACAAATCTCGTCATGATGCATCTTTACATAAATAGGAAAAAGGTTTTAGCTCTCATTGATACTGGCGCAACAGCTTCAATTATTCCTCCGAATTTAGTTACAAATATGACTTTAAAGAAACACTCAGTGTATATTAATGGCATTAATGGTAAAGGTATGGCTTTAGGAAAGATAGAACTGCCGTTCGCTTTTCCAGATACAAACGAAGAATTATATTTTCCCTTCCTTGTCTATCCTGTAACCCGTCCAATCATTGGCAATGATATCTTGTCTAGACTAAGTTTAAAAATTGAATTCCCTTCCAGATCCATTCAATATAAACAATTCCAACTACCTTTTTATCTTCATTCCCAAGAAATCAATTCTATTGAAACACCTCCTTCTACCAAAGTTAAAGTTAGTAAACGTGTTATCATTCCTTCCAACTCCTATATGAAAGTTCAAGCTTACAATCCCAATGATTCGGTATACTTCGAGCCTTCTGATGTTTTAATGTTGTATCATAATCTTCTTCTTCCTCAAATTTACTTACCAAAACAAGGCAATGTTGAAATTCCTATTCTAAACCCCAACGCGTATCCAGTTCAATTAAATTCTCACACTACCTTAGGAGAAGTGCAAGGTCTTGTAGAAATTCATCATACTAATTACATTCTATGTAATAAAGAAAAGCAACCTACTGCGAATAGTAATTCTGAGTTTGATATCAATAAGGAATTAGGATCAAATCAGAAACTTCAGTTAGCCAACTTGTTAGAAGAATACACTATGATTTTCTCCAAGTCAGATGATGACATTGGTAATTATCCTGGTCCTGAAAGAATGTCAATAGATACAGGGGATAGTGAACCAATAAATTTGCCGCCATATAGAAAATCACACACTGAAAGAAAAATAATAAGGGATTATATTCAAAAGTTTTTAAAAGCTGGAATCATTGAGGAATCCAATTCAGATTATGCTTCTCCCATTCTTCTTATTAGAAAGAAGGATGAAGGATGGAGAATTTGTATAGATTATAGATTTTTAAATGATGTCACGAAGACACAAAATTATCCCATGCCTAGATTACAAGATATATTTGATAGTTTGTATAATGCTAAGTTCTTTAGCAAAATGGATATAGCCCAAGGCTATTTTCACTTCTGTTTAGATGAAAAAGATAAGCACAAGAGTGCATTCATTACCCAAGATGGTTTATATCAATTTAATAGAATACCTCAAGGAATGAAAAATAGTCCTTCCTTCTTCAATAGAGTGTTACGAAAAATATTTAGTAATCTTTTATATAAGCACACATTTTTGTATTTAGATGATATTTTATGTTACAGTAAAACGTTTGATGAACACGTTAAAGCCTTAAAAGATGTGTTTGAAAAATTGAGGCTAAATGGTATAAAGTTGAAACCCAGTAAATGTTCTTTTGGTTATAATGAAATACGAATTTTGGGTCATGTCTTAAATAAAGATGGTGTCAAAGTAGATCCAAGTAAAGTATCTGCTGTTGTTAAAATGCCTATTCCGCAAAATGTTAGTGAAGTTCGCACTGTAATGGGCATGTTCAGTTACTACAGAAAATTTATAAAGAATTTTGCAATAATAGCTAGGCCTTTAGTAATGTTAACTAAGAAGAATCATCCTTTTGACTGGACGAGAGCATGTCAATCGTCGTTTGATATTTTAAAGAATAAACTTATTACAGCTCCTATTCTAGCTCAGTTTAAAGAAGACTCTGATGTAATTTTATATGCTGACGCCTCCTTATATGGAATTGGTTGTGTACTCACGCAGATCCAAGATGGTAAAGAAAAAGTAATTGCCTATGCTAGTAGAGCACTTAATCCAGCTGAGATAAAATATAGCATTGCTGCGAGAGAATGTTTAGCTGTAATTTTCGGACTAAACCGATTTTCTGAATATTGTCATGGTCGACATTGTACTGTAATTAGCGACCATCATTCATTGTGTAGTTTGTTAAGAACTAAAAATAGTAAGAATCTTCGTATTGCGCGCTGGGCGCTTGAAGTTCAGCAAGCGGATATAACAGTAAAATATAGAAAAGGTTCTTTACATGGAAATGCAGATTGTTTATCTAGATGTATTCCATTATCTGCCCCTGCAAAAGGTTTTGAATCTGTCTTCCCAGTTACGGTTAAGTCAAAACCAACAATGTCTAAGGTTAAGCAAGATTTAGATTATAGGTCACAACTTAAGATAAATCAACGTAAGGATAAATTTTATAATCAGATATTTACTATTTTAGAGAATAATATGCCTATTCCAGATAAGTTTAAGCATTTTAAGATTATTGATGATACTTTATATTATGTTGATCAATTTAGTGAAATTAAGAAATTATGTATTCCAACTTCTATGGTTAATGATATTTTATTTGCACATCATGATAATTATTTAGGCGGAGGTCATTTAGGTGTTAAGCGTACTGTTAATACGATTAAGATTAAATATTATTTTCCTAATATGGCTAATATGATTGCGAAATATGTATCCAACTGTCAAAAATGTGCGGAAAGACAACCAGCAACTCAACCAAAATTGGACGCATGCAGCCTGGTGAAATCTACGACATTTTCCAGAAATGGCAATGTGATGCAATTGGACCGCTTACGGAATCAGCCCGAGGAAATAAGTATATTTTAGCTGCTATTGATACTATGAGTAAATATGTTGTAACTAGACCTGTAAGAGAAGTTAATTCTACTACTTTAGCTAAGTTTTTAATCGAGGAAATATTTTTAAGATTTTCTGTTCCCAAGGAAATTCAATTTGATAATTCTTCCGTTAATAGAGCTAAGCTTATTGATGAATTGATGAAAAAGGTAAATTGTACTCCAAAATTTATTACTCCATTTCAGCATAAAAGTTCGGGACAAATTGAAAGATTGAATCGAACATTAGAAGAGATGATAAGCAAAATAATTGATAAAACTCAACAAGATTGGGATTTAGCGTTAAGCATTACTACTTTTAATTATAATACTACTGTCCATTCTACTACTAAATATTCTCCTCATTTGTTAGTTTATGGAACTATGCCTACTATTCCTTTAGATATAG
This sequence comes from Sinella curviseta, assembly GCA_004115045.4. Lineage (NCBI taxonomy): Eukaryota > Metazoa > Arthropoda > Collembola > Entomobryomorpha > Entomobryidae > Sinella > Sinella curviseta. The sequence goes on along the minus strand of CM023203.3, from coordinate 31,738,691 downwards.
CTTTGGATCCACAAGCGAATAACTATTATGGAAATATTGATAAAATAAGATTACATGCTAAGCAAAATAGTTTGATAAGTCAAAATAATTCTGCAGAAAAATATAACAAAACGAGAGTTGAAAAGAAGTTACTTCCTGGTATGATGATCATGTTATTACGTCATGTTTTTACTCCTGGTCTAAGTAAGAAATTGCAAAGTAAGTATTTTGGGCCGTATAAAATTGTAAGACAAATTAATGATTTACACTACAAAGTTAAAAATATGTCTTTGATCAAACGGAAAAAGAAATTTGAAATCGTTCATATTGATCGTATAAAACGTATTGGTGATGATATTTTAGAAGCTAATAATGACATTCAATTGACCGCACCAAGCCTAATTACTCCTGTTCAAGATTCACAAAAAGTAACATATCCTCTGCGGCAAACAGACCAAGACACGGTTCCTCCACCAACCTATCAAAAATCTCTACGATCTCCTGATGCACACAATAAAAATACTATAACAGTTACGACACGCTCTGGGAGAACAACAAGTCGCCCTACGAGTTATAAACTCACTCGAGACAAAAGATCCAATTAAACATTGGCAAACAAGATTGTCATGGCGACCACCGACTCAAACTGTGTTGGAACTTACAGTTTCTATGAGGGGCCGTTGTTTCGTCTAGCCATTTCATTCCATCCTTATTATAAATATCAATCCTCTCCTTATTCCTTACATTCTCTTGGTCAATGAACGAGCTATTATATTCGTAAATATCAACCCACTTTTATTCTACATACAACAAGTCGCCAACTTGTTCACTTTCAAATCCCGTTTGCAATACCGTTATAATCGTATACATGACATGATCAACATCCTTCTCAGTTTCTTCTCATAAGATATTATTATGCATTATTGTATGAGGATTACTAGGTAAGCAACATTGTACAATGGCCAAGTGCAACGTCGCTCGCTATAGTTCGCTGTAGCCCATTAGCCTTCATAGAATAAACACCAAAATTATTACTACTCTCACTTCACTGCCTACTTAAAAATTCCTCATTTTATTTAGCATATTTTCATCGCATATTTCCAATAATTATCTAAATTTCCACAGAATTCAAACACTTACCGCGCATACTAAAGAAACGCGTAATAAAAGCGTATTTATTTTCTCCTTTAAGTTCACATCAAGCAGAAAAAACAAAGCACGTTCTTCTATATATCAACGAATAATTAAATACAAGAAAGGGAGGAATGACAAGAACGACAAGGATTCGTTGACTTTTAAAGAGCATGACGTAGGCCTTACAAGCTATAATGAATTCAACTGTTCCCTTGAGAGAAAATCTTGAATTTTGTTGGTTTTGGTGCCTGTGGACTAGTGGTAGAAATTTCTTCGATCCTTTGCAAGTTTCTCTACAGCATTTTAACTCGTTTACCAGTAGGGTAGTATATATTTGTGTCATCTAAACAATGCCAACGTAAAATATATGTTCCAAGATACTCGTATCAAATTGCTTAATTTGTTAATAGGTAATAATTCCTGAGTCAATGTATATAGCTCTATATACTTTTAGTATAAAATGCTTTTACTTACAAGGTTTTTATTTTTGTGCATAATTTATCTTATAGAATTATAAATTTATTTAATTATGAGTGATGATACTCAAGCATATAAGAGCAAGAATGAAGATGGAAGAGGTAGAAGATGCATGGGTACAACATTTCTCGTTCGAATGAATAAATTGATGCATTTATACGCAATCGCAATTAGCGTCGTTAATTACTGCTCCCTCTTCCCTTTTAGTGGTACTGAATGTGTAAAATGAAAACTAGTAAGCTGCGGAACAAAATAAACTGGCTGGCAAAATACATTTTACAAGATACAACAATAATTAAGCGAAAATGGCAAAAAATATAGTTGAAGAATTGAATGAAATAATTGAATTTTGAAAAGATTGAAAAAATTTTGCCTGCCTTTCTCGGACTGGGTTGATTAGACTGACTAACTGGTGATGGGTTATTACTACCAGCCCCACCAGGACTGGAACCAGTCGCGTTAGCTTGAGGATTCAGACTTAAATTCATTTGACTTGTCTGTGACCTGGATTCTGGGTCTGAAGGTCTGTGATGCAAACTTTGGTGATGATTGCTTGCAGGGTTTCTCAGACTGTAACTCCGGTGGCTCCGGTTAGAGCCCGTACTTCGAATTGATGAGTTGCTAGCTCTTCGCGAGCCCTCACCTTTTATTACAAGCACACGGAACGAGGCAAGTTCAACAACCAATTCATACACAATTTATAAATTTATAGTATAACCAAATACTAAGACTTCATTAGTCTCAATTATTAGACGAGACTGTATTCACCTGGGCCTTTTGGAGGAGCAAGTAATGAGCCCGATTGTCTTCGGGAGCTTCCTCCTAAAGAGCTTCTTTGTGATGAATTCCGAGAAGATGCTCTTGCATCACCTATCACAGAAACGCAATTTTAGTTATAGACGGACGATTTTGAATGTTGAAATATAATATAGTAGTAGATCATAATTTGTAATCATCCACGTTAGAATACTGGAAAGTGCTACTTTTGTTCATTATTATTAGTCATTAGTCTTTCGTCAGTTGCGCTTTATTCTACTTCAAATAAGTATAATTGGCTAGCCAATTCTGAAGTCATCAAATTAACAAAACGTCAGTTTTTGGTTGCATTGCAAAATAAACTGGATATGTAACGTATTCTACAATTCAATCTACATTTATATGGTCTAGTGCATCTATTTATTTACATATTTGTTTTAAAAAGAATACCAGGTTATAATGGTAAGTGGTAGTAGGAGCATACTCTTACGAAATGTTGAGTAGAAAGCATTTTTTAGAGAAAAATATTAAATGTATGTTATATTTCTTCTAGGTGAATCGGTTAGAAAATTATTATATGGTGCTATGTTTGCATTCTAGGTGTAGGCATTTATAGGAAGGTCGTATATCTTGTTAGTGTACATTTCTTCAGCGTATACATTAATAAAAAATCAAACTGGCCTATTTCTACAATTCTTTTGTTAGTCATGCATTTCTATACCCAATACTTTCTACAAGCTGCTACACTCACAATTACAATTCTCGCGCATATCGTTGAAGCTGAAAAACAAAATACGAAATATTTCATTCATAACATCAAAGGGATGCCATCACGAGTCACAAAGTCATAATAATATATTGTACATTTTCTTGCTATCATTGCAATCATTGCTTGCAATCATGCTATGTTACTTGCAATTTCTTTGCAACAAATATAGCAACGACAATGTATTAGGCAGTACAGTATATAATACAGTAATATAAATACAGGTAGCAATCTATGAAAAGGACAGCAATCAACATTTAGGAAATATACACATTATAATATCAAAGTTCATTATAAAAGAGGAACAGAAAAAACCGTTATTTATACTATTTATTTGTGTCCATTAACTTATTGGATTTGTCCGTACATCGACTTATGTATAAGACTTATAATATTTCATGTAGTTGGGCCGACTAAGTCGGCTAATTAGTTATAATAACTAACTGAAGAACGAGTGAGTAGTTCAGTAGTTTAATGTCCTGTAAAAGCCACATTGTTTATAGTTATCATGTAGTAGATTTTGTACACATGTATACATTTGTAGATCATTATATACGTACATGGTGGACATACGAATATCACATTGGTATTGACATCACAAAGTACAATGTACAAAAGCATGGAAATTACTGAATTCAGTATACATACACTTAAGAAGGAATTTTTCAAAATGCGTACATTAATTCAGAATCTTTACCTTGATCTATTGATAATGTCACGGGAGGTGGAGGAAGATTTGCGTTTCCATAATGTCCTGCCCTTCTGGGACCAAATCTAGCCCTTGCAAATATTTGCAGGACCAAACAGATCAATATGCACAACAACGTCATTCCCGCTCCAATGAGTATCAAAGTTGTGAGGTCGTTATTGAGCAGCTGCGCTTCTACATGAATTTGGAATCGGAAATTGTAAGTTACAAATTGTAACACATTCCTTTTATGTTGTATTAGTATGCTGGCCATAAGACAATCAAAAGCTGTAAGTTAAATCATACCTGGCACACATCGGTGCGTCCCAACGGTTTTGTCGTATAATTCGAGATAGTTTGGCTTACACTCACAAACAGCCTTGAGCCTTTCCCCTTGAACACAATCTGAATTTACATCTCCCTGAAGGCACGCCTGGGATGCTAGACACTCATCGCCCAGCTTGACCGCTGAAATGAATTAAAAAACTTCATAAAATCCATGTGTCGTAAACGCCAAATGCTTGGGTCAAATCTTGCAACTTTACTCTGTCAAATTGGTGAAAGTTAGCAACTTTGTAGAAGAATGATAAAAACGTATGATATTCATACGACTATCAACTTAAAAGGCATTAGTTGTTCCAAACAATGAAAGTGTCGATCGATAAAACATGGCTAATCTGCTCAATTACGATTCCTATAGTGCCAAACGCAAAATTATAGTTCAATCTGTCCTACATTTGTCAATCGTCAAGAATAAATCAGTCGAAAGTAAGTGCATCATCATTATCATACATATAATCTTGAATGAAAGATTTTGAGCGTCTTTTCATGTAGGTATGTAAACTTATAATACATATTAATAATAATGCCATTTGTATTATACCAAAAAAGAATATCCGCATCATTCTCTTTGATATATTATTATGTAAGATATTATGTAAGATATGGAGCTCAATCTGTCCAACAAATGGCGTACAAAGGTTCCTTTCTTGCGAACCTTTCATTGAGCATTTTCTCCATTATGCTTTCCCGGCAGACTGTATTTTACAACTTTTTTCCATTTGTATTAGAAATTGTACTTTTTATCTTTGTGCCATTTTCTTTCGAAAGCCATATCAACTTCCCGGAGGGGATTATCCTTTTCTTCAGATCCCATCGAAAAAAAAATCATTCTGGGTTGGGCAAACTTTATTTTCAAATAGCATTCCTACAAGTTATGTATATATAGTCGGAGTTTTCTACTCAATGCATATTATGTTTGTGAAATGTGAATGATACATACATTATAACGTACATATGAGATGTATGACAAACCTCCACATAAAACAACCACAAACATTCGTCTCCCGTCAACAAACCAAAATTCAATATTATATTCCTACATACCTACATACATAGATATTAATAATATGTGCTACGGATTCATGAATGACGACTTGGAAAGTGCCTGCCGCTCGCTTTTCCTCTTTTTTGTGACAAAAAATGTAAGCACTTTCTTCCTCTCTTGTGTACACATACAAATTACTCTTCTTCATAAATAGAAATCAATAAAGTAAGCTCTTGTATCCGATTACGATATACACGACGCATGCAATATCACTAGGAATAAAAATGTATGCATTCAACATTATAGACTGCCTACGCGAATGGAATAATCTGTTTGCCGTCACATATTCCGAGATATCAATTCAGTTTTGCAAAGGGATTATGAAGCTGAGGTTTATACAGAACGTTATCTCTTAACTTCTCCGTCTCTTTATCAGCTCAAAGATATCTATTCTGTACTCAAATATGCAATATTTTCTTATGTTTTTTTGCAGTAGGAAACTGACACAACGGAAATATGAAATGTTCCTTACACACTCTTTTTAGCAATTATCTAAAGAAACATGTAATCGCTCAATGGTATTTTATTTTCAATTTTCCTTAATATAAAATATGACGGTAAAATAAAAGATACAGTAGAATAATGCCATACACTTAAGGTCATAAATAAGTTAGAAACGCTTGAAAAACTACCGATACTTCATCTGCCAATGATGATGGTAGTGAGTCTGCAGTCATTCAAGTCAAGTAATGTATGATAAATAGGCTAAGGCTGAACTCTGTGAACAGCCCTGAAAGAATGTTATTTCAACAGGACTGTCGTTAGAATTATTTAAAGCTAAACAACCCACATAATTTGAAGTCATTCGTAGGTCATAATATACATCTTGGTAGTATGTACATCGAGTTATGAAAATACATAGGTCAATATTTCCTTATCTTACGCATCTCGTCTAACACTATCAACTACGTATTATAGGTGGTTCGTGGTTCTAACATTTTATCAAAATACGCATATCAATCGTGTACTGTATACATGCCCCTTTAGAAGCCAGGTGAATAATGTGGAAAACCGGAACAGTTAATGCACACGGAAAGAAGAACAGTGAAAGTGAGTTTCATTGTTTATTTAATCGATTATGAAAGCAAGCTTTACCATGTACAATATCATGTGCTACAAGGATTTTTGTAACGATGTACTCTTTTGAGTAACGTTTTCGAATGCTTATGCATACATACGTGCAATAGAGTAATGTATTCCAAGTACTATGTATGCATTATCAATATTTATATCTAGAAAACAATTTGTTCGTAAAGGCGTAGGCTATAAACTTCTATGTATACCGAGGCACAGAAGAAAAGGATGAAAAGAAAGTTGAAGAAAATAGACTGCGACAGTCTATTAAAAGATCATGAAAGATTGTAATATTTATTTGATTTAAGTACTCATAGGCCGTCAGAAACATACCTTAAATGATTTTTCGTTACACATCTTTGTGATACAGACTGTACAAGTGCATTTCCTTGTCAGAGTTGAGTATAAGGTCAGAGCTAGGCAATCTTTTCCGTAAGCTAAAACAGCTTCTGTGATGCTTGATTTGTTTCAGAGTTTCGGCAGCATGCTATTTTGTATTATACTCGTATACATATTCAATCCACGGCAAACGTATTCTATATCAAGAATAAGAACCCATTGTAGTTACTGGGAAGCTTAAGTATTCGTTTATGCAATAATAATCATGATGGTTGTATGTTTGTCCGTTCGTAAGGTGAGTCACTGCATGTTTGTGCGATTTAAGCTATATAGTGACAGAGAAAGCTAGAAAGTTGACAGTTGTATTGTTGATGGTTCACAAATGCACTGGTCAATACGTCCATCCTCAAAGGGTTAATGTCAGCGCCCATTTAAGATAAAAGTATTTACATATTTGTTACCGCGGGCGAGAGTTGGAAAAGTGATGGATATATCATTATTGTCATAATCATCATCATTATATAGTGATCTTCTTGAACTTGGGAACTTTCATTTGGGAGACAGGAGAAGATTACCTTTCATGTCGTCAGCTACCTACGTACATGGCTTACTGTTTCAATAATTTTCTATTCTTACTGCATACATGTTTTTATAGGTATATGTATAACTGATTTTTAATATTAAAAAACTATCATCAACGATATCAATAAGAGCATGAACTGCGTAAGTAGTGAAAGTAGCTCAAGTGTTTTCAAGAACCTCGTTACTAACTGCTTTATTTATACGCAGGGAAGCGAACATGATATTGAAATTTATTGTCTGTATACATTTTTCCCGTACATATGCATATACAAAAATATATCAAGAGATTTGAACATTTTCCTTCGAGTTAAATTATTAGAAAATTTATAGCTGCGAAAAGCATACTTAGTGACTACATTGATATCCATAATTCTTTCAGATACATACTATATGAATTATGTAATGGCGAATCTTTCTAGTGTGTGTGATGAGATGATTATTATGATAAGTACCTATACCTATTACATAAATGCATTGTAGATGCGTAATACATATTGATTAAATTAAATGTTATTTTGATAATTGAACGGTAAGAAATCTGTGACAGAGTTTCAGTATGAAACGATAGCATTTTGTTGAGTAGACCTCATTTAATGTGTTCTTGCGATTTGAAATCTGCACACCGTTGAGTTGCAAGTTGCAGCTTTGGCAATAAGACTCAATCAAAGTATTATGCAATATATGGATCATGGAGTTGATCAGAATAACCTATTCATAAACATAGGTAATATGCAATACGAAGAAAGTGTTTTATGACTGAAAATTTTACTATCTTCAGATAATTAAGTTCTTGTGCTATTCAGGTTACAAAAAGTATACACCTTTTATTAAATGCTTTTAATACCATTCGTTTAAACACTCCCTCGAGAGTCATTCCCCGATAAATAGCACATTTTGCTTTTTTACGTAAGCTTACGTAAACGAAAATCCTGAGATTTCCTTGCTTTTTACTTGCGATAGAAATGAATAGCAATATGTGAATAAAATAAGCAGAAGGAAAAACTCATTTACCTATACTTGTGAGTTCTTACACTTGTGCCGATGTAAGAGTAAGCTCCTGTCTACTCTGTCGATGCCAAGAGATTGATTGTTTTCCAACTGATTTTATAGGTTTCTTTTTGCAATTTCCTCGAGCCACCTTATTGCTTTTTCTTTCAATATTCCAGATGGTGAGAAATTGTATCAATGCGTGAAACAACAATTAACTCACAAAATATTCAGAGTACACATTTCCTGGCTGCGGAAATGACATGCATAGAACGTATATATGTTCTGTGCCTTATAGATTTCAACCAGAACGTGATGTATTATATTATGCATGTACTAGGGGCGCGAATTCGTACAGCACATACATATAGTCAATTTTCAGTTCATTTAAGATAGGATCATAACATTAAGTTATTTGGTTTCCTTTTCACATCAGCAGTAGTATTTACCGCTAAAGTAATACTAACGTGCCATCATTTCATGCTTATTTTTAACTCTGAAGCTCTTTGCGTTAGCCTAGTTGAACGATAAGAACAATTCTTGCGTCATTCTAATTCTGAATTTGATTGGCTAATTGGTTGACTGATGTTAAAACTCCTGTACGAGTTAGGTGAAAGTTCAATTCAGGGAGAAATTCATCTGTAACGGACATTCATGTCCCTACGGGTATATTCTACAACTTGCTTGTACCACCACCGTAGGAATACCTCCGTCTTGTTCCCGTGAGTTTTTTTCAATAAGCTCATCATGAACCCTCCAAACGTAATGTGAAAGCGCTGAAGAGATCGTTCACTTATTCCACTTCCCATAAACAGGAGGATTTACCATCGTAGTTTACGTGACATGAATGGATGATGAAAGGCACGATAAAAAATTTGACAAGGAAAAATTGCATCACTTTCTGGAAGTTTCACATGATCGATTCATATATAAAAATCGCCGGTAAACTTTGCGTACAAATATCCACACACCTACAGGTTATGTGCATACAACACACAAGTACGAATACGATTTTACCACCACCCACCTGATGATGAAAGCGAGGAGCTCGTGTGGTTCTTTTTCAACACACCGATCTCACGAAAAAAAGTCTTTCAAGATCAGGATTCACGCGTTTATCCCTTCAAGCATTCACTATTTCCGTGTATAAGTATGAGGAATATGAAGAGATGCTCGTCTTTTAAAAATTCTCTTCTCAGTACATTCCAAAAAAAGAATATTATACATGTGTGTATACAGTTCGCAATCAATGAATCCCTATCCATAACTGATTTCCCAACTGCGATTAGGAATCTCATAACAGGTCATACATACAAGCAGAATATTATATGCTACCATTTGTGTACTTATATGTCTTGCGTATGTAATAGTTTGATGTTTGCATGAATATACGTGCTCTTGATGTATGATAAATGCAAAAGAGCGTTTATTTGAAACTTTATGGGACTTACGCTTAAGGCAGAGTGTCTGATGTGAGGCATTTACAATGATCGGGTACTCTGGATCACACTGGCATTTATGCACGGTTATATTGCAGAACAGATTCAATCCTTTGCATATGATCTGACACTTGGCTCCCACCTTCACCCCAATTACTTCACCTGTAAAAAAAGAAAAAAATGTTCATGTTATTTTTAGCACAGTTAAAGATTTCTCTACGAATAATATAAAAAAAGAACATTTTTACCCAATTTAAAACTGTTAAGAAGCTATATTATCGTAATTCGGTCGTATTTATGTTCATTTCCCAGAACTATACTTGTGCTTTTATCCTTTGTGAATAGATTTTATGAATTCCTATAAACAATTTTTTATTTTCCTATGAAAAACAACCCACACTCTCGTGCTTGATAATAAGTTGAAAGCGTAAAGGAGAATGATTTGTGCATGGTGAATTGGAAAAGTTGTAATATCCACACACACGTTTATTTTTTCTCTTTCTCCCTGAATCCCTTACCAGTTAGATTGGAAGCCTATGATACGGCTTCCAATAATTTCTGAAATGGCCAACGTGAACTACGCAGGTGATTCAAATCAGGAATAAAAACAAGCAGATTGACATATTTACAGGCAATGAAAATTAATCAGGAGAAAAAACAAAACAAAGTTACTGTTAATTAACGTTCTTTTAAAACAAGAAGTAATGTTTTGTTTCACAAATCATGTAGGAACACACAAATTCTGGAGCAGCAATTGAGAAATGCTTAATACTTATTACAACCTACTTAAAGTCAAGTAATTTCGAAGTAGCATTTCACAAAATAACACTAATGCAAGGTCGTGGGGTAAAAATACATCCATCGTCATTTGATATTGCTTTGTTGAATAAAACGAAAATGTCGATAAATAAGGGTGCTTTTCATTTATAAAGAGACATATAACAAGGTGTAAACGTTTCATGAAAAAATGAAGTACTATAAAGAACATTAGTAGTAGAAATGACACGCAGAAAGAAATCTAAAAATAAAATAAGAAGTCGTACAAAGCATTTGCTTGTTGTACCCTATCACATATTGTTGTTTTCTGTTCAAGAGACCAAGAAGGATTTTGTATTTTATGTAGATAAAATCCTAAATAGAGTTTGACTGTCGTCAGTCGTCGACTGCCTGACAGGCAACCATATCCTGCTTATCTCCTATATTAGATATATTTTGCTCTTTTCATGCTGACACATCGACAAATAATAATTCTTTCTATTTCCGCTTAGCAGAAGAAAGTATTTGTTCAACAACCGTTTTCTCTTTCTTTTTAAAAAAAGACAAGTTCATTTTTCATTCACTTCTTTCATCTCCAGATGGTCGATTTCGCAAAACATTCCCAGTATTAGCATGCTACGTCAAGGAATATGAAAGTAAAAAGGCTTTCTTCCAGGATGTTAAAGTTCAAGACGAGAAGAGTGAGAGATGTTTGTACGAATTGACATTCAACATTCGTTTTACATTCGTCATGCCACTTTGCTTTGTCTTTGTATTTTTATTCTGGTTTTTTGTATACCTTAAATATAGACGAGAAGTCTTTGCGTAAGTTACACTGCATGTAATTCTAAAATGTTAGCAAACTGCGTGGATTGTAATTAAGTTTTCTTCGTGGATGCTAAAATTTAAGATTTACATACCTTAAGAGCAAAATGCCATTGATTTCCAAGAGGTGTGTGTAGTCTTTACTTCATTTAGGGCGTTTATCCACTTACATGATACAAATTCAGGTCGTTTACAAAGATCAAATATCTGTGTATGCATACGTGACAGTACAATCGCTCATTTAAATCTTCAGTTTAGGTTGGTAAAATATCCTATTTTCAGTTTTTTTCTTCTGTAAACGCCAACATAGAATTTGCAATTGTAGTTTTTCTATTCGTATGCACGTAGTCAATTAATCTGCAGTTGGCACAAGAAAAAATGGAGCTGCTGTGTAGACGGAACATGAAGACGAAATTAGTTTAAATAATCCTGTCTAATGCAACCACAAAAACTCGTAGATAGATAATAAAAAACATCATTGTAGGAAGTTTCTCTCATCTCATAGTCAACCTACGTTGAGTCACAACTTGCAATACATAACAGAAAACTACTTCAACTAGTCATAGGGATTCATCCATCAGTCGAGCAACACAAGAGCAAAGTTGTTCGTTTTTTTTTCTTCAGGAAATTGAGGAATAGAGACCACCGGGACTACCTTTTCCACTGCTGCTGCTACTGATTGAAAACATTTCCTACTCGGAAAAATCTATATACTAACAGCAGCGTTTACTTTCCAGAAGATACGAAATATACAAATAGAATTCAGCCCAGACGATGATTATACGAGATTTGGGGAATCATTCTCCCAGTTTTATGAAGGTATAAAAGGTATTAAGTCACAACTTTGATAATGCGTACGGCAATATTGCATGCATCCGTGATAGCCATGTTTTGTGGACTTTCTCCTTTCTGTATGCATGTGCATAAAATCCACATGATTACAACAGAATTGGTGTATGGTACTAGTCTCGCTGTTGTTGGTCTCACGCTGAGTCTGCCTTTACTAGAAAAAGAGTCTGAGGAGACAAATCCTCCGTGTGACGATGCTACATTGCTACAAGAGCAGTCGTAATGACGAAAACTTAAACAATTTATTTTTCCATTCATACATATAAGGTTCTTTAGGAAACCACGCAGAGTAATTTCTCTTTTGAATAGGCTATTGGTGTTGTGTGCCTAAATATAGCTCCGCTAGATTTTTCCTATAAGCATAAATGTAACGTCACGTTTTATCGAGCAAAAGCTAAATACGACCACTACACGACCTTCTTTCCCTGTGAATAGAGTGAAAGCGCCAGATGGCATGTCGGTTGGTTTAATTTGCAATCACGTAAAACAGAAAACGAAAATAGAATATAAAACAGTGGCTATTTGGACACCAGCGAGAACAACACTCGTGCGTGCGTCGTAGCGAAATATAGCGGCTTGGCTTCGTTGTGAAAAGTTGAGAAGACTATTATGTAAAGAAAAAAGTGGTTGGAAAGGAAGAAAACAAAAAAAAAACGGATAAAAGTTGTCGGATTATTATTTTATTCCGCACCATCTCCTGTAATTTTTTATATGAAACGATGATAATATTTGTATGCTGTGCCAGCGAATAAACCGCCACGGGGTGTACAAATGAGCTCTTCAGCGAGAGGAATGGGATTTAGAGACGGCATTTTATGCACTCTCTCCCGACCATACATTATCTCCTACACAAATGAGTATGATATTCACGTACTTCCTGTGTCAATGAGATTGAAAAGTCGAAACTATAAGTGTTATACAACATTGATGAGGACACCAATTTTACCTATATATTTTGATGTAATTTTCTTCTTTTATACTTTTCACAATTGTTTGTCTGTAAACTTGAAGTAAAGGACAAACATGACACAACTTGTGTACTCTGATGCAATATATTAAATGAAAAGGCAATGATATTTTAGGGATCACACAAGATTTGCTGTCTCCATCTGAATTAAGCCTAATATGATTTCAGATGTAATTAAGGTATGGGCCTGCATTGTGACAACACATTACATCATTTCTCTTTTTCTTCCTTTTTTTCTTTTCTCCCTGAAACTAGTGCGACTTTGTTTGGAACCTTACAAGCAGTAAGTAATTGACAGTGCATGGGAAACGAAGGCCTAGTGTATGGATGATAGCACATGTTTTGACGTGGGTTTGTTATTTCCATAATTTTGGCATTGAGTAAACTGAAAGGGATCTTAAAAGTACATATTACAAATATATATATATGAACGTGGATGGCATAATATGTAATAAAAGTATGTGTATCTGTATAGAAGAGAAAGAGTCTGAACTGTAATTTTCCCTTTCCAAGTGTATATTAAAAGAAAACCAGTACAGTGGAGTTAATCACCTTTAATAATAAGACGAGGTAGGAACATATTTCTGTAGAGAAAAGGAAAGTGCACTTTTCTCGCTTGAATAGATGCTGGGAGAGCCCATATAAGGGAACATATATACGTACAAAAGTTCGTAGATGTGTTTGAAGGAAACGAAGTGGAAGCATAAAGACTTCCTTCATTTTGTCAGGTTATTATTCCACAAAAATATATGTGTAGCCAATACACCCCAGAGATGAGAAGATATATTTATAAGTCAATAAGAATCTAAAGAGAGACACGAGAGAGAAAGAGAGACATACAAATAAAGCCATTTTGTGGGTGTAATAATAAGGCTGGTCTCGTTCCTCGACGAGTAAATGAAAAGAGGAGGATTAGAGAAAGTCGTCTCTTCAAAAACAACTCAAACATATATGTATAGTTGTGGTGGAGCGAGATGGGAAAAGTGAGAAAAGAGAAACAAAAGCAGTTTTTCCCATCTCTTCAGAAAATGGTATGAAGTGTTGACGCTACTATTTACTTCACTAGAATTACTTTGTAGCCAATATTACATGGTACATATAATGTCCCTATAAATGATGTATCACTTATTTGAATAAAGCTGGGTTGTGGATACGTATATGTATAGAGATTATAATATAAAAATATAATACTCCAGAACAAGGATAGGAGAAGTAACTTTCCCTTTTCTCTATAAAATTCCCGACAGTTTCATGCTATATAGTATACAGAAATGTATGTAGTGTTCACAAGCCAAGGGAAAAGTGGAAAGGCAAGATTGAAGGGTATAGACAAAAGAGAAAGGGGAAATTGGACGAGTTTCTAATATTTCCTGTCTGAACTTTCATGGTTGAATGTTGAATACCCTGTGAACGTGAACACTTACATTATAAGGAAGGCTTACAAGCAAAATCATAAGTATGCTGTGTATGGTTGTACATACGCGTATAAATATGATATGATTTTATGTGCGGTTTTGTGTGGGCAGTAGCAAAAACATGTGAACTGGTACATAATACACTTTCCTACATATTTATTATATGCATTACATTTTGTTTAAATCAGTACACCTATTTATTCATGGACGCTGCATGGAATGCGTGGTGTTTCTACACGATTCACGGCACGGCCATATCCTGGTCCACAAAACCATTTATCTACTTTGATGGATGAATTTCAAAGGCTTGAAAAACCTCTATGAAGCATCTTTAAAGCGATGACAGAAATACATTATTATATTTTCAGAATGATAAAGCTGGCTGGATGTTCTGTTCTTGACTCATACTTTTATGTAGTTTGATACGCCATATTTGAAGAATGCAAAAGTAGAGGCGAGCATATTCGCGGTTGGGTAAAAGGATACATGACAACTTTCAGCTTTGAAATTTGTAAGTTTTATTCTATTATTCAATGACATGCGGGTTTTTGTTTCTTGTGATGCGGGATTGGCCAAATTACACTAGTTTGTTAGAGCAGATACTATACGTGAAATGACTCTGACGTATATTTCAGTGGCATTTGATCAGGAGAAAAGCACGCTTTGAAAATACGTTGAAAGTATGTGGTGGGATACACCTATGAATCTCCATACAACTTACCACCAGGAAACATTATTTCCTGTTGGGTAAGTAAATAGCAATAAAGAAATACCCCATTTTCACTTGTAGTTTCATCTGCTTGCTAAACATAAAGCAGTATAATCAACCAGAACAGTCACTCAAATAATCAGTGGTGTGTATGATATTTATCCTTGTAACCCATGCTTATTCTTTTGATTTTTTTCACATGATGATTTCTATATATTATAGATGACTCACGATGGTGAGTGGGAAGCCATACAACACTATCAGACAAAATAATGTTACACTTTTTATGCTCTTTCAGGTAGGAATGGAATCAATTCAAACCCATATGCGTTGTGCATGACATTTACTGTAAAACCTACACACAGAATAAAATGATTTGAACAACGTAACATTATTATTTGTATCGACATAAATGCGTATTCTAAGTGTAACCAAAAGAGCATCGAAAAGAAAAATTATTATTATTGAATATATTAAACATTATGTTTGTATTGAGTGTGCATTAGAAATAATAATGATTCAGAATAATAAAGTCTTTCAATTCTCCTTCTATTCAGCTGCTTACAGGATTCCGCGATCGTGAAATGGTATTACTTTCTCTTGAAAAGGTGAAAGCGATCTCTTGTTACTTTCTCACAAACAGGGAGAATGCCTTAGGGGAAGGACAAAAAAACTACCATAACGTGCCTGTTTTCTGTCTGTTTAGCAATATTTTAACAACATCTCAACATCACGGAGCAAAAAAAGGAGAAATAGTAGCTAGTCACATTGGGTCACGCTTCTTTGCTTCAGGTGGTGATGGTGTTACCTATATACACAAAAGTATGATGTAAGCGCACTCACGAACAGACAAGATATAAGCATCAAAATTTCGCTAGTGAACATGGCATGCCTGAGATGGACGGGTTTTGTTTCACGTTTCATGTATCATCAGAGTGTCAAAATACAATGCACTACAGAAAGAAAAAGTATATCGTATTTACATTGATTCATAACACATGCTCTTTTTGCTCATTTTAGTGGCTTGCGGAGTTTTACAAACTCCTTGAAAAAGTCGATATATTGAAATGTCACTGAAATATATGGAATGTCATGACAAGACTCAAAGAATACTTACTTTGCTCTAGATGCTCTTTATAATAGATGATAGAATTGTCACTTCTGTCATTTCGAGAGTATGTTTCACAATACTATATAAGCTCGCATTGTCAGTAATACGACTTTTACAAAATGACATATATACTCGGTAGAGTACGAAATATACCTAGGTATATATCCTGGCTGAAATCGGTGATTCTTCTACAAATACTTGAACACATTCCTTTTTGTGTCATCGTAAAATTTTACTCTGAATTCATGATCATAGATACTCATACTTGAAACGTTGCTTGCACAAAGCGTGGTGTCTACATTTCACTGAATGCAGACATTAGATCCAACTTTTGTGTAGACGCTTGAATAACTAAATCCTTAGAATTTGAAAACCGTGTATTTATTTTCATATACTCAAACCACGAAACCAAATTAATACTGATTATCGAATATGTAGAATAAAACAACAAATGGAGCATTCTTGACGGGGCTAATTAATTTCTAGTTTTCGGATCCTATTACAAACAAATGTGTTACCGTCTAGCCATACATAAAGGTATCAAGTGATGCAGTTTCTCGCTGTGGATTTTACATTTATTTACAACATTTATTTATGTGATAACAATGATAACGTAAAGTCCTTAATACTGGTTGCGGATTGAGATCTATATATTGTACTTCTGTTCCATGTAAAGCTCAAAGCACTTACCAGAAAGTTTATAGATAGTCAAGTTCATATTGAGGTAAACCATGAAAGCATTTAAAATACCATGCGAATTATATGTCCCTTCCAGAAGCTGATTCAACTTATAGTGTTTGAAGCCTATAACCACACAATGTATTTAGCTACCTAATATCTAACCGATCTATATGTTGTTTCCGGGACCAATGATAATAATTACTGGCTCAGGGAAATAGTGAATTCTGATACTTCAAATAATTGACCACTTCATTCTGCTAAAAATTCTACTACATTCGCAAAGAGATGTTGCTAGTATTAAACTAAAATAAAGAAATCATTCCAAACCCGTTTCATTTATCCGTCCGCAGAATATTTATAAATACAGGGTAGTTGATATAAATGTACATTGCTGCGAATAAGATTCGTGTTTGTCTCTTAACAAGTTTTAGAAGTAAGTAGAGTAACTTAATGTTCAGTGTTTCAATGTCATATTGCAATGAAGCGAGATTTTTCGTTTCGAGATCTGGCTTTATTTTCCATTCATTCTTACGATTTTCGTTTATTTCAGTGCTTCCCTGCTTTCACTATTTTCGTCAAAACAATCATGATACCTGACTTCTGTACTCAATACATGGACAATATTGTTCCTTTGTTACAATAAGCAGAAAGGGGAAAATGTTGGTATCATTCCATTTCTGATCGATTAAGTAGAAAATCTAGTTTTTCTTCTACTGATGCATCAAACAGGCTTTGTTCCTTTCTTTATTATGTTTTTAATCAAATTCCATTTCCATTCTGTTGTGATGATTAGTAAGCGAGTTCAGAGTTAGTGTTTGGATAGTTAATAGAAGCATAGATTTCAACTTTGTAAGCCTAAGTCTTTAGCAAAAACATGTAATTGAAAATGGATAAGACGGTTTTCGTCGTTTTTCTGTGACTTTTTGTACCTTCGTGAAGAAATGTGCGTAGATGCCTAAGTATAAGTACATTATATTTAATTGCCACTTTTGTTGTTTTGTACCGTATTTCACATCACAAATATTACTTTCGCATAACCTCCCGCTTATCTTTGCTTAAGTACCATAGTGGGATATACCGCAGGTACATATAGTAGTATTGTATATTAGTATGTAGCGCTGTTTATGTTTCATGTTTTCACCTCCGATAACATTTTCTTTTACCTTTGAAGGTTTCGTCTATATATTTTGGCATTTATTGTGCTATACTACCCGGTTGATAATATGTATTTAGAATATCCTCTGGGTAAATTTCTCCCGTTCAGATATGAAGGTGTTTGCTGTCATGCCTTGTCTACCATGTTAAACGTTAAACTTATTTCACTTTCTCAAACGCGCATTTCTGGATTCTTTTTCATGCTGACAATGAGGAGAAACTGGTTCTCTATTATTAACTGACACGAAACTATGAGCTGTAAATCAAAAACAAGCTATCTACATAATACAAATTCTGGATAACAAAATAATATACCTATTTGACTTTTCATTATTCCGTATCGTTCTTTACTAGTGTATGGAACCTATGGAATTGCAATAAGATTTGAATACACTCCTGCGGCTTTCTCACTGTTTCGTACCAACTCATCAATTTGACATAACCTTCGCATCACCGGAGAGTCAGAAGTAGAATCACACAAGCTCAATGACTATCTATTTTAGGACCATGGGAAATCTTATATGTTATTCATATCGTGCCTTTGAGTTTACATGATTTAATATAGTACGCGACACGGCAAACTAACGGAGTTTATGTAGGCTCATTGAAAAGGAATGAAAAGGACTATGATGATAACAGAGGATCGATGGCGATAATGAGAGTGGTAGCTGTGACACGTGTCTAACAATGACGAGTTACAAATAAATCAATTGCGTTTATGTATGTAGTATAGCTGTTGAATGCTTGTCATTTTCTTTGCAATGAGCCACGTCATCCATATTTATGCTGAGATCTTTATTTGGACGTAATCTTTATCCTATGTATTTTCATCAAGGATGTTTCTCCTGTGTATATATTATAAATAAAACCTCCTTGATTTTGATCGCCTTATGAATTTGACTTCAATTGTCAATAACAAAACACTTGTCTATTAATTAATTACGTCTTGATCCACTCCCACCTCATATCAAGGTCATCATAACTTATCCTCGTTGAGTCAATAAGGGTGTTCATGGTTGCTGAAAATCAACCGAGAAATAAACGAAAGCTGGGATTTTAATAAGTTTCAAACTAACTTCATCGCATGGAAACAACACAGGAGAAATACATTACCGTGTAGGGATATGACATGATTTCAGCAAGCGCACGAACTAGGCGGAATTGCCGTTTCTCGTATTTCTCGGTTAACATAGTAACGTATTAATAACTGAGAATTAATTTTATATTGCTACAAGGTATTACATGTTTGTTTGATGAAGTGTGTCAGTATATCAATTGACTGACTGGAGTGCACTTTACTTTAGCATCGCTTCTACTACAAACTTACATAGTCGACATCCCGCTTTCTCTTGATTATTTATTTATATACTCTTGATAGATGGTAATCGTAATTCAAAAATATTACTGTTTTAGAGGGACTATACATATAATTACTTATCTATATCTAGTATATGTATTATATTATATGTTTCTTCGAGCATAATGCATTAGCCTATTCGCATAATATACCTTCCTATTAAGTATATATCGCAGTTCACTTTTCCACCGACCCATATCATCTCTGACTTCGTGTCTGTCCTATTAACAAAGGAAAGAAACGAAATGAAAAAAACATTTTGGGGAGTTCCTTTATTTCCTTTGTGCTCAGAGTAATGAGAAAAACTTTGTAATTGAACAATTTATTCCATGAAAACTTTTAAACTTGAGAAAAGAAAAGTACATCTCACAAACAGAGAATTAAAGAATTTTTCATGCTACAGGAAAGTATGGAATAAGTTAGAGCTACACTCAAATCGTTACAACAAAAGTATTCCAAAATACAATTACAGTTACACGAAATAACGTAAATATACATGAACACATTTTTCATCAACATTGTAGATTAAAAACTCCAGTGTGAGATTTCATGATTGTAAACTTACGATCAATTAAAAGTATTTTGATTTCACTGCAGACGAAGTATACGTCTAAACGACTTTTAAAATGAGTTTGATCCCCCAAATTAGCTGCTTTCATTAGGTTTTATAAGAAAATCTTAAAGCTTACAAAGTAGAAACTTTCACATTACTATTAATTATCAGGCATCAGATAGAGAAACTCAGATGCATACCGAATGTGTAAAAGCATTCTTGCAATCACTGTATTGTAATCCCCGTCAATAATTAAAGAGCGCGATAAAAAGCCTTTATAATCCAAAAACGGATTTGTTTTATCTCAGCTTTCACAATTTTGAAATAGTGTAGAGAAAGTCAGTTGTAGGTCTCTTAAGCATTTTCTTTTCCAGAAAATAGGTCTCAGAGAGACAAGGAAATGGGAAAACAAATAGTTCGCAAAGTATTCTTGAAAGTCAAAGCCAACCATGATTTATAAGCGTTTTGGAAGAAAGCTAATTTTCAGCTAATTAACTACTTCAAGATGACTCCTGCTGGCGGCAACGGATATACAAAACAAAACCGTTATTTACCATGTAACGTGGAATGTATCCCGCCGAAGAAAGCCTTCCTATCATCCTTTGCAAACCATTACAGTTTCATTGTATAAGCAGCATTGTGGGGTGAAGTGAAAGAGGACGATGGACGAAGTAGCATCCCAAATCCCAACACAACGCCCACGTAAAAGCAAACGCTGCTAACCAGATAGACAGGTGTTCAACCATTAAATCCCTTTTCTCAATGTAATTTACCTAAATTACTTCAACAACTTACTACACAACATCCTACATATCATCACACCAATAGACTTAGGAACTCAATGCCACGCGGGACCGTGCGTGCGTGTGAATGTGGAGAGTGTAATAGCTTTTGTTTGTGCTTAGTTACGCTTACACTACTCTTTTGTGTCCACATTCCAGTACAAAGAACGATTAACAAATTAAGTAGTAGAGGAGAGTTATCTAAATATTAAACAGCAAAGATATATCAGTGTAAGAAGCACGAAAGCAGAAAGTGAAAGTCAGAACCCAGAATATCAGTGTTTCTTGCTGGTTGCTTCCTACGCGGTACAGAGCAGTCATTATTAGGTGTTACATGTGATATAGCTTTACTGTTCACTTGTTTGCAGCAGAAGCAACTATGTACTAGAAAACATGCCTTTATATTTATTTTTTTTAATTGGGTTGGACGCGTAATCTATTATTTCTCCTCATCACGGACACTTGTACAAGTTCAAAAATGCGAGAGAGAATGCCTTTTGGTTTAAGCTATAACCGTGTTGTGATAAAAAGGGGAATATTATATAGTCCAACCCGCATCTTATACGTAACCATAAAATGAATGTATTTGAAAGCGTGTTTTCGATCTGTTCAAATAACTATCTTTACATTTTGGACATCTATCATTTTTCATTATGCAATTGCAAAATTATCTATATTCTATAGTATATGGCAGTAATGAAGTATCTCATAAATAAAAAATAATACGAAATGTGTTGATTGATTGAATGTATTTGCCATAAATGCCATTTAACATAATGCATGACAAATGATACAATTTTTAGGTTTTTAGTCTGCGTCAACATTTGGAAGCTTGAGTTCTTCTGAGAGCTCTCTGATAGTTGTAGCATAATGGCTGCATGGGACGCTATGGTCAAGCAAGAACCTAAAAATAAACATTCATGATATGGATGGGTGAACATAGTGAAAATAATATACATATCTTGATGACCTCAGGTATTTATTTCTACATTTTGTTCTGTATAGATAACGGACCGTCGCCTTTAGACACTACACGTAATATTATGCAAACAAGTGCCACTAGTCTTTGTTGTCGTGTTAGCTGCATTGGGTGTTTTGATAAGGGAGTTCAACCAAAGAGTTCAACCAGGGGTGGGTTTCATCCACAATGTGATTGGAATATTGAGTATAAGGTTTGATATTCTTTAATGTTAGTATTCACATCTTCGTTCAGCCTGATAGGCGTTGAACAATTTTGTACTTTGTAGGTAAGTAAAATCACGAATCATCTAAGCACGATGAGGATGTTATTCTTGTACATGCATATTCCAGATAAGGAAGGAAAATATTATTCTTACCATCCATCTTACCGTAGGATATATGTGTATACGTAGATTTGGTGCTTCTTTCACGATCATTATCAAACCAAGTAAAGTCACAACATTAGAACTTTCACGGTGCGGTTGTCTTGAAAGATGCTATACTAAACACAGAAGCTCTTTTGAAGTTTAGTGAGTGGGAAACTATGTACATCATTTAATCATATATACGCTTACATTAGTGTCGATTCAATAAGCACGTTTCCCAGTAGTGTGAAACCGGAAAGCCTTACAATAATGGAAGCCTTTTGACTGTCATCCATTACGTTAATATACTTTCCACCTTGTAGGCTTGGGCATGTTGCAGCGTTTGGTTGTGAGGTTTCATAGAGGAAAGAACGACCGAATGTCACATACTCTGAACGTGCAAGTTTCAATGGGCAAGGCTTCAAAAACATAGTTAGAATATAAAGTGTGGAATCCTTATTTTGCTAATGCCAAGTGGAGTTTAAACAACAGTATACCCGCATTTATTTATGCTGGTGGTATTTATGCATGAAAATTTACTCCAAATTATGTCATAAACCTGTCGATTTCTGCTGCTGCCTCCTAAAACACAACTCTCACGCTTTCTAATTCGCAATTTGAACCTTTGATTTTGTTACGCAACAAAGGAAGATGTGCATGCGCCTTTTTGTGGATAATGGAATTGCATTTTCAAACACTTTACATTTATCTAATGACAAGGCTTAGATAATGCATACAAAAACTTGCTCACACGCATCCAGGAGAAAACTAATTTCATACCAGTATACATTTTACATCACGGAATTCTGGAACTTAACTTTGATTGTAGAAAGAAGAAAGGAAGGAAGAGTGCACAGATTTCTTTGTGTAGATACGTGTAAAATACATAAAATATGAATAACTATATGAAAAAGAGGTTTGATGCCACAAATATGTATGCCGTGGTTGAATTACTGTTAAAATCACGAATGCATTCTCACCCGACAACCATCACCACACCACCACCGTACTCCCTATGAAAGAGAGAGAAAGAGACACGCAAGATGAAAATGGAGAGAGAGAGCGAGATGAGAGGAGAAAGTAGCAATTTGAGTTTATCCTCTTTTCTCTTGCTCTCTCACACTCTGTTGACTTCACCACAAGTAAACTACCTACCCATGTCTCTTTTCCATGTTTATTCATATTCGTCATTTTATATTCATGATGAAACGTTCCCAACTAATGAATTACACGATGATTACGCGCACACATTGTTGTGTTGTGAGAAATGGAACAAGGGAATCAAATATAGTTCATGGAGTGTACACTTTTGAGAGCACAAATGTGTGCAAATAATAAGTCTCACGACTTTCATCGTGTCAGCGTAAAGCTAATTTACATTCATCACACACAAGTTATCCTTCTAATCCGTGTGTACTTTGAAAATGAAACTAAAGAATATTCAAAAATGTAAAGTAAAGATTTTACGGTAAATGATGAAGTTGTTGAGGTTTTCGCACTGCCTGTCCTCTGGACATAATTTTATTTGCATACTAACAATAAGCCCACTTACAGCTTTATTAAATTTAATTATTATTAAAAGTTGTGTTATGAACTCATTCATATTTACACTGGCGTCTCTTGCTTTAGGTATATTGAATTATGACGCTATGCTTTATACTTTTATTCTCCATTAAAGAGACTTGCGCATAAATATCTAAAGGAGCAAATTTTAGGTTTGCGATGACCTGGAAGTAACCAACATTGTATTTCTTTTCGCTACTTTTTCGAAGGCAAGATTGTATTTATTACACTACTAAATTTTAAGCGCGTTATGTTATCCTTTCCACTGAGCGGCTATGTCTCTCAAGTTGTATAACACGACATTTTTCTCGCTTTCTTTCTATGTGCAGAAATACCGCATGATACATTCGTGGAGCGCGTAACGTTATGTTGATACGTACACATTATTACTTTTTTGTGTAAACAGATATAATAATCTCTTGTAGATCATGTACAACATTTGACATCATCATGAATACGAGCCGTGAGTGTGTGTGGCATGTTGATCTGAACCTTAATTATATATTCTGGAATGAGTCATCATTCATTATCCGAATGGAGCCTAAAAGGGATTCCTTGTTTATGGTATATACATGCATATTACATATAAGGAAGGAAGGATGCAAAAATAAATTTACACGTAATTTTGTGCTGGCTCATAAAAAGTTTAGATCACAAAACTAGTTAAACAAAAATATATTTTCGTTCTGCCGAAAAAAGCTGGTTTACAAATGCCCACGCATATTGATATGTGCATAATGCATATACAGGTCTGATATGAATGTATGTGATCAACTAACTCATGCATGCAATTTATATAGTCGCTTGAGAAGTTGTAAATTTGTACGGTTCTTTCCAGCAGAGACGAAGGACAGTCTTTGAGCTATAAAAAGCTGGATGGACACATAACTCACCTTGTTGAAATTGGTGATGATGGTGGTTCGTATGTAGTAATCTCTGGCAAAACACGTAGCAGGAGTCAAATATAAATGTCATATAATCTTTAAAAAGTACATACACAAACGTACGTGAACTATGGCATCATCGTCAATGTTCTTTTTATCACACAGTAAAAGTGGCAAAAAGGATAGATATCCCTAGGCTGAAAGGAGTTTGGCACGTAAGAATCGTTACAATGGGATTAGGATAAGTTTTGAACTTTTGGGCAGAGATGTGGACTGTGGAGAATAGAATAAAACATAATACCTGCTTCAACAAAAAGAATATACGGTGGAAGGTAATTCTCAGTAGAATATCGCTACTTGTATAGAAGGATAGAGCGGTTGTACTACATACATGTATGCCAATATTATCTATAACGTAGTTAGAGTACGGGTGCGATGTGTCGTTTTCAGTGAAAGCTATAGTGAAAGCATTTGTAGCAAAAGTGGCTTGTTACTGTTGTTGTGGACAGGATGCTTTATGGGTTTACACGCCACTTGTTATACAGTACATCAATGGAGGTAACCACCCAGAATAAGGAATTTCGCATTTTATTGTTCCCAACGGCTGTGCACGACTATAATTTATTTATGAGGATGAGTGCACTCATGATTGTGTTGCATTACACCATCTCAGAATTTTAACAAAGGGATTGGAATTCTATAAGGAATCATGAATCATGATACATATTTCCTTACTTTTTATTTATATTATTACTTTTAATATATTTTTCATGTAGATCATTGGTTCGTTAATATTACAACGCATTCATAATTCATATGCTTCCGGCAATTCATTATTAAAAGTAGGAAGGTGTCATTCAATTGATGGCATATTGTAGCCACGTGGAGATTATTTTAGCCAGTTGACGCTGTTCAACAGAGGTCAAACTAAACTATTGTAGTCGTAGCTGATGATACATGGATCAATAAACATTTATTTTTGGTTTCAATTTATTTAATTTACCTACTCAACTTAAGCTCCTTGCTTTGCAGAGATGGATTAGCAGTGTCATTTGGAGGTTGATGTCATCTATGTTATAATAGCTCAAAATGTAATTTTCTCAGAACACAGAGAGGTTTACTACTTCCATTATTTTGTTGCACATTAACCGTTTCTCGGAATCCACAGTGAATCAAAGAGACTCTGTCATCCAATAAATTTAATAGTTTTCATAGTCTCGTAAGCTCAGATCAGAGGCTCGGAATTGAGTTAGTAACCGAAACTTGTTCCTTTGTTTTTGTCCACTGCTCTTGAAACATACATTAATTAATTAAATGTTGATCTTTTAGACCAAAAGCACGCGAACAATTTCGGATACAAGAGAATTTCAACTTGGTTTTCAAAAAATACCGTATTAAAACATAGACATTACTTGGACGCGTGGGTGTCATTATCTTCAAGCGGAATTGAAATGTTTTAATCGTCCGCATTGTGATTTTCCGTAGTTTCACTAGAATCCCATTGTTTTAATATATTATTAGTTCTTTCAACTGGATATGGAATCAGGTAGATAATAATGATGATAATGACAGCGATGAATACACTCTTCTAGGAAAGGATTATGTACCTCGAAAACAATAGCCGCACCCGCACGTGTAAGTAGGTTTGCACAAAACAGTGATTATTAGTACAATGAAAGAAATAAAAATACATGAAAGGGGATTACATTCTATACTAGAATAAAACCTTTTGTGAGTTTTTAGCATTGTTTAGCACGAGTTTTTTTGTATGGATAACTGTGAATGTAATCTCTTCTTGATTCAATCCTGTTGACGTATTTTTAATGAATCCATTTCAGAGAATCAACTGATATTTAGCATTTTCTACTACATAACCAAAATTCAAACTTTTGCGTAACTTACTCGGTATTTTTGACACTTTCATTATTGAATAACTCTACTATATAACGTTGCTCAATGTAGCATAACACGGCTTTTCCATTTATCCACTTTTTTAGATCTGATCTACTTAAAGGATTTGTGATTTACTTTTTCATTAAATCTTCATAAAATCACTCTGCATAATAATATCACTATGTCTCTGTACATATATGCGGGATGGTAGAAAATAGAATTTCCACTTTAGCGTTGATTATGTCCAGAGGGATGCATTTTCTACTGTAGCTTGCTGTTAATCTTTCATAGCTGGAAAACTTTTCCTGTACTATTTATAGAGGGAAATTAAATCTACTAGCCATCCATAACGATAATGCCATTATGAGATGTAATAGGTCTAGAGAAAGTGTAAAATAAATCCATACTATCCCTCGGCTGTAAACAGCTTTCTCCTGTAATGCTTAATAGGACACGCGAACTTGCAAATTGTCGCACATTTTATTGAATTTATTGACTTCGTAATAAGACAGTGGTTAGTAAATAAACTTTCATGAATACTGCAGGTTACCCAGCGAGTGTATGCTGATTCCACATATAACCCCAGTTATCATTGATACTATGTACATACTTGCACCCTTCAAAAAGAATAAAAATCCCATTATGAACCATTCAAAACCTACTCTTTTAGTAAACCTTAAATTTTTTAATGGTACTGACATGGAATTTCATGTTATAAGATGATTACATTTCATGAACGTGTCAATTACAAGATGTTCAAAGTTGTATTTATGTATGTGAAAGGTAGTAATAAATACAATCATTTTGCTCATTATCACTAATAAACAAGCAGAGCAGTAGAAGCTACAAGTTATGTGCGCATTACAACAAGATGTAGTTTATGTACTTACACCGTAAAAGAGTTTATTATCGGTTCGTGAGCAGAGGCTTCTCAACTCATACGCTACGTTTCATTCAATAAAAACAATAAGAACTGGATAAACATACTATACATTCGCCGTTTCTTTCCCAACATAGCCGAGCAACTATACTACTTCATGATGTTGTAGTCGACGTGCACGGTTGGTTGTTGGCTGCAATTTTCCTAGTCCGAACGATGTTCTTCGCCATTCATAATAGTATTACTCTTTTGACTTGCTAGGAGCTGACCATCCCAATAGTAAATAGCAGCAAGCAACAGGAAAGAAAGCAGCAGCAAAAAACCAAAGAAGAATGGCAAAGGAAAGGAATGTGTGGTGAAAGAAAACAAGGTTCCGTTCCACTTCAAGTTCTATCAAACAAAGTAGTATTTATTTCGATGCATTAGCGGAAAGGGGAAAGGAGTGAGGAGAAGACGAGAAAAGCGAATGATGTAATGTGATGTGAAGGAAGACCGATTATTATTGCTCCACTACACGCCCTCATAAATCTTTCCCCAGCAAAATACTAGTACGTAGGATCCTACAGTAAACTGTAATTGTACATCCATAAGATGCGTTGCAGTTTGCTCATAATGCACAATTTCGTCTCTATACTCACTTTGGACGATTGTTAAGAACGCACGCACAACAACGAGCGACTATCAAAGACGAGCTGTTCGTACGACGGTGTGACTAGCTTCACGATTCTTCGCGTCTTTTCTTTTCCTTTTGAATTCAATTTAGCAACCCACCGCCGCTGACAGCAGCGTCGAGAGAGAATATACGAACGTACAGATATTCATTAAGGGAAAGGGTGCCGAAAATGTAGAAGAAAAAGCTTGATGCTTTTTGCTGGAGCACTGAAGTTGTAGCTCAGCTCATTCAACTTGCTCACTTTTTATTTACGACATAGTCCTTTTTTCCTGTCGTCCACAATAATGGTGAAGATCATGAAGCAAGGCAATATAATAATGACGATAATGGCAATTCGTTATTTAGTTTGCTTCGGCAGTGGCTCAAAATTGCTTTGCGCAGTAAATTTCAGCAGCCATGTTAGTAGATTGTGTACTTTTTCGTTTATGTCCTCCTATTATTTACTACAGTTAGTAGTGGTGTCTGACGTGATAATTATATACAGACTTTATTCTGTATCAGTAGAAAGTGGGGAAATGAGAGGGAATAAAAACCCGACACTCTTTCTCGTTCTGTTTATACGATTATTACACTTGCTCTAGCAAATCGTGCTGTGTGTGGGAATATACATTTCAACAATCATTCGTCATATCATATCAATCACTGAAAAGGTTTCGCATTTGACACATGTCACGATCGTTTCTTCACTTATAAATCCAAGATGTAGTCATGTGCTCCCACTGTTCCATGTACTTAGGATGCATGCATGTGCGCAGGTACTTTATTCCATAAATAAGTATGAAAAAGAGGAAACGCTATGTATAAACCTACATTATAAAATGAATGTGTATCAAACTAAAAAGTATCATTATCTGTAATCTGTACGTACATTTAGCATTTCTATTTTTACATCATACGTCCAATTTTTTTCTGGTTTCGACACGGTTGATTCTAAAAGTAGCGGGATATTGAACGTACCAATTAATAATATTCGGTGTAAGTTTGAATTCGATAAAGTAACAACCGACGAAAGCAGAAATTATACGGAAATGTAATGTATGTGACAGGATTTCACAAACATTCTCAAAATGGGCTTTTATGTGGGGCTTTACCTGTTAGATTACAGAACCAGCCCTTGTACTGGTCTTATATAATGTGTGTGTAAGTATATATCTGCCCATGAAGTTTAACCACGTGTCATGGAAGATACGTTAAAAAAGTCGTTACTGATCGCGTGTTAATGTTGCATAAAATGGCTCATGAACTTTCAATCTTTGTTTTGTAGTGTCGCCCTACAAATTTCTTCGATAACATTGATAAATTCCACAATACATTCCTTAAATGACAGTATGACAGGGAGTCGCGAAGATACATATTTGCATTAACAAGACACACATTTCCAGCCCGAGCCCACCCACACTCAATTCCAATGCAATACTTCCGGTTGTTATACTCCCTAAGCAAGTAGCGTTACGTGTATAGTAATGTTGTTTGACATGCGCCTATTCTGTCTGGTTTGCTGTTTTTGTCCATTACGATAATTAGTTTAATCTAGCGTGAAAATATCAGAACAGTGTTCTGAGAACACTACGAAGTATAAATGCAAAACCAACCTTAACAATGACAATACTAAATGTAATGTAAATATAGGTGTTAAAGAGTGATATAAATTATGTATATATCCTAAAATTGTACATACATGAGCATTATGCCCTGTAATGCTAAAAGCCGGAAGATCTATCGTATAGTGTATTAATCTATATGAATTAAGAGGCAACAGTTTTGCCGACAGTAGTCTGTGTGTGGCACAATGACACAAGGACAAAGACAGCAAGCATCAAAAAAACTTTCCATTTACCATGATTGTTGTTTACTTCACATGCTACCGCTTCTGCTGCTAGGCTGCTATCATTCCTCGCTCGCTCTACTTCCATTCTATTCTCTTCTATTCTACTCAACGCCATGCCATTATCGCTGCAATATGTAGTATGTCGTATTATCCGCAGTTAATTATACTTCCGTTCCCACTCATCTTGTCAGTTTCGCAGCTCTGCTATGCTTCTACTTGTACTATTCTCCTTCTTTCACTTTCCTACACGATTGCTAACAACTTGTCATATACTGTTGAAAGCTCTTGACAAATAATGAGAATGAGCAGTAATGTAGTAGTGCATGGTAGCACGATGAAAACTAACGACAACAGCACCAGCAGCTAGTGACAAGTCCAGAAAGAACTTGAGAAAGCAACACTCCTACATAATAGCTTTATTTTATTATTTTCTTGACGGTCATTTATTATGGTGGCGTTTTCGAAGGAAATGACAAATTACTTTTTAAAATGTCACTTCATTTCGTTCCAGACATCATACCCCTGTCAAAATTGTCACCACTGTTGTGCAATTTGTTCTAAATAAGGAAACTAGTTAAGAAAACGATATCACGAATGATATGTCCTTATCTTGTTGTGATTACTTTCTGTAACTGAAGCCCAGCATGTGTCACGAATACAGCGGAGAAAATTAAAATATTTAGGTAACACTTCAAAGAACTTTATCGTATCTCTGCTACCACGATGTTTTATGCATATCATGAAAATAGCCTAGCACAAGTAGACGATACAACAAGTGGCTTTAATATTTCGTATCAGTATTAGTCATTCATTCAACACATCATGGAGGGAGAAAGCGGTCAAATTGTCATAATTGTACAGTAAAAGTTAGTTTAGAAACTTTCCTGTGCTTAAACTACAATTTCATTTTTCAATCTTGGCAGAGTAATCAATCATAATGTATAGTGTATATCTCGTAAAATATACATTGTACTTAAGCTAAAATATCGATTTCTAAAGGTCCAATACAGACCGAAGTATGGCGTTATTTCATTCAATTATTATTTTTATTCCGTCCATCATTTTAACTGCTATTAAATCATGATCAAAACAACATTTTTCTTAGATTTAAAGGGATCCTTAAATGCTTATGTCGTTTTCGAGCATTGAAGAGGATTCGAGGAAAAGCTTTTAATGCTTCGAATAATTTTCTGCTACGCTGCTTCCAAATTTCTTGTTTAGACATATCCCCTCCTTTAATCAAATGTGTGCACAGTACCATCCAATTGCCTAGAAAAATATGTTCACAAACATGGGAAGACATGAAGAAATAGGTCTTTGAAGAGTAAACGACACTAGAGGAACATCAAAAGCATCTCCAAAGCTTGGCATTTCCATTGAAAGTCCAACTCTTCTTTTATTGTTAGGTTTGACGGAGGGAACCTTAAGCTAACTGTTGTTGTATTTAATTTCCAAAGCAAACAATAATAAAAAGTACTTATTATATATATCTGTAATCCACATCATCTACCCCCATCCCTCCAAATATCGACATAAAAATGTGAACGAGAACTTTTGTGTGTACGGAAATGGTTTGCGCCTTGCCCTACTACTCAAATTGCATAATATATTTCACATAATTATTTTTATTATTACGATGAAAGAAAGTCATCTCTGGGTTTGATGCATGCACTGTCAAATGGAGAAAGTATACAATTTTATTGGCCAATTACTATGCACCACATAATCACAACTCTAAATACATGACAAACACAACTCAAAGAATCCATTACATAAAGTGATCTGAAAGGAAAAGGCACCCGCACATAAACTTGCAGAAACTACCACAAAGTCATTTACCGTTTATACGAGCGCTACTTCAACATCGTCACACAATCTCGGTGTAAAATTGCCAGTTAAATGACTACATCATTTATTTCCTCTATATACGTGACTGTTTAGTGCGGAGTGGAATCCCTTGAGACCCATACTCTCAACCAGCATAATTATGCTCATCATAACAGCTTCAGTGATACATTTTATAGACAGTATATAAGAACACCAAGCAAGGAATAGGTAAGCCAAGTTTGAGTTAGTATGAGAAATATTTTAACTGCATCATTTCTAGTTGTGTGCAAAATGAAAATGTTTGCTATTGATACTTATGAACCCGCACTATTATACAGAGTAGTATCAAGTGTTGCATATGTATATGGTTTTGAAGTGAAATGGTGATCCACTCCACTTTCTTCTACTTTCCCTTCTCTAGCTAGGCATTAGTCAAACTTTACTCTTACGCTGCTCACATTCTGTCTGCTTAAGTCGTTCTCTTTCCTCTTAAGCCAGCTCATGTGACTATTTATATGGACCAAAGCACTTTGTCTCCTTTCTCTGATTTGCCTATTCAATATTACAAATGCACATATTCATATACATCCCCTTCCATTTTTTCTTACAGTCTCACACAGTTGGACAGAACGAGAAAACCAAACCAAAAAATACTTTGTGTTACTCTGTTTGTAGATTCTCCAGGGACTTAAAATCAATTCCGTCTCTAATCAAATTTTCTTATTTCTCTCCTTTTGGATATCTTGGTCGTTTTCTTCGTCTCACACTCGCACACTACTTCTTTTTTTGAAACCTTTTCTCTACATCACATCTATTACGATTACTACATTACATATGCGACAACACCAAAACCAGACCACACACATACACTTTCAACTATCGTTTTTCTTTCCCCTCCTGCTAAGCTTCTCTCTGCTTCTACTCCCGACAGTTTGCTACTTTCACTTTTCTTGTACTGATAGAAGGAAATAACTTGCAAAAATATAGTATATGCATGCAAGGTTGGCTCACGGACTTGTGAAAAGTATAGCCTGTCAACGCCATCACCACTCACTTAGCTTGTCAGTCAGGTTAGATTACGATGAGATATACGAGCGAGTAATAATACACGTGAACAACTTACCCTAACCAAAATATCCATAAAATTAGTTTCTAGATTCTGGATCGCGAACTTACTGGAAACTGTGTTTTTTTACATCGGTTGCATCACCTTACGATCAGATATTTTGCTCACGATATAAATTACCCGTCACAGTGTTTGCCTTTAATATGTATATTTAAATGCATTTTTTATACCCGGGCTAAATATGAGAACCCTTTCATCATAAAATTCGTAGTTAATATTCACCACGACATAACCTCGTCCCCTTCCATTTACGACAAATAAATACTTAACACGCCTAACGGGAAGTTGTCAACCTTTTTGTTTGCTTTATCCACTTTTTAGTGTACCATGTAGTTAGATGATTTGCGTGAGTTATTTTGTCCCGAAATTTAAACGGAAAATGTGTGCTTTTTAAATTTTGCAGCAATGAAGGCGAGATTCGCAAACACAGTGCTTAATGGTTCTCTTACGTAAACGCTTTGTCCACGCCAACTCTCTACCCATTGAATATTTTCATTTTTCATTTTGTCTCTGGAAGGTTTGGTTTCCGGAAGCGGAGAAATGGAGGAAATTAAAATGTGCTTTTTGCACGTGAACTATACATGTAGGTATATACGATGATTTTACTGAAGTTTAGTTGTAACGACTCGCAGTGACATCATTTAGTCACGTCTATGGTAAGGTTTGTTTAAAAATTATTCTGATCCTTAGCCCAATGTTGAATGTTTACGAACATAAAGAAATGCAAAAAAATAATACAAAAGTTTCGGCAGTTTTTATTAAAACAGGAAAATGCTCAATTCTATTCTAGACTACACAACAGTTCATTTCTTTTGTTCTCCGGTATTCACTTTCTTTCCCCCCATTTTCTAGAGCATTTACAAAATTCGTCTCTGGAAGTTCTGTGGACAAACGCGTATTACCTGAGAAGTAAACAAAAAAGAGGGCTTACAAGGGGCTTGCAGTATTGACAGGTTAGAGTTACCGTATTTATAACCATTCAAACAAGAATACAACATGCCTATATCACTTCAAATTCATAGATCTATTATTCGCCGTTCTAAAGATGAAAGCTGTGTGCGTCTTATGCTCACATAAGAAAATGAACAAAGTCGTATTTTACCTATTCCCCATGAGACTAGAGGATGAGAATAGCATACTATGCAAATTAATACAAAAAAGGAAGACGGAACTTGAACTTACAATAAAACAAAACGACTCCTTTGTAGACAACGGAATGAATAGAAGGTAAAAATACCGACCATATTACAGAATAGTAGTCAACATTGGAAGAAAATAAAAGTGTTTCTGCATGTTTGCATAAATATAAAGTTGCCTGAAAAGGTCGGAATTTTCTCTAGTTATTTCCCTGTAATACTAAGGATTTTCAAATTTTGTGTCATGTATTCTGTTTTTTTATGCATGGAGCATGCACGAACTTTCTGTGATAACTAGAAATGCCATGTCGTCGCAAAAAAAAATCCAGAACAAAATTGTTAGACTTTTCGAGCGGATAATATGAATAGCGTATTCCTCCAAAATCGAATTTTTGCTGATCTCCTTCACATTTTTTCGGCACAATCATCAAGTGAATTTTTTTTTCAATCCTGCAAACGTCAACAAAAAACTGCCTGAGCCACTGGAATGACTTAAAGTATGGTTTTTATGTAATGTGTGGGTCCATTTATACAGAGTACTACTGCCTAGCTTCCTGGAGTTCCAGTTTCCTATTACCTATATATACAAATGCATGGATGGAGAGTTATTGCATACCATTCCAGAAGACTGCTTATTCCCAAAAAATGGACAATATGTAGACAGACAACTTGACATGCCATTAGCATAAATCTGTTCTTGCCTTTCCAACTCTACTTCATAATCACTCATGTGTAATTTTTCTCAGTTCCTCAAAACTACTTTTCTATCGCTTTTTAAAAACTCCAGTGGAGCTTTCCTCGACGTCCTCATCATAGTTACGTTTTATGGTACAGAGAGTCCTTTGGACGCAAACATTCCGGCAAAAAATCTGCCAGTCTACTCGACTGACTGACAAGAATATGAGCCGTATGCACATTATGTTACAGCCCACACACAAAATGGCAGTTTATAACAAGAAAAAGTGAAAGTTTGTATTTTCAAACAGGCAAAAATAATACAAACAGACATGGGTTGAGTATGCAGCTTGCATATCTACGCTCCTACCACTTATTATATATCCAGAGTAGTTTAGTTTAGTTTCGGATATCATTACAAAGTAGCCACTCAGAATCCACTTGTTTCTCCACTTTCCAACAACTAAAACGCGAGCCATTTAAAAACATTCCCATGCAGTTAGTTGGTCTACCGTGGCGTGCACACAATATTTACAAAGTGTGTAGGCATACACATACGAGCAAGCGGGTTCAACTTTTAATTGCTCACATGATGGAAGAATGACGACGATGGGGATGACGACTACAAAAATATGTTGCTCGACTTGGTTTAACAATGCTCGTCCTATTTCTGCTGATAGTTAGACGCAGAAAAAGGCTTTACATTATGTTTTACTGTATGGCCCATCATTAGAGCTATTATGCTTGGATAAGAGATTTGACATGGACGCAAGCAGAAAAGAAGACTTTCCTCTCGTCCCTGCTTTCTCTCCATTCCATCCAGCCAACTCAACTTGCTCTTTTTACTGGTGAATACTTTGTGAAAAGTTGAAGGAGAAGCTATGGAAAAACGCATGGATGAAATGTTGGTTGAAAGTGGGAAACGTTAGCCGTATGCCACTCAACTGGAAAACAAGCGATGTAGGTAGTTATGATATGATATGTATTCCCTTTATACCACCAAAGCATCTATTCCATTGTTATTGTCTGATAGAAAGTAGAAATTGACTTCATCTTCCTATCGTTCTCGTGCGTGCGTGTATACTAATGATCACCAGCACGATTTACAATTTAATGATGTCGACAAAACAGATAATCCGAGAATAGAAAGCAAAACAAGTCAACCTCGTACGTTTCCTTCTGCGACTAGTAGTGCTAGCTCCAACGTATATAGCAACTTTCACCTATTATATAAGCATTATTTTCTATCTTTAGCTTGTTGCTGGATCATTAAAATTTAGCAAATGCGCCGAACAAATGAATCTGACAACACTTGCGAAAATAAACAGTACTACGTACCAACTGAAGGAATGCGCCGTTACTTAACACAAAACTAG
Source organism: Sinella curviseta (assembly GCA_004115045.4). Taxonomy (NCBI): domain Eukaryota; kingdom Metazoa; phylum Arthropoda; class Collembola; order Entomobryomorpha; family Entomobryidae; genus Sinella; species Sinella curviseta. The sequence goes on along the minus strand of CM023203.3, from coordinate 31,702,737 downwards.
ACATAACATAGGTAATTGCAAAGCTAATCAACTATCTTCAACCATTAGCATACGGTTACCTATTCAGGGAGGCTCCAAGAAAGTTAAGCATATATAAATATTGCTCTATATCGAGGTAACAATAAAAAGGTAATGTTCTCCTCACTTACTTCTCGTATCAGCTTGCCAACAGTGAAGGAGTAGAATCCAGAAGAGCACAACTGAATTCCCCGACATGATGCGCTGCTGCTTTTACTCCTGTGATGACAAATTGTGTGTGGTGCTGTGAAGACTGTCCTCCTTCCTTGTTAAGATATTTGTGCAGTGGTTGTGGGGAATATAATCTCAATTTATTTCTGTCTTGAGTAAAAGCTAAAACGCTTGTTGGAAGTGTTTCTCGTAAATGATGATACACTTAAAAATGTTTCCTGAGCACTGCTCCTAGCTATGATTTTCTCCTCCTGGAGAGAAGCATTCTTCCTTTTACTCCTGCGACTCTTACATCATTGTTCTTTTCTCTTTTAATGTTTCTGCCACTTCACTATTTGCTCGTAGAATGAAAGAAGCGCAGGTAAGATTTTTTTATCTAGGGAGATCCCTTAGATCTTGCTGGATCTTTTTTTCTCCTCCTTTGTTCTCGCTCGTGTGTGTTACCAACAATGGTGAACATAGAGAGGCATCGTATTTTGTTCTGTGAGTTAAGAATTTATACACTAGTCGCTTTTCAGAAATTCTTGAGAATAAGTGGAATTGTATGATTTAGTTTCTCAATGGATACTTGGTACTTTTTAAACTAGTCTAGTTCCCTCTGCGTCTGTACTGTTCCACGGTTTTAAATCCGTCGTGGTGAAAAAGCGTGGAGAGACCTTGTGGAGCGATGTTGTTGAGATGCTGTAGAGAAACAGGGAGATGATACTAACTACAAAGCTTATAATATTCATAAATGCTAACGAAATAGAGAATCCTTTTATCTGTGTATTACAGTTATGTAAAACAAGACATGTATGTACATTACTTTCACAGCCGCAACTTTTTTTTAAATTCACTTGCACTTTGTCACTTTTACGTAAAGTAAGCTTTGTTATGAGTGATGGTGGTGGGGGTGTGAGTATACCAACTGTAGAGTAAACTATTTAGCCACTTATATGATAACTAAATGGCCAAATCATAAAAGAGTGTATCAAACAATTTTTACTCAACGCAACATGTATGTCTTATGGTAGATATTTAAGATTAAGTTCACGTTCGCAAATTTTGTCAATACGCACGATTGAAGACAAGACAATCTATTTCTGTGAAATTTCAGGACTAGGGGTAAAAAATAGTTGAAATGTGAATATCTTTTAATACAAGAACGTGAGTAGACCCGGTACTTTTATGCTACAAAGTATGCCAGTACCGCACAAGATGATGGAAAGCATCATTCAATTGGTCGTTCGATGTTTGCTTGGTGCAATTTTATGGCATGTAATATAAAGCTGTTAACAAAGGAATATGAGGGTGATGAAAGGCTTGCTTAATTTATTCCATGAATACGAAGTATATAGCACATCTTGAAAGCTTGTTTTCTTTAACTAAAATGAACTCTCGTGATCAGAAAGAAAGTGAGACGCTACTTCAAAAGGAAACTTTAAAACATTATCTTCAACTACCAACTACCGCTTTTTATTTGTAGTAGTTGTGAGGAAAGTCATTATTTTCATCTGATTCGTTCGCCTTTCACGGAACTTTTTTGAGTGTGTGCATGAATGACTCAAGTTGCGAGAAGCACTTTACATATTATTAGATGGATAGCGACGTTCTTTCAATATCAGAGTCTCACTGAAGATGTATATTTTTGGGTCCATTACATACATTGCGTTTGTGCACGACACTCCAAGTTTCTTGGATATAGCTTGGTAGTTTTGATTGAACGCTCGTCAATTTGATGTACTTGTTAACGTTTGTTTAACAGTTCTACAAATACTGGAATTTCCTTTGATTTCTCAGACATTTAACGATTCCTGCGTTTATGCTTTAAAGGAAATACGTATTATTCCTTGTGCAATACGCCATAAACTACTACAGGAATGCTCTAAACAAACGAAAAATCATATATCGAATTTTCTATTTTTTCCAATGCTAAATTATGCAGTGTAATAGTAAGTAAGCGTGTATATAGGAGTAATAAACTAAATGCAAGACATTTTCCCAAGAAATACAAGCCATGCACACGACAGCATCTGTTGGTGGAAATAATGTGTATAATTAATGCAATACACTTGAAATCACTTCAAGGGGATGATTGATGTTGATTTTTTTTCATCAAACAAGTTGCTCTTTGTCACGTATCCAACTTCTTGATAGATTCCTCCTTTTCCATTTCATATCTTCCTCGTTCCCATGCTCCTTTGAAATCGAAAGCAGCAGCGAAAGATTTTTATTTCGCCTAGTCTGTCAATTGAATATCTCTTTCTAAAACGTTGACTTGGTCTCACGGCTGAATAAAGGCAGAAAATTTGGAATGATGAATTTTCTCTCATTTGCAAAATTGGCCAGCTCATTTGGGGTCAGAGAGAAGTTCTTTTCGGGAGGCGGTGATATAGTTTCTTAATGCAATTATTTACAACGACTATGCCGACGCTAATTTCCCCAGATGGCAGCGAGCAAATAAGAGGATTTCGTTTTACCATATTATACATTTAATGTGCGTGTTCTTCATGGGATTTTGATAACTCTGTTTCGGTCTACGTTTCTTCTCTTCATAAATTCATGAGCAGAATTAGAATCCCACCAAGGTTTTACGCTCAATTTACTGACAAACGGGAGCTTCTGGATGCTCTTGCAACAACACCATATAACCATGTGTGTCTTTTACTCACGCCACGCTTATTTTCTAATAAATTATGCAGACACGTAAAGTGCATTTGTTTCACTCAATTATGGCGTTTATTGTCTCCGACAAAATTTTTATGAGATAAATTGCTTGGGCTCGCTTGAGCAAAATCGTAAATGATGTACCTATTAATATTGTATTAATAAGTTATGTGCTTTATTCGATGCAACACTGACATTGTAACGCTATCAAGTCAATCTGAGAAGCAAACAGGTAAATCTTAAAACTGTATGCATTGTGTGGAATCGGAATAATATTTTACAGTGCTGCCAGCCAAAATGTGTGCAAACTACATATTATTGTCTCTGGGGAGCGCTGAAAAATATATCCCCCAACATTTCACGTTTAACCTGCGCCTATCTGTAGCTCCAAGCGTTCTTCCTTACTATGCATCCTATTTATTATAGGACAGGGTAAATTTTTTTAAAGAAGAAAGCCCCCGACAAACTCATCTTGAGTCAAGACAAGATAATATCAAGTTTATTTAAGTGACTTGGACTGGATGAAATGTGAAAAGCCAAACAGCGAGGGAAAGCATACCTAGTTCCATACGTCTTAAAGAGCTATATCACTCGCAGTGTAGCTGCTAAGTTAAATTTACTACAAACTAGGATGTATTCTCCATTCAATGTCCGTTTTGTCATTATTCCGCCTCCATTATTTCCCCGGTTTCTTCGTCCTTTGCAGCTGAGCCTAGTCAACCATTCGTTCAAATTATTAAGATGAATACACTGACTCAACTGAACTTCCCTTTGAGTTCTCAGTTCCTATTTTACTTGCACGATGATTTATTAATAATAAACACTTTTTTCCTTTGTATGAATTCCTGACTCTTCATATACCAGCCACTAATACATAAAGTAAAGCTCACAATAATATAGTTCATGTTATTATTTTTAATTAGGTGGTTCAAAATGTTTACGAACTTTTAAAAAAAGTTAAATGATGTTGCGAAGATATGACGAGTAGTTCACATCGGATATCCATACATTGTACATTCTTCTGTGCTTTAAGTATGATTAATACAAATATTAGAAAGACAGGAAAGACATACTATTCAACAGATTAAATCCACCGGGTAGCATTCAATACTCTACTTTTGTAATAATGGATCACGGTACAAGTGTTATCCAACGATTCTAACAATTTTTTCTGATTTATGTACTTTGTACAACTTTAAAAAACATAAAATCCTCCTGATTTGGCGTTGGGACTGTGATAACTCCCTTTACAAACATTTCATATAATTTTCATGTCAACTGTTCGTTCGATACCATTTTTATCATAACACATTTTCAAATTCCTTTTTATATAGAAGGCTTTGTAGGGCCAGTTCAAGTTTCTCCTAAACCCGATGGAAATGTTTTTATTGTACCCAGTCTTCCGATGATTCATCTTCCATATTATTCGCCCTTTTCACTTACTCCTCGCCACTAACACGAATGATGAAGTTATGAACACAAAGAAAGGTGAAAGTGGAATGCACTTTATGGAACAACAAAACTTTATCAGGCAGAAGATGATCATGATCGACTGTTTTTGTTGTTAATTCTCTCAATTTCACGGTCCGTTGTCGACATTACTTCACTTTTATGTGAATCAACCGTGAGCAAACTAATAAAATGTAAACAGGAGTATTTTATTTCTATTAAGGATGGACGAGCTCACTAAAAGTTGTCACGTTTGAAATAAGCATAATGCAATGTTACATCCTATTCTGGTGTCTAGATACAGATGATTTTATTGCATCTGTTGAAGTAGTGTAATTAATATTAGATGACATTTAAAGGTCAACAAACTCAAAAGCAATTTTTACGTTAGATATCTAATGGGACACTTGAAGCTCTGACACCTACCGTGGCATATGTACCTAGTAGAAAAATTCTAAACACCCCTACACAAATGGCATATACAAAATGCACGTATTGCAGAGAAAACATTTTCCCACAACGCTTATTTTAGGGAAATTTTCAGCGTAAAGGAAAGAGCAAGGGGAAATATGAGCATTCCGTCATGCCAAAACTGACACCTGATGATCGATGAGTGATTTAATAGGAAAATAAAATATACTTACCAAATAAGTCCATTACTAAAACAGACGCCATGAACCAGTACAGTAATATTCGCGAAAAAAAATATTCGAAATCAACACTGATTTTGAATTTATCGTATTTTTATTGGTGAATTCTAAACTGAAATTAAACATGTAATTAAGCCGCAGATCAAGAAAAAGAGATTTGATGAGGATATACAAATTACACTTTCACTTTTTTTCTGAACAAGTGAGTGGGTTCAGTATTAAAACCTGGTGAAAGCTTAATAATTTTGCGTGTGCTCCTTGTCTTGTCACCCCTGCTCCTCATCGTCACAACTCAAACTGATCGCTTGAAAAGGAAGAACGCTGGAATATGAGAACACGACGCTGCTGCTCTGCTTGGTCCTCCAACTCCTTACGTACAACCTCATGCCTTTCACCTAGCCATAGCACCCAATCCACCAAGCTTTCACTTTTTTTCGCTTCTCTCCTTGCCTGTTTCTGAGAAGTGTGGGCTGTGATGTGATAAAGGCAGAGTGAACAGAGTGGTGGATGATAGCGAAAGAGCTTTTTTGTATGAGCAAGGCAAGGTGTGTTTATGTTATACTTTGGTATTTCAGCAAATTGCTTTTTTGTTTTTATTGAAAAATGTTGTTTTATGGTTTCCATTCTTTCTTTCGCCATGCATTATATGCTGTGCTTGGGACAACAAAGCGAAACACCTTGAGTCAATAGCACACATTTTTGTGTTTACTGGAATGGAAATGTAAAACAATAAAAACCGAAATTCCACCTCACTTAAATGCTGACTTAATTCAACTCAATATTCAACTTAATATAATATCCACTGCGATGTTAATGATAATGATGATATGAGACGTCGCAAGGCAGCACATGTGAATTTCGAAAATGGAAGAGTCGACATACCTGATCGAAAATACAAAGAAGCTGGTGAAGGCAAACATAATATTATTATGTATAACAATATCCTGCAGAATTCTCTATCATTTTGTCCACATGGTTAATTTTAACTATGTATGTATTTACTTTGCTTCGAACATTTCGTCCAATCCACCTAAAAGGATTTTTTCTGATACTTCACATGAATGAATGTACTTATCTTTCTGTATCAAAGAGCACAAATAGAAGTGTGAGTGGATGGCTGGAGAGAATATAAAAGAAAGAAAGATTGAGTTCGCGTGAGAGCTTCCGGGAAAATGTCTTCTAGCTTCCTGTTGGTCCGAACAGATCATTGGAACCCTCTCGTTCTGAACTCTGTACCGTCAAAAACATCTTACGTAATATACCTAAGTTCAACCATGTAACAAAGATGAATTTCCTTTTATTTAAATTATGAGATGTGCATTTGGCTTCTTCGAAGAAAATTGATCATATTGCTTCTTTTTGAAATGTTATCTTTGATATATGTATTTTTAGCAGCTTCTCCAACCAAAAGAGTTCATAGAGTTCGTAGTTTATGAAATGAAGTTATGCAATCGTACTTATTAAATGAAACCATAAACTTTAATAAATTCTCAAGATGCAAGTTCAATGAAGTTTGATTAGTAAACATTTTTTTGTGATTTATTTTAAGACAATTCGCAAATTGTATAAACTGTTTCATTCAACTTTCTTTGAAATGTGGACGAGTTCTTCAACACTGTAAACTTCAAAAGCATTACACATTTAATATGTTTTATATGGGCTACTTAGTTTTAAACTACTACAATAAAATAAAATAACAGCACGCTAAAAATGTTTTAAAATCGTTTCCTACGAAAGTGATGTTGTATGATGTGACTTAAATTACTTAAGTATATAAATTACGTGTAGAGTTTTAACAGTACGTATAACAGTTTCTAAAGCAGTTCACAAATGTATAAACATGTAATTTGCAAGTTTAAATGCATTACTAATTTACAATATACACAGACACATTACACTGGATACACAATATGTACATTTTGGTTACGATTCATCAAACACATCATACTCCTCCTTAAAGCTGATTTACAATTTACTTGTACAAGGGAGTTTATTTAACAAACAACAACAAACATCTAGAAAATTGTTAAAACTTCAGATCTTCGGTAGCAGTAGAGATGTTGGTTACGTTGAGGTGCATAATTACATACTGAAGACATTAGGAAACTACACACCTAACTCATTACATGCATTCACGTCTCCAATTTAGAAAGGCTGCCAAAAAAGCTTTAAAATATTTTGTACATGCGTACTTAAGTTTTTTAGGTGAGGCTACATATAATATATACTTTTTAAAACCATTTAATATCTCTAAGATTTAATTCTAAACATAAAATGTCAGTCATGATAAAATGATAAAACATTAACTACGTCTATCTTAACTACCTACCTGCTATTTTATACAAATCAATTTTTGGTTTTACCAGCAAATGCCTTTCGGCATCTGTACGTTCTCTTTTAGTATTTGTTACAGTCAATATGGATAAACTAAAAATATATGTATATAGCTATTATATCTCACTGGAAAACCTATTCGTAGGTTTAGTTCAGGCACAACCAAAAGAAATAAAAACAAAAAAGCTTATGCTAACTTAAAAGTAACAACAACCATTTTAAATAAAAATTGACCAGTGGTTAAAACGAACCGACTGGTGTGATGTATTTAAAACCATGAGTGACCATACACATAATTCTCATCTGGTAAACTGTTATGCGCATCCACAAGAAGACCACAAAATTAAAATCAATGCATATAATATTGCAGAATAAGACGTTTTAAAAATACGCTAACATACGTACGTAAAACTTTTTTCTAAAATGCATACTTAAAATGTAGAGAATATTTATATCACATCACATAAATACTCAAAAAGCTAATCTTTCTATATGTACAGTTTCATTACGTTATAATAAATGCTAAAAAGTTAAAATGCATAATATTTGTAAATAGTGTACCTGTTTCAAATCATTGATTGACTCTGTATTTAATATAGTCACGGGTAAATGTTGCGTTCATCTTAACTTTAAAATGTTAAAGCGCTATTTGTGGGACAACAACTTTAAAACTACTAACCCTTTCATTTTTCATCGATAAACAATAATAATTTAGATTGACATTTAATTTGGAGTTCTGTTGAAGGTAGCATTAAACACTGTCAAAAGTCCATGAGAATTAAGATCTTTACAATACTTTCGGCAATATTTAACGTCTAGCTCGTCAGGAATCCAAATTATCATACGCACCTATGACATAATATTAGCTACGCATAAATAACCATCAACATCTTCCTTACAGCAGACACATACGGCAGATCTCACGTTACTGATTATATAAAGAATTGGTAAAAGAACCTACCACGGTTTTAAATTGTTTTTTAAAAAGTAAGAATATAGATGAAATAGAAAGGCTTTGCGCACACTTTCCATTCAATAATAAATTAAATGTCGATGTTACAAGAACTGTATCGGTTTGTGTCAATAGTGTGTAAAGATACATTAATTATATGTTTTACATATTATGTAGTTGAATATAGTGTATCCGAAAAACATTAACTGCCATTTTAGTACAATCTCTCTCGAAAGAACTACATAAGTCTCTACTACAATACAATGACTACTACATTTTTACGATCTCCTTTTTATATCTCAGCAGTACATTTGCTAGTAATGTTACGAATTGCTATATATCATATTAAGTATAATTTTTGTAAAATTATGATTCAGAAGACGAACAATTTTATAATCGAAACGTTGCAATTTCATTGATTGTTAAAATTATGTTACTAGTAATGACGACAGCTTTATACCAATATAGAGTGTAAATGCTACGCTAAGTTGTGTGGATATTTTTTGAATTCATACGCACACACACGTCGTCGATTAAAATAGAATTAATTCGCATTCTCAGTTGTGGAAGGCGTCGTCGAGTCAATTTTTGGTAAGATTTGCTTCTGTGGGAGGATACGCTTCACAGTCGTGCTACTGCTACTCACAGTCCTACTTTTCGAATTCTTCTTATTCATCACCGGGCTAGGATTATGGAGCATGGTGGTCGTGGTCTGCGCAGGGATATTCAAGGTAATCGTGTTGGTGGGTTGAGTTGGTCCAGTCGCAACATTGATAAGTCCCAATTGCAAATCATTTGTGCTCGAGTCTGGTGTCGGATTCTGTCTGGAGTCATCCGAGCCCGGGTCTAGCCCAGGGGTAGTGGCAGGTTTCAAAGGTTCCGTTAGATTTTGAATAATTGTCGTAGAGCCAGTCCCGTCCTTTTTCGGAGCAATATTCTGGGGATTCTGGGGAAGGGATGTGGTGGTGGTGAGTGGGAATTGCCCCAGTTTCATGGTTGTTTGTTGCATAGGCGCTGTGGTAGCAGTAGGTAATGGAGTAGAAGGCTGGATGAAGAGTGTTCCATCAGCAGGATTCAGGATGAGGTTGGGAAGTGTCAGAATTGTTGGAGTTTGGAAAAAATTCATCGTCGGTTGAAGGCTGAAACCTTGTGGACCAAGGTTGAAAGACTGAGGAAATATGGTCAAAGGCGCGATCGCTGCCGCGGCTGCCTGTTGCTGTTGCGCTTGGATTTGTTGGAGGATGAACTGTTGTTGCAGTTGTAACTGTGCTTGTTGCTGTTGCTGCTTTTTGCTCAAACGCTTCTTCTTCTTTTTCCCACCGGCCAGATTAGGATTTCCAGCGCACATGCTGGGATCTAGCACCATAGTAGTTGAAGCTGGCTGAAGCAATGACTGAAAGGCCCCAGTTGCGTCAATGGTGGCCGTGGGAGTTCCATTTTGATCATAAATGAAAGACTGCTGAGCTATTGTTGGATTTCCCTGAGTAGGATCCTGGGAGTGTTGTGTCGGCTGCGAAATGATCAGCGGGCCACCAACTGGTCCAGCAGAATTAAGGAATAATGGTTGTATCGTCTGGAGAATTGGGTATCTCGTCTGCCCCGTGCCAGTAGACGTTGTGATGAAAGTAGAGTTAGCACCATTTGATGGGTCCTGCGTGGCATGAGGTTGTTGCAAAATTATTTGGTTTCCGGCCGTTGTAGCGAATGTGCCCAAGCCACCGGCAGTTAATGTAGTCGAACAAGGAACAGGTGCGCCGCTTGTTTGAATTAACTGATTCCCAACGGCTGACAAAGAAATGGTAGGAATTGGTCCTGACACAGATGTCGTTAGCGTTAGCCCCTGGTCTGTGGCAAGCGTAAGCCCATCTTTCAATATTAATGGCGTAGTGCTCATTACTGATTGTGATGTGATAATTGTATTGTCTGAAAATGGCGGTAGCTGCTGCGAGAGATGTGTGGTGTTGTTAGAGGAAGCGACGATGGTGTTAAATGGAATTGTCACATTATTTGATATAACGGTAGGTGTAGAAGAACCGCCAACCATAACAGCATTTTGTGGAGATTGCTTGGATGAGTCCACTGAGAATTTAACTTTGTCATCGGCTGGTAACACCACAATATTCGCTGTGGAAGACGTTGTTCCAAGTTTGCTTTCAGTCGCTACACCAGAAGAATTTTTATTATTTGCCCCCGATTCATTAGTAGACTTTGTTGCTGATACCGAGTCGGCCTTAGGCGTGCCACCAGTTGAAGATGACAATGAGGAAGAATCAATTTTGGAAACGGCTGCAGCTGCTACCTCATTTTTATTACACTTTTCTTCCATCTTGTTGCTATCCTTTGTTGATTTTACTGCTTTTGTTGAGCTCGCCTTTTCTTTTGCTTTCTCCTCGACACCCACTTTTCCCAGTGGTGTTGTGGAAGTCGTGGCATTGATATTTTTAGAGCTGCCAACATTCTCATTATTTTTACTACTGTTTCCAGCTTCTGCACTTTTATCACCAGATTTCTTTTCAAATCTGTTCAAAATATCCTGGGCTAATTGTAGCGGGCACTTGTCTCCATCCTTTGATGCCTTACTGTCTTTTCCATCTTTACCCTGAGCTTTAGGATTTGTCTCCTTATCGGTTTTACTGCTTTCATCATTCTTTTTAATACTAGACGCAACGCTAACATTGATCCCAGCTTTCACCATTGATACTGTAGACAAAGGATGCTGTAACGTTAACGGTTTGCTTGTAGTTGGAAGGATAATCGGAGATTCCTTATTCTGCTGCACGGTTGGATACAATGTATTTGCATCAATTGCACTGAATATACTCGTATTTGGTTGTAGAGTAGTGACAATCGTGGGAGCACCGCAGGTGGTATCAATTGGCCCAACAGTTGGAAGCTTTTGTGTAGTCAGCAGGGGAAGAATTGGTAACGTTGGCGTAGACAGGCTAACAATTTCAGTTTTATTGGCTGCGACAATTGGTGGGGTCACAGTGAACAAAATGTTCGGATTTGAGACCACTGGTAAGGTCGGCAAGCTTGTAATAGTCGTTCCAACATTATTACAGCCCGTAATATTAGTTGGTGTTGAGGTGATAAGCGGAGATATTTTGCTTGAAATCATACTCGCTGAAGATAGTGCAGTGGATGTGTGAATAGGTGGCGGTCTATTTTGTTCCAGAGGAAGCTGGCGTACGTCAATATTAGGACATGGCGAACTCGGTCTTTTGCCCATTTTTGAGGAGAAAGGCTGGTAAGGTTTCTTGGACGCACTAGTTGCGGAACTACCACCACTCCCAATCGCAGTGGTCGTAGACGCTGATGTAATTGGTGTCGATAACGTTCCGGTGGTGGTTGCCGTTGAAGCATTTCCGCTGCCATTGTTCTTGCTTTTATTATCCACTGGTATTGTTACCAAATTCGGAGTATTACTACTGATAATAGTTCCGGAGGAAATGCAGCTGCCGTTACTGGTGTTTGGTGACTGCACATAATTTAGCGTCAAGCTGTTGCTGCCGCTACTCACATTTGGACCTGTAGAGAAAGTCGTTAAAGAATTGGTCGGACTCAGCCAGAATGTACCACTTGCATGGTTTTGTTGTGGTAATTGCGGTAGTGAAGAAGGTTGGCTAATGATTGTTGGAGAGCTCAAATTACTTGTCGTTTGATGAAGTGTCGTAGGGGGTGTTGGCCACACAAATTGATCGCAGTGTCCCTGACTAGGTGAGCTGCCAATTTTAGTCGTGGTTGGGGCAGCTGCCGAGACTGATGAAATTGATGAGGTAGAAGAAGATGACAGTAATGGAGTAGGTGTTGATGTTAACGACCGATTTCCTCCGCTATTACTTCCTCCAGATGAGGAACTAAACAGAATTGTAGAGCCATCTGAGCACACCGATGAGGCTGGTGACATTTCAGTCTACAGAAAAAAATATTAACAATATTTTAGAAAAATACTTCCTCAAAGAAAACTCAAGCGTGTGATTATTAATTTAGAATATTTTGATTTTTTCAATAAAGAAACCTGAGGTGTTTGGGTGGTCGTATCCGGCGATTGTTGGCAGAAAGGTACGGGAACATTTTGCACCACATTTTTACTCCCAATGCCACTGCCATTGTTACTGCTCCCACCACTGCCGCTTTTGGTATTGTTCGGACTTGAGGTTGTAATCGGATCCTTTCTGAAGGGCCCAGATGAGACTAGCTTCTCTCCCAAGCATTCATTCCCACTCATACGACGTTTCTTTAGTTTTTCTCCAAAATCCCCTGCAACAAAAGAAAGAACATGTATGTAATTATAGGCAACTTTCTTGTTGAATTGAAATGATCTCGCATACCACGTCCGTATCATTATCCTTACATCTATCTTAATAATACATGAATACATGCTACGATTATAAATTATATAGCACGTGCATAGGACTTAGGACCCCCATGATTCCTTGTCAGAAAAGGGTTGAGTTTTACAATGAAATTCTTTGGAATATAATTCTATTCTTTCAAGCAAAATGCATACATGAAGCATTCAAGTGTAATTACATTATTACTTGATTTCCTATAATTTTATATAATTTCAACTTTTCTAGAGCTGTTGACTACAAATAACTTTGTCAAAACAAACACTTGTAGTTTATGATTTTGTTTTTACAACATAACGAATACCTTCGAATTACAAATGATATAATGGTAAATACATAGGATCAAATTCATAGAAAAAAACATTTCCAATTTTCATTAATAATATAGTAGTACAAGTCGTGCTGAGAAAACGAAAATACGCCTTGATTAGTACGCATTGTGTCAGGAATTCTAAACTCAAAGCATTAGGTTTGTAATTTAATTCTGAGCAACTATACAAAAAGAAGTTTTACTCACGTTGAAAACGTAATAATATTATGCAGTCACAATAATTCGTGATTTAATTTGATCCTTCTGTAAAAATGCTAACATTTCATCATTCCGATAATATGGCAGATTTTTTTCATTTTCCATTTTTTTCAAACTAGCAGATAATAATCGCAATTAAATAATCATTGCTCATAGGTAATAGGTACAATACAGTAATCATGTTCAACTTTTCTATCCTTTTAGGCAGTAGTTGACTCCGCACGGAGTGAATAAATTATCACCAATTTTGATAACTTGATAATGACTGAATTAGTGGATCAACAAAAAGAAGCCTGTCATTTTCCACTATGCAGTTCATCCAACTGCACTGTAGAGTACCCCACAATTAGAATGCAATATTATCTATACCCATATATAATAAATCACTGGAAAAATCGCCAATTACAACGCAAGTAACTGACTATATATTGTAAAGTGTAAATTCATTCTCTGTGTGTAGACAACATAAAATATGGTAGAGATCCCCTTTTTCATATTATATCCATTAATTGAAGAGGGTAAACCAGCCGTCCGTCCAGTTATAAACATTATGTAGAAATTATATGAAAACATCTGCCTTGTTCATATAAATAATTATTATTGCACTGGTTATCTAGAGAGGTACCACCAAACCAACCCGCTAAATCATACACAACGCAGCAGAGGCCATCAACATCAACCAATTCAACCATCATTTTCAGCAACATTCAGAGCAATCATCATCATCATCATCATCACACATCATCTTCATCATCATTAAACTCTGCACGACAACAAAAGGGAAAAAATGTGGAACTCCGGGGTTGATTTTTTAACAATTATTCTGTCATAGTCATATAACTATATAACTGTTTTGTACCCGCTGGTGACAAGGATGGCGATACTTTTTCCTCTCGTCGACTGAAGTATTTTTTTTCGTCCCCTCCTTTCAATTTTCTATTTTACTGCTGCTTTTGACAAAAAAAAACTATTCTTCTCGTTCTCACTTTATTCGAGCCTTCTCTCATCGCCATTTTCTGTTTTTATTCATTTTCCATGCACCAGTCACCACTGTTGCTGATGAAGTCTATGAACAAGTAACGGCTGTTGCGGTAGGCTTATTCTTTCCTATTCATGTCCTTGTCTCATTAGTAAAACGATTTGTTCAGCAGCCTTCTACGATTATCATTGTGCTTGTCTTTTAGTCGTTGCACTTGCATATAGGAAGACATTTAAAATGCCTAGTTTTGTTTGCATGAACTGTAAAAGCTGTATATAGAAGAGCAAATTATCATGCACAATTCAAGACTGCAATTCTAATTAATTTTCCACCCAAAATATGAAGAGTTTATATATATAAGATGTACTGTTGAAGGAACAGAAACCTTTCTTTTTACTTGGACAGTTCGGGAATTCTTAAAGTAGACCTTTGCGAATGTTGCATACAAAACCAGACTGCCTCTCACAACAGCAATTAGCTCCTAATAGAGCTTTTTCCAATGCAAGTAGGATGAAAACCAGAATATTTACAATTTTATAATAATAACCTATTAGTCGCGGTTATTTTCTGAAGACTTCCGAAGCGTTAATTCAAATAATTCTACTAATACGCCAGGTTTCAAGTTGGGTACAGAGTACAGAAGGTGCCAAAGTATAATTACCCTATGTATTCAGTACTCTTTCGTATAAAAATGGGTTCATGACAGCATAATCATTACTTCACCAAAAGTGAAGTCGATGCATCTTGGCTGTCCATTATAATAATAGATTTTGTACCGTCATCATCGTTATTATCACAACAATCACCCGTCAAACATTTATAAGACTTCTGGCATATAGAATCACATGAATCAATTTATCTGCTGTTCCAAAAGATAACCAGCATCTATTCGGCTAATTTAAGAATTTCTTAATAACCGTATCCGCAACCGTAAAATAATTTATCTGCATTGCGTCCTGTAATTTTCAGCTGCCTTTTAAAAGATGCATCCTATCTTCCCGAACAATGGAGCGAATAAGGAAACTGTTGGCAGTGAAATGTATGAGGTTTTATCTGAAACTGGTACCAGTAATTTACGATCGATGGAGTCTACCAACTAGCTTTACGAAGTCTGCTAACAAATAAAACCACACTACATGCATATTAGAGATTGGTTAGGCAATTAGAAAAGTTATATGGACCCTATTATTGTTATAATGGTGACTCGACTAAAATCGTTAATGATGAATGCTTGAATAAATACTCGCAAGTATTTTTATCGCTTTTGATTCCTATCATGATGATTCATCATAATATTCAATCATTCAATTTGATTTGACGTGTGTGCAATGGGCATAGGCATCAAAATACGAACGCGCAGGACACAGCATTTTTCCTTCTGGTAACATCTTCGCAACAATGGATATTATGATTATCAAATGTATCAACAACTGCGTATGCATGTTTTACGAAGGCTTTAGTTTTGAGGTTGATGACATTGATTCTGCCTGACCAAAACATGACTTGCCAAATCATTCGAAAGGGAACACGACAAAGATACCAAAATAGTTTGCTCACTGTCGTGTAGCCTAGTATTTTACCTTCCATAGCATTTTTACATGTGCAGTCAGTAATCAGACCTACAAACTACCGGAAATTATCATTGGTTAGTACGGAACTTTCAGTTTGTGATGCATTTTTTACTCTGATACGATAACAAGTTATTAAAGCTTCCTCGTAATAAATGCAGAATCGACGAACTTCATGGGAATTGATTTGTGTTAGTTTAATGTGTCCCAACAAAATACGGAACAAAGCACGCAAAAAATCATTTTATGTTACATTTGTATCGTATGTTTGAAAGGCCTTTCCTGTCTCTTCGTAACGTGCACGTATAAACTTTCAGGTGTATGCATTTCCTTCAGTCTCAGCAGTAAACTGTATGTCCAATAAGCTCACCCTTCTCATCATCGTCATCGTACAAAACATTTCCCTTTCGTCTTTTGAAATGTGAAAGAAAAAAAGTTTCATTTCCTTTTTCTCACTTGGTTAGTGAAAATCGAAATGGTTTTTACGAATCCCCCACCTTGTTGTGCCCGTCCGTCTTTTTTTCCTTTCAATTAAATGCACACAAAAACATACACAAACACAACATTACATGGCATTACCTAATCTCTGGCATTGTGGCAAACGATGAGGCTAGATATGAATGACTGGATGACTATTCAGTTGTTGTGTTATGTGTTAACTTGGATGAATTACACATCCGCCGGGGAGTAGTGGCTTAATCAATAGGCTGAGGTATATTTACCAACACCCAGTTTTCTTTCACAACAATAACGATATTTCCCAAAGATGAAGATGAAGCAACAGGAGTTCCTTTTTGTCGCAGTAAATGAATCTTTTCCATTCTTTCTTCTATTTGAGCCTACTAACAAGCAAGCCGTGCTCAAATCTCACAAAAAAAGTTTTGAAGCATAGTTACCCTGCTGCTGCCTTCAAGTCTTATCTATATTTTTTATTCTTCTTTGTAAGTAATAGAGACGTGTGAACAAAAACATGCTACAAAATTGATGAATACAAGAAATTTCCAGCTGGTGCCTTCAAATAGGCACTCCGGACAGAGCTACTTTACTTGCTTTATTATGCTTGGAGATTTACACCGCAAATTTGTTGTTTCGAAGAGCTCGAGCCAAAATATAATATTGTACTTTTTTTATCAAGAAGAGATTCCGTCCATTCCAAGCTTCTCAGAGATATTTTCTCAGCGAAACTTGTTTGTTCCGAAACAGCGTGGCGAATCTGAAACTTTTGTAAAGTCGGATAAAAATCCATGGTTGACTAAGCATACATGGAAAGTTAGAGAATAAAGATAAATAAATATAAAGTATAATATTAGCAACTGAAGAAAAGAAAATTCTCCTCCAAATTCACATTATATCCTATACAGCTGAGTAAAATAATAATCTTTTCAAACTTTGAAACATTTAAGCCTCCTCGTAAAAAACGAAGAAAAGATTACAAAGGGAAAAAGTACAAGCCCAAAGCATTACATAATTTACCAACTAGCCGAGGTTTACTCACATCATGATATGATGATCAATGTAAAAATGATCAGCACACAGAGCACGGAATTCTGCTGTGCTTTTTCAAGAGGGATGAGATGAATACGATTAGCAAATAGTATGACTTTCACAGTGAATAATACGCTGTGTACAGCACAATACAAATCATCATGATTATCATCCATCCTCACGTATAACTACCCGTATTGAATTGAATTATGCCGTATTCACAAAAGGATAATGATTTTTATGGATAAGGTTAAAATATTTTTTTCGTCATTCTTTGAATACCTTCATGATCCTTACTGCTTTCTGAATATAATGTATAGTGTTATCATATTTTTATATTATAATTTGAGAATCGGATGTTTTACTATTGCGTAACTCTGTGTGTAACGCGCATGTTTTCCTACTTCAAAAGGGCATACGTTACAAAGAGTCTTCTTTTGTCACTTTCTTTTACAGACTTCTTTCATCTTTCTCTCTCGTCCTTTAAAATGGAAGAGGCATTTTTCTATTAAGCTTTTCAAGTCTAGTGGGCTCTTGATGACAAAAAGGCCCGTTTCTCTCTCTCTCTCACACACACACATATAAAAACCAGATCCTTACAAACTGGATATATCCATAAAGGTGGACAACTGTTAAGGTAGGTAACATTACTCCTTTTACCTATGGAAGCGTATCAACACATTTTCAGGAGGATATATATTAAAAAGCTCTACATTATATTATTTCGTGTTTGACTGATGATGACTGCTACAACAAACCTAGTAAAATCTCAGGCCATCAGGTAAATGTAAAATACAACAAGCCAAAAAGCTTTACGGGTGAAAAAGTGATATGACAGTTGAAGAGAATGAGAACAGACAGAAGCCTTATTTGTACTGGAGGCAACAGTGATCATATTAATGGATTGAAATGCCATTTTTATTTTCGACTCGAAGAGCATCCAGTGGTTGGTAGAATAATGGTGAAGTAGTGAGTATCAGTCACCGTCGTGATCATGAGAAGTAGTTTTCATCCTTTCAAAAAGGTAACACTGTTGCATGCCATGCCTCTTACAGTTGTGTCATGCTCAGTCTTCAATCTTGAAGTTCATGTAATTCACCCGAGCTTTTATTTCTTGTGAATCTCGTACCATAAAAGGAGAGCTTACTTTTTATCATAATCATTATGCATTATTACCACACTGCACTGCTCACTGGATTCCATTCCTACTTAGTTGGATAGCGCGACGTGATTTACAGAACTCTTGTCAGTTTCTGTCCCGCGGAAGGTAGGAGACAGTAATAAAAGTGAAGAAACGGTATTGAAAAAATGTTTGTTTGATTTGATTACAGTATCACATTATGAAACTATGCACATAATACTCATATAAAGTGGCTTGTTCCTCTCTTCCTTTCGGATAAGGACGTGTACATATCAAAGCAGGAAGGTATACATCAATAATAAGAAAAAGTAATCTTCTTGAGAACGGCAGAGAAAAGGGTTGAGTGAGAGTATAATAACGTTCTTTAAAAAAATAAAATTATTGTTGTCAAAAGGAAACGAACACAATGGAAAAGTGATACGATATACTACTACTATGCTTTTTTTGCCACAACAAAAGCAGGACTTGTCTCATCTTGTCCTTCCATCCTTTTCTCAACTCAATAGGATTTTCCTGATGAAGTGAGTACAACTATAATAGTAATCTTTATGTCGCCGTTCTCGTTGATACTTTTGGTGTAAGATGATGATAAATAGAAAATAATAGTAGAAATGAAAGCCGAAACTAATTTCACATAACATTAGGAATCAAGATGACAATACCAGTGGAAGGCTAGCTTTTGAATATAACAAGAAGAATTAGACATCCAATACTAATACCTGTATAAAGACTACTTATATATCTATCTCTACTACAACATATTTACATACAAACATGACATTAGGTAAGTAGCGTCTCCAAAACATCAAAGAGTTAGTCCAAATAACACAGATAAAAAGCAATAATATTACGAAATTTTCATCAAAAGATGAGATGAAGAAGGTAAAAGGATGAAGTAAAATTGGAGACAAGGTATAATAATAGACTACCTCTTCTGGTTACAATACTTGAGGTGTGTAGCGGGAACTATTCTGACTTGGAAGTAAAAAGCGTATAATCTTTGACAGTCTTTGAAGAAAGGTAAGCTGAAGAAGAACGGAACGGAGACAGGATGAAAGAAAATAACCACAAACTAAGTACCTCTCGGCCTAAATAATAGAGAACCACAACAAAGTACTTTGGATTTGTAAACTCATATCAAAATTATTAGTAGACACAAAGAGTACGAATCTTTGAGATAAATAAGATGCCACTTCGATACATATCCATGTATATATTATAATAAATATTGAAACTATAATCAAAACAGTCCATTTCCTTTTGTTCAATAGCAGTCGTATTTATAAATTTAAGCGTATACCCACAGATTCTGTGTTCTTCATTTTCATCCCATTTAAAAAAGCTGTTAACAAAAGAATTTAATCTCTAAAACACATGATCATGACGGTTGTACATAACTTGTTTGTATTATATTATGATCCTTTATTTTTTTCATTTCCATTTCAGCACCTGAAATGAAATGAGTATTATAGTAATAGACCAAAGAAGACTGTTTCTACCGCTCAGAGCTCATTTTCCAGCAAACCAAACCCACAAAACACATTTTCCCGATATTATGTTAAACCTCTCTGTTAGTAAATCATTTTCATCACGATAAAAAAAGGTGCGTGTGAACAAGAACTGAACCGAAAACAAATCTGAGGTTTCAAAAAGTACAAAGCAAATCACACCTCCTTTATTGTCAGTTTTTAAGACGTGAGAAGAAAACCTTTGAACATCATAATAATCCACCCATACATACGTACAACAATGCAACAAAAAGGCTTTTTAAAGCATCATCCTGTAGGTTTGTAAGCACAAAATGTGTATGAAGTAGTCAAAAACATAAACAAGGGCATCTTATTATCAACTCAGCAACAAAAAATTGCAGAAAAAGAGTGAGTGTTATTAGTAAAATAGCTACTTGTGTTTCTCCCTTTCAATTTCCAAGACTGCTTCAAGAAGACCGTCACGAAATAATCTTTGGAGTCTGTCGATGATTCTTGTTACTGAAAACTATATTTTCTGAAAATGACACAAATGATCATTTTTTAACAAACCATCTGCAAGAAACCTATTATGCATTCGGGTCTATCCAAACAACTCATGTATATACCTCTGCACTACAGCAGCTTCCTTTTAATGAGTTGGGTTTTAGATGCACACCATCACCTTTCAATATCAATTTTGTATTCTCAAGAAAAAGAGCACATGATACAGCTAAAACATTTCTTTGGAAAAAATTGGATAATTTATGGGTTGCCCATTTATTCTGGAGTAATGCATGTGTTTGATAACAAAAATGAGAATTATTTCAATTTGCTGCCTTAACACACAAAAGT
Source organism: Sinella curviseta (assembly GCA_004115045.4). NCBI lineage: Eukaryota > Metazoa > Arthropoda > Collembola > Entomobryomorpha > Entomobryidae > Sinella > Sinella curviseta. The sequence goes on along the minus strand of CM023203.3, from coordinate 31,682,142 downwards.
GAATTATAAGGATGGGTTGCATCTTTTCGCAGATAAACGTGCCGTTGAGCTACAAGTGAAAACACTACATAATTTTATAGTAATGCATGCTTATAGCCAAATATACATGTGTATTATCTTATCAGGCAACGGAAGAAGGCCAAGGTCTCTCATCGAAAAGGACTGAAAACAGTGGGTTTATATGCAGGTTTTCAAGAAAATGATAATCCAGCTAGAGAGAAGAGAGAATGTGGGACCAGTTTATCAGGCTTTCGGCAATACAAATTAAATTTCCTTTCCAGCTTCATTGTTGCTTTTTGTTTTAGTAGCCTCTCATGGCAAACTACGTATATGCTCAACAATAGAAAACAGTAGAGATGTCGGTGAAAAAATCAAGAAATACTGGTTTCCCTTCAAGTACGGGGAGAAATCAAACCGGCAAACACAATAATGAGCTACCATACTGGTACCGGCATTTTCTACGATCACGTCTTGCTCATAAAATACCACATGGAAAAAAATTGGTATGCTGCTGGTGAGCTTTAGCTAATATAATATGCCTCTTGCTGCTGTTGTTTACTGTTCGGAAACAACGTGTTGTTTCGGTAATTATCAAATGCTTGAATGCTATAAATATCATAAATAAAGGATAAATGATAGCCAGTGGTCAAGTATATACTTAGGCAGTCACAACATATAAGCAAATGCATTACCTGTTAATAATGGCAAGGATCATTTATGGTAAGCACATAACATTTTTTTTAATACTTCCGTTCCCCTTTCCGCCTAAGTGAACAAAATGTTGAACACAGCCTTCTCAATATATTATTTGTATTTAAGTCAGTGGGTATGCCGGCTAAGCACAAGTAATCAAACAAGTTTGAAAAACATGTAAATACAGTACAAATCTTCAAATTACTTATTATATTATCTGCTCAATAAACAACACATGCACTTTTTAGTCAGCTAATTTCCCCCGTAAAAACTCAGCGATGCAGAATCCACAATTGAAAAAGAGCAATATGTAGAAACCGGCTTTTGTATATCCATATTTACCAATGCCACTATAATGGAAGCTTCCAGCACAAATATTATATTATTTATTTTCTGGTTACGGAGTTTTGTTACATAAAAATGTCGGACAATATGTGTGCCTTTTTGCCTTTGCTTAACAGACAGCTCAGGTAATTTTCTGTGTATATTTTTTTTCATTTGAACATGCATGTCGTTATTTGTAGCTTGCTATCTCTTTCAAGCGGATCGTAACTGCTGATAATCAATCTGCATTACAAAAAAAGAAAGGGTTAAAAACGCTTCTCTCCTTTTCTTGGTTATTCTTATACTCGCACCCAGAGAAATAATTTAACCTATTCCATAAAAGGGGAAAAGGTATTTTTCGATTTTCATTTCCATCCATTTTTCTTAAAACATTGGACAGGAATAAACACCTTCTTAAAATGCCGACACAGGATGCCTGTTGAGTGGCCAGTGCGCATTTATCATTCCTAACTCGTAACCATTTCAGACAATATGAAATGATAAAAACTACATCACTGCATGTACTTTTGATGACGCAAAAGACGTATGAGTAATATTCAAACAAAAAATAGCATGTTTAACCAATGAAGAAAACTCTATTTTATGATGACACAATTCCAATTTTAATACAAAGCAACACCCACCCAGCCCATAATAATAATCCTTTTTATGCATGTTAGTTTCTCTTTTACTACTACAATCAAGAGGGATGTAGAATGCATGCGCATTTTATCCGATGATTTGTTCCAGTCCAGAAAGGAAAAGGAAACGTAATGAAATGAAATGAATGACCAGCGATAATGATATAATCATACAGAGATAAAAAAAATCGTGTTCTGTGATGAAAAAAACACACAGCAGTGCTTCGCCCATATCATTACAGATTATCTTAATCCCGCTGCTGCTGCACTCTACTTCAAACCATCCCTTCATCCTCCTCAACAGTCATTCAGGATCCTCTGCAAGGATGAATGGTAAGAATAAGTACATTTTTATAAGCTTGCTTTTAAGTATATTTTGAGGAGAGAATGGCTGTAACAGTAATACACACCTTTTGATCTTCGGCTTTGTACAAGAATGGCTAATTTTGAAACGTAATATCAGTATAAAACCATCAACATTTTTGGCTTTGCGTTTTGAGAGCCAGAGAGATCCGGATCCGAAGCAGCAACAGCTGAAGAAATTGTTCAAGAGAAGCTGAAAAGTGATTTTATTTATAAGGATGCGTATCTAACTCACCTTTTGTCCTAATATGGTAGCAGCAAAAGTAGCACATTGTATATAAAACCTTTCCACCTTTTCTTTTTGAATAATCGTTCTTTAATGCGATGCTGGTGGTATGAAATGAACAATATAATGAAAAAGTATGAGTGCAAGAAGCAAGGTATGAAGATCTTCCTGAACATGTGCTCATTTCAATAGGGCACTCCTGGAAGAAAGGATACATGTGCTTGGTAGTTTGTAAATTGGTAAATTAGACGTGTTCCTATTATGGCATTTCTAAACGTACATTTAAAGATTTTTATCCATCAACTTGTGCATATGTACGTGTTCAGAGATGTCGAGTGAGGATATATAATCTTGTGAGCGTTATATCCAGTTCCAAAATGATGTTATCGAAGCACCAGTTCACATAAATGCAACAATTAAAATATGTAAGCAGCATCTGCTTACAAATAATATATGAAATAGTATGTAGGTGTACAGCTTCTCATGGATTGGATACCAGTCAAATACATGAAAATTGAATGGAAGGCACTTCAAAGTGTTTTTGTTGACATACATAAAGGAATAAATATACATTATGCAATCCATTTCTCGGGAATAGGGAAGGGGACCACGCATTAACTCGCATTATGATTATGCTTTTTAAATAGTAGAAACAGAAATTATCTTCAAGACATTTTAAAAATAGTACTGCATTATATATTAGTCAACACTGACTTTTATTTGTATGGTGAAAAAATGACAAGGCGCTCTTAGAATGCGGTTTCTACGCTTTCATGTGCCCATTCTCTTTCACTTGCAGCATGCACTACACCATCTTTCATCTGTACTCTGTTTTGAAGACATGCTAATCTACTACATCCTCCAGTGCAGCTACATTGGTTCGTAAACTTCCCTTAAAATATTAAGAAGTTAAGGCGAGGGTGTTCCGCTTGATGAAATTCACACATCCATTCCATAATAATACTTCTACTTTTAGATTTCTATTTCTCTGACCAAAAATATCATCCGACCCATCAACTTAACTCCACTCACTTGCCATTTCAACAAGACACACGACGTGGCAGACAAGTTTTTTCTACTAATGGAACATGTTGCATGTGCTTTCAATGGCACTTCTGTGTATTTTTTTTTCTTTTTTCTTGATATTCTCTCTATAAGATAACTTTTAAAAGATCTTATAAGGAAAACATTTGAATGTTAAAGGTGTTACATCTCCCCCACGCTTGTCTAATAATGCCACGTAACACTGATATATTTTGTGTAATCATCTCCCTCCAGTACCAATACTAAAGAAGTACTACGTCTTTCTGATAATCACATCCACCGACTTTCTACTTTAAGCTGACTTACATTTTTGGCTGCGCTCGCTTTCAGCCGAATGCAGTTTTGGTAATGATAATCATGCTGCGTAGTTGACTTCCAAAATTGTCGTGAGCCCATTTTCGTTCTCCAAAATGCCATTCCGTATCTTGTATGTAGTAAATTAACTGAAAGTCTCAAACGCTTCCATTTCCATTCAGAATTTATTTATTTTTCTTTGTGCATTGCCCTCACCTCATGTGCCCTTTCTTTCCTTCCATTGACGATTTTCTTTGGAGAAAAAAAATGTTTCTTTTCTCGCTAGGAAAAGAAGTAAAGTGCAATTGCATAAAGAAACATCAAAAGTATAGCACAAGCTGTGTCCGATCCTCTCCCGTCACAATTTACTAAATAAGAACATGACATTTATTTTAGGAATTGCCTGATATTTTCGTCAGACTTTGTGGTTCTAGAGTGGGTCCGATGTCCGAACCCACTGCTTTCCTTCTCACTTATGTATAGATTTTTCTTTCCCTATTACCCTTGCCTTGCCCAAGGAGTAGTATAGAATATTTGTCGTTGGGTCGGAGAAATCGTGAGCCAAATACATAGTACATCATCATGATCATCGTTTACAACAACAAACTATTGCTAGCATCGCACTTGCTATTAGGAAAATGATTTTGAAGCTTGCACCATCGTACTACATCTTGGATTTATTTACGCTGACAATCCGAAGGAATTCACTCGTAACAAGCAAGCCAACCACAAAAAATAGTAACAAGTAAAAAAGCGAGAGTGTGTTCGGTTGTAAATATTTTCTTCGTCGATATGATGATGACACTATATAGAGTACGTGTGTAGGCATGTATTCAATCAGAGGAACGCAACCCAACAAAAAATTGTAAATTCAAACCAGATGAGAGTATTAGACGCATTACATAATCCTTATCATCAGGAAGGAGGAAAACATCAGTTTGTGTTTGCATACCATACGGAGCTGCAAAAAATTCTTGACTTTAGTGACCGTCTATTAAGCATAATATATATTTACGTGCTGAGAAGATTACGACTCCTCAATAATCACAAGCCGACTCTTTCAAATTTCCTTAAAGCTTTACTCACGTAATTACGGCAAACCATCGTCGTTGCAGCTGCATTTCTAACGCGAACAAAGTTTACGTAAGCTAAGGCACAACATATTAATAGTGCATATAATGGCAAAAGTCTATTTTTGTACATACTAGTCATCGACAACAACAATATATAGGTAACTACTTATCCAATCTTACGTCGTTCTATCATCATCGTCATATATGCCCTTATTCCATTACCATGAGAAATGCATCGCAATGTCGAGTCGTCGAGTGTCGTGATCCCACTTTACTTTCAAAGTCATTCTCTCAATATTCCTTCCTGCTGCTTTCCTTCCCCTTATCTGCTGGTTGCTGCCAATATCGATAATAAAATACCTACTAGCAAAACCGTATACCAACCAACCCAACCAATGGTGATGATTTGTTCTGCTCTTATGGTTTTGTCATCTAAAATGTGAATGCAATACAACCGATGCACTGCTAAACTGCCAAAGCGAGTGACTTTGACTGACTGCAGTAATGTAATAATAATAATAATACTATCAGTGTGACTGTGAACTTATATAAACTTTATGTTTGATATGTATGTATAAAAAGTATCCCTGTTGTCTCCTTTTTTGCCCGAGAACATCCAAAAAGATTAGATTTCCCCTTTTAAAAAAACATGCAACTTCTTACATGAGAAACAGATTGAAAGAGAGAACTGTTGTGTGATTCCATGCATTTTTCCTAGTGTTAAAATGATTGCTTTCTTGTTTAGGATAGCATAACACGACACGATAGCATTCTATTTTTTGCTTGGCTCATTCTTCTGACAGTCAGAATTATGGCTGTAATCCGTGGTTGTGTCATGACATGACCAGGATGATAATATTATTTCCTTTTTCACTCTCTTTCCCGTGCAATAATATTATTAGATTTCCCATCTTCTCATATGGATATTATTATTATTATTATTATCGTTATATGGCAGTGCAGCATGTGCATATCTATCTCTCCTCGTATATCTTTCATTATCATTATTTGAAAGGAAAGTATATATAAACCAGATAGCAGAACAGTGCATCATAGGTAGATTTTTCTATGGTCAGATATAATAATAAAAAATGAAGAAAAAGCTTGATCTATTTCTTGTACATTTTTCTGCTGACATTTCCAACTTTGTCTGTCCTAAGCTGAAACGTGTAACAGTCAACAAGGCAGGGTAGGAAAAGAGGACAAAAAGAAACGTCGAAGAAAGTGGTGGTATGAACATGAAGGATAATATTTTCGCATCATCATCATCGGACTGACTGACGCCGCTACTCAAGTTGAAATACATTTTGTCGTTGTCCCCGCAAAAGAGAGTACGTCATCAGAGGAAAGGAAAGAGAGGGACTCAAGTAATAGTGATGAGGATACGACTTACAACGATGACAAGAGACTGGAGACACTCGTCTTCAAAATCCTCCTTTTCTCCATCATGATTTTCACTGTTACGTTTACATGTAGTACTGACATTGTACCATCGTTTTGTCCCCTTTCGAATTATGTCTCTTCTCTCTCCCTCTATTTCGTATTTCCTCACTTTTTAAAACTAACTTAGCATAAATCCAAAACAAAACTTTTAAACATTTTGATATTCTAGTTGAATTTATATTGCGTGGGCAGTATAGTGGTAGAAGTATTTTTGCATGAGTCAGGTTGAGTCATTCTCCAGAAAAGACGAGATGACGTTACGAATCCTTAAAACTATGTACTCGTACAATAGAAACTACAAAACTGAGTCGCCAGGACAGAAGAGGTAGTAATAGTAGTAGAGATGCTGGCGAATACAAGGTTGTGTGAGCTGTCTTCCGTGTACAATTGCTTTGTAAAGTTTACACTGTCATTCTTATTCTGCGAACAACCAGAGACAACCACTCAGTCAGTTATCATTTCAGATGCACCCACTTTTATTATCATTTTCTAGTTTCAACATCTTTCCACATCTCCATCACCACTTCCACTTAGCCAGAAAAGAAAGACCCTCTTTGCCAAGCGACTTCGTCAGCAAAAGTAGGAAAAACATGAAATCATCACCGTCGTCGTCCTCATCATGATCATCTCATCAGTCAGAGTCGGAATACGGTTCCCTAAAATACATGGAAAATATACTAGCTACTGGAACAGAAAGTAATATATTTCCCATTCCCCTTCTCACTTCTCAAAGTTCAGCTCTACTCTCGCGTATTATTCATTTTTTTCATTTTGCCATCGCTTCACTTTTTTCACTTGTTCATCTTTATTTTAGAAGTCAAGGTTTGAAGTAACTAGGTACGTCTATAGCAGGGAAGCCAGAGGTAGCGTCAGTGGGGAGTGCGATATGAATTTAACTCTTTTTATTTATATAGAGCATGCATGACATTCACCCGCCGTGAATAATCAAGTCATGATATAGTATAGGCACTGTGCACGAATGGCTGAAAATTTGACACAATATTATATGAATATTATACGCATTCTAGTCAACAAAACTACTTGAAAAACATCAAAAGACAAAAAATTAATCGGCATGAATATGCATGCATGAATGAAGAAACTATATGAGTAGTATTCATGTTTGCATCCAACCGAGTTTTACACGATGACATAAAGAATGAGTGTACCACCAACTTGACTTGGTCTACCTCCAACGTCTGTAATAATGCCACCCTAGCTGATTGTCGTCGTCGTCGTGTCATGTCGTGAGTATTTTATACAGTAAACGTGATTTTTGAGTCAACCTCATATAATACAGTATATCATGAATATCATCATCATCATCATACAAATAAAAATCTCTGATGTAGAAGTTGGATGCGTAGCAGTGATATTTCATTTCACTGTACCGATCGCTGCTTTCTTTCGCCCTGGCAGCTCTGCCTGCATACAAACAACTACCTTAAGATGCATTTTTTTCCTATTTTCTGAAAACTCAATTTTACCTTTGTTGCTGATTTTCCTTTCTTTCCATTCCAATCAAAATGAATATAAAATAATATTTTGTTGAAATGGAAGAGCAAACTCAGCAAAACGTTTACATGAAATAATGGAATATTTGGCTTTTTCGTTGGCACTTTCTCTTACATCATCGTTGTTCAACATGATATTCCCGTTGCGGTTCATGAAAATGAATACATAAATAAATTCAAACATAAATCTATGCAATGCAGATCGAGTAAAAAGCATTTTTTAAGCATCGGTACACGCACAATCGGTTGTCTCTGTATTAATGACTAGTAAATGGGGGTAGAAAAAAGTGCGCAAGCCCTCAAGTAATTCCCTCACGCTTTTTCACTACCCGTTCAATCTAGAAGAACTGAATGAGTCAAACAAGAAGATAGTGGTGAGCAAAATTATGCATACAATAATGGGTGCTACTAGATGTATGCATGGATCCTGCATCATTCATACTTTACACCGCTTTTGTTGGGAAATAATATGCAACACTTGCATAAAACAACATTCCACAGTCATTTCTCCTTTTTCAGTTAACCGTCCCTGTCATGTAATCATTACCAACGAGCCTGGCAGGAAAACTATCGCTCCTACTGAAGTTCAGAACAGCATACATCATTACGTGTAGCGAAACAATACTTATTTACTTTTGGATTCGTAAATCATATATTAGGTATTCATATAAAACATCTACCTACACACATATATCGGTATTTTCTACATCCTCGTCGTCTACTCATATGTTTCTGTACTTCTACACTACATCAAAGAGCACATTTTTTGCGTATACGAATAATATGCAATATGTCATTCTAGGCATTACATTATAAAAAACCGACAACATGCGAAAGGAGAAATATTCCAGTCCATCAGTATTACATTGTTAATACCACTAAAGACAAGTAAACAGACGAAAAAACTGCCAACTTGAAAATTGCTTGGAGCAAAGCAACTATACAGACAACTAAAATCACGCGAACGATGTTGTCAGATATGTGAGATGCGTGTATTATTGTATCCATTCGCCGAGCAAAAAAATCTTGTAACTGAAGAAGACTTACTTAGAAGAAACTGTACTCTAGTATAATACGCTTCTCTTTTGAATCTGGCATTTACATAGGAAAAGTAATGCTATTCATATGGAAGGAAGAGGAAAACGTGAAGGAAGCAGGAGAATACAGTTTCAACAATACAATAAACTCCGCCATCATAATCATCATCATGATGTGGACTCGCTTCTTGGTACAAAGTGGTTGTCGTTGCCATCATCATGATCATCATGTCCCATGCCAATGCACCCAAGGCAAAAATATGCAAGTTGCTTCAGCTCATCGTCATCTTCCAACATGATATACAACAAACTGCCGTATATTCATGTAATAAAATGCATGTGTGCATAGATAATAGAATGGTTAAACAAAATGCATTCTCTCCTCTTTCTCAAATTTTCCTTTTCCTTCACATCATCTCCATTCTTCACATCCACAACTCCACCCGTGCTTCTTTTCTTTCGGCTCTTCCTTTTGAATAAAAAGCTTCCTTGTTTTGTCTTTTCTTCTCTAGTGATGGTTTTATTCTCGACAGCAATGTTTTTATACTTTTTTTTCTTTTTTGTCTCGTTGGTCGGAACACACAACGCGTAGCAAAGGAAAATAGGAGAAAAAATGTTCATATAAGCAGTAAGAAACACTGGCACTGGCTAACATGAAAGTAATAAAAAATAATGTTACATTATGTCATATAGTCATGATGATGGAGATGGGGAGCAATATGCAATAAAATAACGCAACGTACCAAGTACGAATACGAGAGAAAAAGAATTTTCTTCCGCCGTGTGCTGTACACCAAGATGATGATACATTGCTATTCACTGGTGATGATGACTTTCTTGTTGGTTCATCCATTGTGTTGTTGCGTTATTTTCAGAATGAACTATTATACTAACGCGGTAGAAACTTTTTCTCCTTTACCATTCATTTAGCCATGGCCCAATACATTTCATTCTACGGCAAAAGGTAACGTGAAATGGCGTATTTGCCAGGAGAATGGGTGCAGTTTATCTTTAGTCAGCACATAAATATGTTTTTTGGGTGTTGTTGCATATTATACTCACTCAGGCTTATTGCCACATTAGAGCATCAAATATTTTTCATATGGGGTGAGGAGCCTTTAAGCAAGCGTATATTATACGATATTTGTATTTGAATTGCTGCTGCGGCAAAAGTTGCTTTGGAGTTGGCTTTTGGAAAAGCTTATTAAGCTGTAAACTATCATGTACCGTTTTCGATAATGCAATCATTGCCTCTTCTCCGTCCAACAAACAACAAACACTTTGAACCGAAAAAGCAATTTCAAGACCTTTCAACCAATTTCCCATCATTTCTGAATAACTTGCCGTAAAATGATAATCATTTTCATTGATGAAGATAATATGCTGCTGTTGCAATCTAGCATCATGGAACCAGAAGAAGGCGAACAAGGAGGAATGAAGAAAGAGAGATAGACATATGCCGACCAGACCAGCCCCATTCGCATAAATGCATAAATAGAGTGGCAGTAATAGTGTAGTCAGTGTATTCATAATATAGAATCCAAAGAAAATCCATTACGCCTAACCATCCGTAAAAACAGGCGCATTCCATAACCCCAATGAAAATGTTATTAAGTCCTCCACAAAACTCTTGTCTTTTATCATAATCAAAATAATGGGTAAACATTATATGTGTATAGAGGTTTATCAACACATTATGTACACCATACACCAAGTCATGCACCATTGCTTTATAAAATAAATAAAAAATGTAAAATTATTATGCATGAATTGCATCATGTATTATTATTGCTGGTGACTATATACTCCCTTTTTTATTCCTTTTCCTTTTTTCCACAGTCTTGATGTGTTTTATGAATATCTATGCAAACAAACATGTGTGTACGCAACTATTTACACACACTCACTGAAAAGCACAGCAACATTTCCCATAAAGTTGATATCTGCCTATGTACATTATTGTATTTACTGCACATCCCATTCCATCATCATCATCATCGTCCATCCATTCCAGACAAAAAAAGAGAAAATGAAAAGTGGGAAGATTCTCCATTCCAAAACATAATATCAACATGATGCAGTGCGTTAAATGCACTTTACATTGCATGCATTCCAAAGAAGGGTGAAGTGACGAGCATGAGAGAACGGAAGATATGCAGCAATAGAACAAACCTGAATACTAACCAAACCAGTGAAACGAAACCAAAAACGCAAACAGCAGCATCAGCAGCGGCAACAGTTCTCTCTCCCTCTTTCATCCTCATCCGCAGGCAATGTATAAAATGCACCACTTAACGTACATTTATATTAACTTTCCTTACAACAACACTGCATAAAACATGCAAATATGTGTTGCTGGTTTGTTTTGTGAAGTTGTGTCATGTTGAAACATTTTTGGTGGAAGAGACAAGTAACAACGCGATGCAGTTTAATCCAATGCATCCAACACACATGAAATTTTTTTGAATGGAAGCCAGAAAACAAAAAAGGAGAGACATGGGAATTGCATTCATTATGCGCTTCTCCATTCCTGAAAAGGGAAAAAGCAACAAGACGAGTTGAGAGCAAGCAAAACGAATAAAGTTGATAATGTGTGTGATAACAAAATTGAGAACAAAATGGCACTGTTTAGCATTAAAAATATTGTTGTTGTAGTAAAGGAAGGAAAAGGGTTTGTAGCTATTGCTGTCACACATTTCAATGGAAAATCCAAAAAGGGTTACGATGATGTCGTATTTGGATTTGCTTTTATTTCGGATTTGGAAATAAGTACGTTCCAGTCTGGAGAACAATTGAGCAAAACTTTCCGAACGTTAAACACAATAAAGAGAAAAAAAGAGACGTAGTTTTACACTCCACACTTTCTTATGCCTTCCGTATAGATTTATATTTATCCCTCAAGTGTATTTCTCCGAGTTACTTTGTCTGCCCTGCTCCTGTGTATACACAGAATTAATGTCCATGAATCCCCTCGAGATGTTGATAACAATTTTACTCTTGTTTTGTGTGTCTTGTCACACTCTGATTCTGACTGATACATATGAATAAATGGAAACTGTTATAAAGACTCTAACCCATTCACTTTTCTCAAAATGTCAACTTGAATTTCCAACAAAATTGTTTGCTGTGTGCATTTTCCTATTCTTTGTCCCCATCAGCGTTCAGTATTTTGCTTTAGATCTAATCTAAATCGAATCGAAAAACACATTGCGTGACATTAAATGTAACATTCTCAAACAAACTGCTTTGTACACGCTATAATAATGCTATGCAATCGCACTTCCAATCTTCATCATCATCAGTCTTCTGTCATTGTCAACGTTTGCATTTGAATCATCCAGGAGCAGAAATCAATGACGATACCACATCACCACGTTTTAAAACTTGCACTTTACACATTGTACATGCTTCAAGAGATTTAAACAAACTGTTTATATTATTAGTATCTTACATACAGCATTTATCATTCATAAGGAACATATCGTTGCATTGACTGGGATTTCCACCAGTCATCATCATGAACTCGGTGAAACATTGTAAATTGCAGCCCATGCACAAAAGTGAAGTTATATACCTGAATACATGCATTATTCCCTTGTATTTGTTCCGCTAAAAATCCCGAGCACCCCGTTTAACAGTTTACTAATAGACTGTGTCCGGATGACAGGGAACCCTCTAATGTCTTTATCATGCAAATTTGTTGATGATTCGGTTGAAACGAGAGTTGATTCGCATTCATTGCACAATATCACAGTGTTCCGTATTAAACCCCACATAAAATAAAATAAATACCTATATAATTTGAATAGGCATATAAAATGTATGCAAACATTACGCAGAAAATATACGAGAGTGGAAGTCCAAATTAGTTTTTTGAAGCCGAGGAATAAAGTGAAACACGGAAATTACTATGCAGAAAGGGTAATAAAGTGTATTGTTTTTTCCTAAATGCCGGCAACTGCACCAAATAAACAGATGCACGACGGTACGGCATATTTAGGTATTTATAAAAACTAATGAGATGTTGATCCGTAGCCAACTATACACTCAAAGAACACAGTCATAAGAAAAGGAAGAGCAACTAGCACCTTCCCCAAGATTTCGTGACTTTGAGGAAGGTTTCGTTTCATTCATCATCATAATCATTCCCCCTTTCTTTTTCTTTTCTTCTTCATGCGGATGATGATGTCTCCTCTTTCCTGGATGAAAAGGAATAAAAGGGAGGAATTTAAATTACGAAGATGCAGAAGTAGTTAAAGATGAATGCATGCTTGCATGCGCATTCCATGCAACGTGATGGTTTTTATTTACAACTGCAAAAGAGTATAGCAGACACGGGTAGCATCATAAATACATTATGTAAAATAAGGCAAAAGATATATAATTTAAACGTTCTAAATGATCCTGAACAGTCCTTCCTTCTTTGCACCTTCAGCTTTCCTTGCATGTTTTATTACTCCTCTCAAAGCCAACAGAACACGGTAACCTGAACCCTTTAGGTATGAAAAGTATAATATTCCTTTTGTCCGGCGGCAGATGTGTTTTATATAGACCGTATAAATATAAATATGAGACCTCCCTGGAAAGTACTGTACGAAATGTATCCTTGTATAGTACTATTATTATACGCTGCTTCCCTTTTGTTTCCCCGACTCATCAAACTTTTCGCTTCTTTTCTCACATCGGGTTTCTTTCTCTAGAGAGTCTACTAAAGAGATCAAAAATATTCCCTGGAGCCCGTTAACTACCTTTTGTCCTTCAAAGACATGAGTTACTAGAGCGTATATTGTATCGAAACCCTGCCTTTCCACTTTTTACGTGATCTTGCTTTCCAGTGTTTGATAAACGAGACCAACGAGCAGAAATGCCCATAAACGGGACGTGTTTTTCTTCGAATGATATTTTTGTTACTTCATTTCCTTTATACAAAGAAATGCATCTTTAATGCCAGCTTTAACAACTAGAAAACAGACAGAACGTGAACTTTTGGTTTCCTTATTCAGAGGCATTAACTTTAGACATTTCAGAGGTGTAGAAAATGCATGTTATTTTTTGGCATCAAGAATTCATTTGCATTTGGCATTAAGAAACGTTATACGCTGCAATTAAACAGATAAAGTGATTCTTCGTTGTCAATCTAGATGAAAAGATTTATTCACGTACATATTATGCATTCAATTCTTCATTCCTTCAATTACATACATTCCTTCGCTTAAGCATATCATTAATGTATGTGCATATGAAATGATAAACAAAAATATACTTAAAATCGAGTAAGGTTTTCGATTACTGAAACCGGAGCCAATGAACTACAATAAATATCCGCATCGGTTAGATGTGCTGGTTTCCTGAATCTATGATCAACTACTTGTTCAACAACCGTCAAATCCGATTTCAAATGGCTTAACACAATAAACGAAGAGTTGCTTGGGAGTAAATTTCGAGTACCTACTTCTCAAATTGATATTTGTATTGAAGTCATGTTCAATTTCCCGTTTTATTAATCTCATTTTCAGGCATTATTCGCCTGTTCTAGGACTATATATCTATGCTTATGTTCTCTTGAATGACACTACTCAAGTTTGTGCCGTACCGTTGTACCTCAAAGAATAAAGAGAAAGTGAAACAGTACTGACAATGCTAAATCACATCAAAGTTGTTAGATGATGTTTGCATCCAGTATATCTGTTTATACGCGCTATACTGTAGTAGATTTAACAGAATGGCAGTATTCATTAATGAATGAATATATATGCACATTTCTTTCAACTGAAAACGGTTATTTGTTCAATATTAATCCCATTCCAAGCAGAAAATGAGATTGAATCGTAATACTAAATGGAAATGGGTATGTTTTCTGTTGTTGTATATGCCTTTATAATTACATTACATGCATTACCGAGAAAATTTTGTGGAGAGAAAGAGAGAGATTTCATTTCCCCCTCTCTTTTCAGTTTTTCCTCTTTTATTTGCTTCTCTCTAATTATTATTGTTATTATATTGCGTCGTTTTGTTTACCATGATAAGAATTATATACTTTTACTTCAATTACAAGTTGCTCATCACCGTCGACATCATCCTCACTACTTTAAGTTACACGAAACTGCTACGGCACGGCAATAACAACAGTAGTTAGTGCCGGTAGGCAGGCATGGGCCGCCGAGAGGAATGAATTGAAATGTCGCTCGTATTCTCGTGAATGATGATGCTGAAATGTAGCTGATGAGAAGAGTAAGCAGTTTTCGAAGGAGATTTCCTGATTAATTTAGTTGAAACCTACAAGACAGCTTGCTGACACTGCTCGCTGCGTTCCCCCCTCTCGCCTTCTTGATTAGTATACACTGGAGTCGGTTGGTGGCAATAAACGTAACAAACGACGAAAAAAAGTTTCGTTTCGGATCATCGTACGTCATTATCAGAATGCCAGTACATCTACGGACTACGGACGGTTAAGTATCTTGTCTTTTCCACCAAAGTCAAGAAGCAAAGTCATCATATAATTATGCAACTTTTTCACTCGCTCCAAACGAAAGTTGAAAGTTTCCAATACGTTGTACATAGTACATATATATTGTACTGCGCTACCAGAATTGCTGCATAACATACTTTTACACACCACTCCTTTTCTTCTTTTATAAAGTAATTAATCGAGTAGTAATTAAGAGCACCGTAATAACTTTTCTGTAAGTAATCCTGATCAAAGTTTCTGATAAATTAAGTTCTCCCCTTCTCATTCTGATCATGTCTTCTCTCGTCCTCAGCTTCATTTTCTTTTGCTTCTCCTATTTTCCACTTGATCATGCCCTAATCATCATTTCATCGTCGTCATCTCATCATCATCGTCCATATAAGCTTTACTTTTGTTGGTGTATATATCTCTCTCCAGCTCTTCGTTTTTTGGGCAGCACGAGAAGAAAAGAAGAAGGTGGGACTGTTGTTGGAAGATAAGTCAAGCTCAAGACGAACTCGACGTCGAAAGAAAAGAAAAGAGAAAGGCCTCAAGGGCAACAGAGAAAACTTTTGTACGAAAAGAAGAAGCTGCTTAAATGTATTCAATTCAATTGTGAATACGTACCGAACTACTTAGGTAGTTATAGTAGAATAGCATTGCTCCCTATTCTGACTTTGACAGGCGTACAGAAAAGGCGATTGCCACAACTGCCTGCTATGGTCTCCTTAATATTCTATACAAAGTACAATAATAACGTTTACATTTTGGACTGGATACACAAAACTTTCAAAGACTTTAGTCGGTCAGGGAAAATAACAAGTGCATACAAAACAACACAAGAGAAAATTGCTTCGGGAGACAACTGAAATGTATTTAAGAACAGCTAGTAACTTTGTAGCAGAGCTTGTCATGCACAGAATAGTTTTCAAAGCTGCGGACCAGTAGACCCTCCAGCGTTTCAAACATTCTTTTTGTCCAGAGTTTGCAAGGAATCAAGTACTTAAAGGTACGCTCAACATCAGTTTGTCCAGCATAGATAACAACAGTGATTGGCATTCTGCAAAGTATTTTGAAGTATTGAAAGATGTATAAAATGTTAATTGCTCATTTCAAAATGCATTTCAAGGTACAACATTAGTTGGCTACTCTTCTAGTAAATGCACACAAATTATTTATGTTATTGTCCTTAGGCAAATCACCGTTCCATTTCCTGACGATTGAATTGAAGTTGAAAATAATATGGACCACTAAATTTTATTTTTTATGTTCGTTACTTACATTTAAGAATAGAAACTTGAACATTGTGAAACAAAGTGAAGGAAGGAAGACATAAAATCACAAAGAAGAGTAATCAAAGAGGGTGTAAAATAGTAACGAAAACAACCAACAAACCCAAAGGAGAGATTGTAGATATATACACCGTTTTTAAACATATAGTGGGGACATTGACGAATCATAAGTTGATTCTGAAGGCATTAAAGTAAGATGATCAGGTAGTTTGGAGATTGTAACGTGTAAAAGACAGCTGTCTGTTGAATCTTCTTGGGAATAAACGCTTCTTCGAAATGCATTACAATATCATTAAATCACGAATCTCACTTGTTGAGTGCATATACATATGCCATGAACCGTTTTTTATAGATTTCATGCTCACTTCCCCGAACCACAACCGGAGGTCCTCAAGGAAAACATGTCTATTTATGTATGCACCCTGCATAACAATAAACGGTAAGCGAAGAAAAATTCTCAATCTTTTACCCACATATTATGTGTATATGTGCCCATAGGTATTCGATCAAATTATCGATAACATATTGGATTATAGTTGTACTCTAATAATGTGTAGGAAATATTATTTCAATCTCTGTCGAAAGATTAGCTTAATGCACCATGAAAGGTATTTTTGTTAATAGCGAGCAATCTATGTCACGTTCATGGACTCACAATCAGTGGACCCATGTCTACATTGTACTCTATATTATCTGCTTGCTTTCACATACACAAAACATGCATCCCAACAAGAATTCAAATTACATCATGACTCCATCACATCAAATTATAAGTCAAAACGCTCACGGATGAAAAAGGCTCTCGATAGAATTGTTCAATCTCAATGAGTATTACACACGTTTGAAGTTTGAATAATACGGGATAAAAAACATGCCAGTCCACAGACATTGATGATGATGGTAATACAATGAACTTTATTTTCTAGGCTAACATGTACCATTGGGAAATATAAAGACAGAAGATCATTACACATTTCAAATTTCAAGAAGAGGAGAAGCCCTGAAGGGAGAGAGGGGAAAGGTTACCTTTTAAAATCACTTTTAACCTCGTGCATCCTCCTATGCACGCCATGCATTACTGATTGTGAATGTACGCACAATCAGCATAGGTGCATACAACAGAAAAGTAGACAAGGTATAAAGACAATAGAGTGTAATTATTACTGGCAACAATAAGATAACAGTGTATGCACATTCCGCTCAACCTCGATCATCTCTTTCTTTGGACGCAACAGAAAAGGCTGGCTGGTTTTTGGACACACGCACATTATGATTTTATGATGATGATGTTAGTTGCACTTCACATAATATTCATGCTGCGTTTCTTTCAAGATTTCCTCTAGAAAGGGTCATCATATTACCATCATGATCATCATTTTGTTGTGTAAATCCTCAGTCACACCATGTTGTGACTACACATGCTGGAAAGTAATATAGGAAAAATAGTAAAAGTAACACATTTAGCTCATTGAACAATGGAAGATAAAATTAAAACATGCGGCGAGTGAGAAGATTATCCCTTTCTTGTTAAACATGACCAGAAACTGACTGTGTTTGCTCACGTTTATATTATGACGTAATATAAAGGAGCGCACATAAACTAAAAGGGTTCATTTGAAGAAAACTTTTTTCTAAAAAAATAACGATATCATCATTATCATGTTGCCTATCTAGCCGGCATGTCACATATCATATACCTTGAAATAATAAGGCACAAATGATGCACAAAAGGTACCTCTGTTTAGCAATTGGAACAACAGATGCCATTCATTCGTCTTTGGCATTAATCCTGATAATCATGAGCGGGGTAAGTTATTATACGAAAAATTCCCGTGATTATTAGCAGAAAAAACTAGAGAAGAGAGAAAAAAGACGATTCATGACTCCCCTATTCTCATCATCAGCTTTACTTTAATCATTAACCTTTGTCAGCTTAACATAGGATTAAAGTAGGATATTTCATATATTTTCATATCATGATAACCTGATAACAACAATGTAGTTCTTTTGTTCCGTCGTGTGTGTGTAGGTACAAGTGTAATAATCCACGAAACAGAGAATTTGGCTCGTCTTTGTCATGTAAAATGCCAAAAGACTAATTAAAAAGTCCAGAATAAAAAACACAAGAACAAAAAAGAGGTAGTGTTAGCGAGCAGCCAAGTGAAACAGAAAGAGAAAAATACTGCATTTTTCTCCAAAGAACTAGAAACTAGAACGGAGAAAGAACAACGACATACAATGTCAGCAAACAGACAGAGGAGCATGAAAATAAGTCCTGGCAATAACAATACGTAGCCAACAATGCCTTTTGAATGTTTCATGTCGTTTCGTTGTACTGATGGTGATAATACTACCTTTTTACTGAACATTACATTACAATATCATTATGCACGATCTGCTTTCTGTCGTCGTGAGTAGTAGTAGCCTCATGTACATTTAATGTCATGCGATGATGTAGAAATGAAAGATATATAATAAATGCAAGCTTTACAAAAAAGACGCGCTGGATTACTTTATTTCACAACAGAGTTGAAGGCACTCGGGCAAGGCACTTGGTTCTGTCCATAATCCCTTGTGGGAAGACCGATTTTGTTAAAAATCAATGTTTGACTTGACTCAGATGTCCATCGATTAACACTACTAATAAGTTTGAAGAGAATCTGAACCGGCAGGAAAACAGTATCCATTCTTTGATATCGTATATTATGGTCCTAAAAGATAAACATGGACAGACAGACGACGCGGTAATCTCATGATTAAATATTATGCAACCACTATATTAATAACCATACACCTTTTGTCTTGTTGGACATACTCATTAGTGACAGCTTTTCCAGAGAAATACTAATCTTGATTCTCACAGTTGTATCAACTCTGTATGCAAATGAAATTATGAAAATGTAGTTCACCCAAGGAACCATAAGAAGCTGTTATTGTGTAACATGTTATCTCAATACTACAATGAAAAAATACTGAACACCATTCTTGTGTTTTCATTCCTATTATGATCGTTCTCAAAAAAAAGATATGAACAAGATTATGGAACATTGGTCATCTTGTGATGTGACTCAACTACTGAGGTGAAGTTCGTCATTATTATCATGCGTATCAGAAACAAAGCCATCAGGCCAGGAAACTTCTTTAACCAAGTTTACCTGAGAAAGAGAAAAAAGATGATAAAAAATGGATAATGGATTTAAAAAGTTCACAAGAAGGGAAAGAATCAATTTTTGTGTTGTGAAAGGTACTCGTTTATCGCTTAAAACAACATATTTTGCTAAAGCCACAATGATGTGTCTCATTCTCTTACACAAAAATAATGCATCACTTCTGTTTCCCTTTTCAAACTTTTGATATTTCCCTGCTCATAGGTACTTACTTACTGCCTTACTTAAGGTAGTACACCCACCAACTCAGCCAGAGGCACTCCGCTCCGGTAATTTGGAACATCAACATTATTAAACCCTCACTCACTCATTTCCCTCGGAAAAAAAACTTTTACACTTTTTTGGTTGCGTAAAGTTACTTGACTAATCTATTATCTTTTCCCCTTATTTCCCGTCTGTCTGTCGAGTTTGATGAGCTAAAGTGAGTTGAATAAGTTAAATATACACAGAGCCAGCCTACATTTTGTTACTGCGTAAAATGCTGTAAAAATATTATTAACATTACACACTCTCATGAAAGGAGATTGAAGGGGATAAGTACTTCCAGGCTGGTCGGTGGACGTGGTTAATAATTTAATATTTGAAGGTCAGTGAGCCTTTAGAAAAATGTGTGACGATGAACCCTTCATTATCATCCTTCCTTCACTCCCACTCTGTATATCTGTTACCTGTGAGCTGTTCTAAAAAGTGACTCTGTTGTAATTCCAAAGCGAGATAAGGTTAATGCAGATGATGACTACGATGATGACGATATGATATACATTGTACATGTGTACTCGACAAAAGGAAGCATCAATGCTACTCAAAAGTCAGTTGATGATGCCGATGATGAACTGCTGCTGTTGATATTGATAAAGCAACCAGGGTGAATAAAATATACATGCCACGTTATCCAAGTTGGATAAGGCTGAAAATAACCAGAACCAGCAGACCGGACCAGCGCAACACCGAAGGGAAGATGACTTTCCGGACCGCTTACCAAATGTCTACATTTTTTTTTCTTGCTGAAGCATCAAACCAAAAGAACTCACAGCTTGTCCTTTTATCATGCATAATATGACTTACATCCACCACGAATAGAGAACAAACTGAGCAACACCCAAAAATAACATTTTCAAAATGAAATCATGATGAATCAAGTACGTTAGCAAGTAATACAGTATTGTTGAGTTGTATGTTTTTGTTAATGCAGTATAAGAACATTTTTAACGATTATATGCTACTTTTTTACCGGTGTGGCATTACCTTACGCTACGCTAATCTCACTTAAAATGTGTTGGTAGACATGATGTTCTTTGAGGGAGAACCCATTGAGAACATGACGATCAACATCATATCATTGTGATGACATGAAGATCTATTTTTTCCTACGTGTCTTCCTCAGCCTTTTACCATAACTGTGTGCGTTTATAAAAATAGGCGTTCTTAAAATGTTGTGTGTAACTGCGATGATATTATTACGAAATATATTATTGTAGTTGCTCATTGCACTTCATATTTTAAAGACATTATTTTTAGGTAGGTCGGTTGTTAAAACTGGAAAATCTAAAAAAGGAAATGGGCGATTTAACTACGCTTCGTCTTTCTTCTCTCTCTCGCTCTCTTCGTCTTTGTTTCTTTGAGTGAGTAAGCGAGTGTGAGCAGAGGAGAAAGACTAATTGGAAGCAAAGCTGGTATAAATTCTCCTGTCACTAATTTCAAGCATCCGCCTATTCACCTTTCTCATTCTTACAGGAGATATGAACAAAAAAATTCAACTGTATAGTATAATGTTGAATGTAATAACTTTTAATATAGTTGACTGGTGAATGTACATTATTTTCATTTGTTTAAACAAGCTCTATAGAGGTAGAAAGGAACAACTGCAGCAATGTTAGTAAACTTCCATTCCATTTTCCTCCCTTTGACTAATAATATAATGACATATCATCTTTATTTTTTACTTTGTTGTGCTTTCCATGCTGATTGTCTCGACACAACAGTAGTGAGTTTTATTCGTGTTTTATATGAAAGGTTAACAAGCATAAAACAATATTTGAGCAAACAGCTACGAACACATAGACACAACAACAATCATTATAAACATCATCAAAGTAAAATTATGGAGTGAGTGCGTTATTCCTGATGCTGTGTAGTTCAAACAGGATGAATGGATGTGTTTGTGAAGCATACGCGGTACACAGAGATACATACATACATAAATGAATGGTAAAAGAAGAAAAAGAAAACTATTATTGTTATTATGAGCAAGAGTTCTTCTATTATTATTTTTTAACGTGTCTGAACGCTTCTCCTAATTTGCTCGTAAAAATGCCGACTGACATGCACACAACACTCTGTTTGTTGTATAAGCTTTGCTCAAAGTTTATCCTGTTCCCCGTGTACTCTTTTTTTACTTAACGCACAAAATCATTGGACATGGTTAAAAATATAATGTGTATAACAACACACAGTGCATAGTCGTAAATGTTTAAAAATCCTTACACGCTGACATTTCTATTTCTCAATTGGGATTAGGACTACATAATTTTCACATGAGTTTGTACTCTTGTATAGGCACGTTTGTAAACCGTAACCTCGTAAAGGAAATAAATGTTTAGCAGTAAGAATTCTCTATGCTTCCCTCCCTGGCTCACTGCTGCTGTCAGCAAAACGCAGTGCTTGTCAAAAATCCACGTAATAAAACTGGTGGAAAAGGGTTAAAAAAGCAAGGAAATAACATAATTTTGTCTCTAGCTTAATATCTTTCCCTTTTTTTACTTACCGAGATCATCCCTAGTTGAGGAAATGAGAGGTGAGTCCTCCGCTTTGGGAATTTTTCTCTTGTGATTGCATAACAGTCTTGTGTCTGACTCCGTACCACCGCCACCAGTAGTGGTGGTAGTTGAAGTTGATGATGATGACGATGACGACGTCAAGGAATCATTTCTCCCTCCTCCTCCATTACCGCTGCCACCAACAGAAGTAGCAGAAGCATGAAGCAAAGCCAAGTTTTCCTTCTCATCTTCGGCAGTCATATTTGTCACCTAATGAGGGAATGAAAGACATGAGGTCATGATAATGAGACATGTGTCGAGAATGAATGTGTACACATCGGGATATATGGTTGACATTTTTACTACTCCAGCATCACCAGATATGCACACGGGTATGTAGGGATATAAACAATAGTTATTATTCGCTCCGAACTCCATAAAACATCATGCATATTTAAACATATCTTCGTAATAAGGAAAGCACATACCTTTGGATCAAAGCTGAAAGCCACCTCCAGCCGCAATGGACAACTAAGTCCACACTTGCACGTACCATCTGAGCCAATATAGTTCTTGAGCTCGTCCAAATTCCGTATTTTTGTGTCACTCGGACTGCAAAGTAAAAAAAGAGAAAAACATGTTTTATGACATTTTGGACATGACACCATACTAGCAGTGAAATTTTAGTAATATAGGCAGATCAAATCATCCTCTTGTCTTGATGCAGTTATGACCTTTAAATTTTTTCTCCAACTCTTTCAATTCAACTCATTAGAGGACTACGTATAAACGCCCATAATGCATAAGAATATTATACATTCATCATGGTGTGTATAATAAATCCTCGCAACGATGATCATCAAGAGAAGACATCCATTAATTTGCACAAAAAGGTGTAACCCTTCATTATCAATTTACATCAATGTCAAAAAGATCACTTGAAGCCCAGAAGAAAGAGAAGAAAGACCACGACGAAATTACATTTTCCATTATATAATGAGCAGTGTGCACGTACGTTGTACGGAGACCCACAAACGAGCTCAAATGTGTTGTTTGTTATGTTACTTTTTACTGTTTTAAGCCATTGAACTTTTTTTCTGCACATTATTATACCGCTTCTAACAATAAGTATATTAAGAATACCTAATTCACATCTCTCTCTTTCTCTTAGTCTTAGGTTTACCCTGCAAAACACATTATATTATTTTTCTCTCTTTAGGAGTGTGCTGCCTTTATTGCCTATTACTAAACAACAGAGAAGAATAGCAAACGATGCCTTACTTTTTTCTTTCTCTTGATGACGACCAAACTCGAGTGGATGAGTGTGGTTGTTTCTTTAAAATTACAGGTTGCAATACCATTTTACCACATTTCATTACGTTGCGCCGTGTGCTAACATATTATAACATAGTACACATCACATTACTCCATTTAAGGCCAGATCTTGACGAAAGTAAACTTAATTATGCAAATTTAGTAGTGTGGAATAGAGTGAAGCCAAGAGGACAAGCTTTAATACAACAAACCACCGCTCGCTCAGCACCAGGATCTCTTCTTTCTTTCTCACTTCACTTCATGTTGTATATTATGTGCGTCTGCTTGTCTCTCTGTCTTTCTCATCATCAGCATCATCATTCACCACCAACCTCATCATAATCATCTTCATGATGATGATCACCAACACCATCTCCTAAATTGCACACTGCTCCCCACCAACCTCATCAGCGTTTTCAGAGAAAAAAATGTTTTCCCTCTTTAGCTGATTGTGATTGTATAGTGAATCCTTTAAAATGTCAGCTCGTCTCATGTTTTACACCCATCCTCATAATAAAAACAACAACATCATGCTAATCTTGTAAATTGTAAAAATGCTCAGTTTAAATACAAAAACTTATAGCCAACTTTGGCAGGCAGGTTAAATGGGTGGAAGGTGCCTCTATATGAACTTAAGGAATTTTGTATACATCATTCATCAGTATGGTCTGCACTGGCGGTGGTGGTAATGATTACTGCTCTCTGCTCATAAAAATTTTACACAAACTTTTTTTTTTGCGTTTGCCGTCTTCTAAGAAAATTATGTGTAAGTTTGTATGAAGCATGTTGGTATACCGTAATTTATCTCGTTTGGAGTAGTGTCTGGAGTGTTTTTGACACGGTTCACCAAGTCAAAATATACATAACCCCATCAATTAACTAAACAATGCATTTGTATTGTATCCTATACTTCACTGCAGCTACGAAACTAGTCATCATTTTTTATTTCTCACTTATTCTATCGCAGTTTTTTCTCCTTTTTTTGCTCCTTACTTTTTTTTTGAATGAGTCTCCTCACGTTATTATTATCACCACCACAGAGCACAAGAAGAAAAGAAACGCGTCAAAACGACAACACATTCTCCTCACAAAAAGAAACGAAGTGAAAACGCATTCAACCAGATATTCGTGGTAGTCTTTTTGATGGTGATTCTTTCTGGTGATGAAGACTACTTGGAAATACATTCCTCACACACGGAGTGGAGTCGAGAATCTCTTTTCTTATTCGTCACCTATCCAAGTAAAAGTATTGTTTTGTTGAATAAGAAGAATGCGACAAATCAACAACGTATGACGCATCGCATAATGCACAGCAGTGTATATTATTATGCACATAGAATATAATATACACACACAATGTCATGCTGGATAAACACAGGTACACAAAATGTTCATCTGCATCATTCCCTAACTTTGGTACATTATTCTTTTGCATTCTTGAAAATGTCATAAATCTCTTTGAGGATACAATGTTGGATAATTTTATGTGTGTATTTATTATTCATATTACATAAATGATAGCATACTCAGCCTACATCAGATTTTGAAGCTATCAACATTTTTTATGGTAATAAGAAATGATTATATGCAACAAAGATCTGAAGAAATAAAAAAAAGTTGGAGAATGCTTTCAAGTTCAGTGAATCATAATCATCATCGTCATCAATAAACGCAACAACATCATGCATCACTATTATTACCACCATTTCAGGACTCACGACGACAATTACGTTGCATTATACCCTCAACCGTACGTACTACCAGCCACCATGATCACATAACATTTATATTTATTCCCTTTTCTCTAAAAATTCTGTACCTTTTACGACTTAAAAAATGCTCCATTAAGCCAGTCATCCATTTGTATAACCCGAGCGAGTTTTTGAGAAATTGTGCTTGAAGCTGTTTAGTTGCTGTTTTTTTTCGAAATGCAGTCCAGCCAAAAAGAAAATAATACCTCCTTGGTTGTTTTTTTTATAAAACGTGTTCGTGTTGTACTCTGTTTTTGATGTTATTATTATGACCACAGAAAGAGCTCATATATTATCATTACACAGCTTTTACTTTACTTATGACAATGCTTCAAGATTGGGCAGGTGGATTAAAAGGTGATGCGTAATACTTGTTCTTAAGGTACAAATCCAGATTTCCTTTTCTCTTCTTCCTGTTTAACACAGAAAGGTACATTGTTTTCAACGCTACACGGATAGCTCTAAATGCTTGCTCTTCTAAGAAGACGCTTCGTAGACCACAATTGTTATAAAAACACATGGGCTATAGCTATATAATGTTACCACTTTGCGCTAAGCGCTTTCAAATTCATTAGATTGTTGGTAAGTCGATATCAGATCCGAGTGAACAGCAGACACGAGATCATGCATACATGCATAAATAATTTTCATTGCTACAATATCATCCGAAAAACTGCAACGATGATGATCCTGTTGATTGTGCGTATTGTGAGTATACACAAGATGAAAACCCCGACAGCATGCAGAAGGAAAAAAGGATGTATATAAACGAGAGAGAAATTATTCAAGCCAAAGAAAGGAAGAGGAGTCGAGTATAATAACAAGTTTTTACAAATATGTATATTGCCTACTCTGAGACTCTTAATATCCTTTACATTTAAAGCTACTCAATGCACACATCTACACATGCAGCACATTTTTTTGTGCTGGATAAATAGTTTGCTGTTTGTTGTGCGCTAAGCCCTCTTGTTTCAATGAAAATGATGACCACCCACCTGTACTCAACAGTTTCTTTTTCTCTTGCCACGTCAAGACTTTATATCTATATACACTCTTAACTCGACGAATTTATTATAATATCAAGCATAAGAACTTGAATCTGTCTTATTACCAGTTTTTACTTCTCGCTTAATGTGCGCTGGAAATCTTGATAAAAAAGTCCGAGTGTGTATGTATATACTTTGTACATCTTGTACATTAGTTAAGAACAACATTATTATAATACTTTATGCGTTTTATTGTGAAGAAATATGAAACATCTCATAAAATGAAGTGCATTAAATATGTACATATATTTACACTATTTGCACAACAATCCAATTCATCTACAAACAGCACGGAGTATGTACGATAATAATTATGATCAAGACGACGATATATGCGTACTTTTTTTATTTATGAGTATGATAGGATGATAGGAGCAACGCTTCACCTTCTCTGCCATCTTTCTCACTCGCTGTATTTTTTCTCAAGTCGAATTAGGTAAAAGTCTAGGCGAGTCAAAAGAAATATTATTTTATTTATCTCGTCGTCGTCGTCGTCATTTTCTCCATTCCAAAAGAAAATTATTACCCACACATATCAATCCAAAACAACTAAGGTATGACTTTACAATGATGCTTGGCAAACAACCTCACCATCACCACCACTCATCATTATCATCATCACTGTATCACCATACCGGCTTTTTGCCTATTCTTTCTTATTGGACCATGCATGCACAATGATGTGATGTGAAACTCAATCCTTTGAACAATTCATAATACTCACTATCTTCTATATACATCACTTACTTTTCATATTCTAATCGCTGGCACAACTCATTCTGTTCATAAAATAAAACAAATGCAGCTAAAGACATGGAGTAGACCAACTGGAATGAAAAGAGAAAAAAAACTAAAATGGACATTGGATGATAAAACAATAGGAAAGACAAGCGAGAATAATACACTTGTTTTTAAAGTGTGCACAATATACATTAGACTTATCTTGACTTTTGAACATATTTGCCATTAAGATTTTTCATGCCAAGAGTCGTACATGCCAAAAGAAAAGAGAAAAAACATACATTTGTCCGTATAAAATAATGGACATGGAGTGAAAAGTGAGATATATTATATAATACATAATATGTGTATACGATAATCACAATGAAAGTACACAATTATTCAACCAAAGGTCGTCTATTAGACTTTTGCTGGGAACAAGAAATGCAAGAGAGGTAATTTTTATAATATATAAACACGTTATTATCATGATGAGTTATGTACTAGTAGAAAGCAGACGGCTGGAATGGAACACAGGTATAGGTACTTAATATTCTAATGGATTTGATATCAAAAGTATAAGGACACAAAATGAATAATATAAATATGCTATGGACAATTGTGATGTCTGCAAAAGAGGATACAGGCAAGACACACACAAACGTGATGAGGACTCGAGATAAATTACTTTTGCATCTACACTTCATATTTATATATTATTATGCATTATATCTTTCGCACGTCAGACTTTCATCCTTTATAGTTTTGGTTCAATACTCCTTGGCTTTTTCGTCTAGCTAAAACCACAGTCACACATGGACACACTCATTCAATTCAGCAGGAGAGAAGAAAAAAAACTTAATTTGGTTGACTTTGTTTTGTATGAGTTTTAGAACATGATCATTATGATGACGGTGATGATGATGATGTACATTCCTGCCTCTTGTTTCGCTCATGAATCTTGATTAATTCTTTTTGGCTCTCTTCACTCTTTCTCTCCGAAGAGGAATTTTTCATCATCAACAACAGCATCAAGACCAAATAAAGCGTTTTCTCATTGTTATGTTGACGATGATGAAGATGATATTTTGCCACATTACACCACTGGATCACGAATGATCCTTCTTTATTTCATGCATATGCCGGCACCTGCTTTTGTCTTGTGTGCATTTCAGTCGTCAATAAGTCCAAAATTATTACGCATTTACTGACAGCACAACATAAATACGCCATGAAGAACAAGTTGAATAAAAAATCCGCGTATCCTATTATGAATGTTCCATTGTCTTTTATTTCTCTGTATAATTCGCTCTATTAATCGCTTCATGATGGTAATAAAGTATACAGTGTTTATAAAAGAATGGATGAACCGGTCATTGCTGAGGCTTTAAATGTTGCATCCTACTTACATTTTTTTGCCATCCCATTTCTTTTATCTTCAAAGTAAAAAGCAGTCACAATCACAAATAACAGCTGCATTATTGCCATTACCGTGATTTGTTGGCATTGTCAGTAATTTTTATTGCACTGAAAAATGTTTTGTGATGCCAAGTGATATGTGCTCACTTGTCACAGTATGTATCCAATTCCACAGTATGTTAATAAAGTATTATATCAGATATATGGACTCATAAACTACAACAACGCTTGCTTACATTTGCTCGCAGTTGACAAGTTCTTGTAAGCATTAACATTGTTGCCTTCACTGTTCATGGCTAAAGAGTTATTCCACTGTACTAAATAATAAATTAGTAAACCATACATAATTTACAAAGTCAATTATCATTTCAGTTCACCATAAAAAATATTTAATTAACATAGAAATCGATAAGTTGACATGTCAGAATGGTAAGTAATATTAGAGCAAAAGAACGAAAGAGAATTAAAAAAGACAACAGTGGAATTTTGTCCGACCCAAATGCAAAGTGAGACGAGATAGAAATGAACATAGATTACGCACTAAATTTATCTCCTCATATGATAATTTTGATGTATGTAAATTACAAATTTGCATTTCGTTGTAAAAATTTAACACTACAAAAACACGACCATAACAATCATGATTCTTTTTTAGAATTATCACTTTGTGCAGAGGCAAAAAAGAATCTGCATAAGAGCGATAACTAATTTCTCACGACAAACGAAAAGTGTTTGAAGGAACGACAATGGAGGTAAAGTAATGATACACACATAATTATCAATGTAGCGATTAGGAATAATCGCACATCTGTAAAAGAAAATGTAGAGAAATCAATGGCAATTCTCACCAAACCTGTGATACTGGACACACTACGACGCTGACGGATTGACGCTATTGTATGGTAAGTTCATTTACTGCTTAAACACGCGACGCGTTCATATGAAGAAATAAAAACAACAAGTATCGATAAGAGGCATCCTTTCTTCTCAAGGGAAAATGGTATTTTTAAAGAAAATCCTTCAAATACATACCGAATAACTTTAAAAGGTACATGAGTTATTACTACGGCTAATTGTTTCTGTCAATGTTTTGTACTGAAATTATGGCATCACATTTCAAAAAAAAGTGGTTGGTTGAGCAAACCCGGATTTTGTTGTTCTCGTCAATTGGCAAGCATGAATGCAATTTGCACATGAAACACGAAAAGAAATAAAATTCTTGAGACACTTCTATCACCCATGATTTTTGGGTTCGAAACCTATTATTTTACCGCTTTTCTTACAAACACCAGTTCAAGCAGATCAACATGATTGCTTTTGCTTATACTGTAAGTTTACTTGAAATGAATTTTGGATTTGGTCAAGTAATGTAAGAATCACGACTTTCAGTACAAAAACAAACAAGATTTTTGCAATTACCGACCTCCTCATCATTGTCGTTTATGCTCGTGCATCACTGCAGACATCGTGTACACTGTGTAAAAGAATATGAATTTAATTCGATTATTAATATTCATGGATATGTTCTTGAGATTGCCATTGTCGTCTGTCCGTCTGTATGTGACCACGTACATTCATTATGCCATCGTCCACAAGAACGGAGGAGAGCGTTAAAATTTTTTCCAATGAAAATTTACCAACTTCTTCTAATATTTTTGCACAAGCCATCAAATTCCTAGCTAGCGCATATTCCTTACATGGCTTGATTACAGTTTATCGCCTTTTTTATTTGTCTGCTTTCTCAGTTCTCAGAACGTGTTTTCTCTTCGTTAAAATAGAAGAGAGATATGATCGTGTTCGACAAGTAGTCGTCCAGCCATCGATCCTTGATGAAAAATGACGAACAAATTGTTAAAAATGTTATTGCCATTTCGTCGTCCTTTTTAAAGCTGCCCTGTTTACTCTTTCTTCGAATAAAACAACCAAACAAAACAGGTAATAAGGACGAATCGTATTACATGATCGTTTTGAATGTATGTACTTAGGTATGTTCATATACCAATATGATCACTATGCCATATACACATAATCTATTTGCGTCGCTCTTTAAAGAGTTGATCAAGCAACAAGTATGGCATGTACAAAAGTGAAGAACTGAAAGCTGACTGAATTTTTGAATTTATTACATATTGAGTTTTACCGGCTCGTAAAAATATGAGAAAAGAAAAAAGAGAATTATTTTTTTCTCTTAAAAAGTGTTTCACTTACTTGATTTTCCAAGTAGTGCGTGCTCTCATCACGGTTTTTACCTCTTTCCTTGAGTTTTTTTTTCAATTACATTTACATTTCATCATACCGATCATCTTGATCATCTCTGAAGACAAGAAAGAACCATTTACAATGGTTTCATCATCATCACCTTCTCTTCTCTCCCAGCATCTCTCCCACTACCTCATATTTTTAAGTGTGTGTTCGTCTCTTCTCGAGTTCTTGTTTTGTAGCGTAGCTCTCCCACTTTCTTCGCATCTTCGTGACATGTACTTAAAGGTGCATATAATCACCAAACCACCACCACCATCACCAAGCACCGATGTGCCGCCGCCGCCATTATCATCATCATCGTATTGCTTTTCCATATCTAACATTATAACATCATATTATATAATATACCATACCTAGTACACACACGGCACAAAAAATATTGATTGCAGGTGCAAGAAACTCAATGCTCAACAATACATGGAATACGTGTCGTATCACTGTCTTGTTGTCAGTTTGTTCTGCTGCGGTACTCCCTGTATAATACGCGACTGACAACGACAAGCGTAACTCTTTTGAAGAGGACAAGAGTAATAAGAGCAAAAAGGAAGAAAATCCTTCTAGCTTCAACATCAGCAAAAAAAATACATTTTACCAGTGTAAGCATCAATTCCTCATTCAATAGATGTACAGCAGCAGCGAAAAAATGTAGAAGCACAAAAAAATCGTTTATGAGATCTCTCCTTCGTCTTCCTTTGGTCTCGGTAGTCGTGCTGCTATAATATTCATGCATTATAGCAAATACCAAATACATCATGCCTCATCTTCTCGTTTTCTATTACTTATGTAACAACCATTAAATCCAGAGCAGCTCACCAACCATTTATTCCGCGTAGTCGTATTTATATTGGATATAATGCCAGAGCGCAAGCCGTGGTGATAGTGGCGATGTAATAATAAGATATAAAGAAGATGTATAGACATAATACGTATATCGAATCGGGAAAGCGAAGAACGTCACAAAACATGATTTGATGATGATGTGATGGGTGATGGAAGTACCTATCGTGAAGATTGAATAACATTGTCATGTATAACATCACTTTACGTACTTCATCAAAGCAGCTTTCTTCAGTAGACTGCTGCTGCTGCGAGAAGATGAACACCGACGATCCGAGCAAACGCAAACTTTTTTCTCTCGATATATCTCTCACACGAAGCAGAGGAATGAATGGCAAGGCAATAGAAAGGAACGAACAACATTAGATATATTATTATTGATGCCAGGGAGTAGCGAAGAAGTGAAGTAATGCATGTTGCAATGCCAATATTATTATTACGACGTGTATTATGCTGATGAAGATGAGGAAGAGGACGGCGATGCGATGGGATATTGACTCGCAGTTTGTCCGAACAAGAAAAGAATTCCTTTGACGTGACAATGCACAAAAAACGAGAAGAAAAAATGATGATATAACGCACAAAAGATTATATAAGCATATAGTAATCTTTTTTTGTTCGTGCAAATATAAAGAACTGTGAATCCAGTGGTTCACTAACCAGACAGACAACGAAAAACAGAAAGATTTTCTTGACTTTGCTACTCTTTTTTTGTTACTGACAAATAAGATTCAATGTTGACAAATAAGACGTTCTCTAGAAGAGCATTTCATTTCTACTTTATTTTTTACATTCTTTCGATTTCAACAAGGTGTATTTAGCCAGCAGGGCATAACACATCAGCATCGTTGGTGTAATAAAGAGCTATGCATATTTTTTTTGCTAGGGGGTTACCCTTTCATGTGAATGTTTTTCGGAGAATTGCACCCTGTGGTTGAACATTTTGCATAAATAATTGAAAATGACTTATTTTTTATTTGACAGAAATTCGCGTAAATTCCAGTTGGAAAAAGTAGCCCGACAAGATTTTGCTGATGAGATAAAAATAATAATCAGCAGACTGCTTGCGTGTCTTGCTCCAAGAAATAGCTAAATACCTGTATGAACAACCGTCATCATTTATTATATTACCTATATTCACAGCAGGGAAAGAAACGTGCAACTTTTGTGTGTATGCACATATTCGTCCAAATCTAATGATTGGCGATTACCACTTCATTTGATTAGAAAAGGGAATAATTGTGTTTTTATCAATTATTCGGATCTTCTTTCAAAACAACAAGTACCTATTCGATAATAAGTACATTATAATGGGTTGAGTAAACATGTCCAATCATCAATTAAATGATCAAGATAAAGCGAATGGGCAACATTATGTGGACTTGCACTACTTTAGTTGCAATACTGCATCAATTATTTCGAATCCAGAAATTAGTTTTACGTGACTAGCTTCTTTTCTCGTTACCAGACTCATTGTTTCTATAAAAAATATCATATACCGGATCGGTACCAACTTTTATCCAGTTCGGTATTAGTCGGATAAATGTAGTAGAACAACAGGAGCATCAATTATTTCCATATTGTATATCTGTTTCAAAAAATATCAATGCTATTTTGCATGAACATAAAAACGCTTAGAAGGCTTGTAGACTGTCGACTAATATTTGATTGGTCCTACTTTTTTTCTATTAATCCAACCGGAAAATTTATCAAGACAGGTTATTTTTAAAGGAAATACCAAAACAATCATTTTGCCATTTTTCAACCGAAAAAAAATCAATTTGCTGAACTGTTGTGTAAGCATTCAAGCAAACATGACATTGTTCATGGTTCATCAGAAAGTCATCGACTCGCCATGTGTTGCTAACTTTTCATATTACGCGATAAGATATGGTGCTGCTGCTGTTTAAGAATTGAAAAAGGTTCCTAATTATCTCGATTGTCTGGTCATGTTTCAATCGGGACGAATAATAGTGATAGCGAAAGAAAAAAAATATGTAAGGCGTAATTTAGAAAAGAATTATACCACATATCTACCTACCCACTGCTGGCTATCATTTTTCTTGATCTTCCTGATCTGAACATTCATGTGTGCTGCTGCGTGCTGTCAGATTTACCGTCGGTCTCCTCATGCAACCACATCATTCAATCATTAACACTTAAGAAAAAATTACCACTCTACATGAAATAAATTCAGTCACACCAGTCATTCCATCCATCCAGTTCTTGTCTGTTTACTTTTACAGAAAAAAATCCTGAATACCAGCTCATCGGTGCATGCTTTGTATATAATGTGTAACCAATCTTGATAAAATAAATAAATAAAACTTGATTTTGATCATCATCCTAGTCATCATGATATTATATGCATTATAGTAATGATGACTATCAACTTCAATCCAATCCATCTTAAGTAATCTGTATCAAACTTTGATGATGTGAAAGAGAGAGTGGTTTCCAATCATAATGCCATATATGTAGTGATAACAATAGGAAAACAGTAAAATAGGAGCAGTGGCGAGATGAGAGCAGAGCACAACAGCTTACCACAGCCGACTTTTAAGAAGAGTCAAATCAACTTAACAATCCTGTAATAGAATCAACAAGCTAGCAAAATATATTTAAACGTAAAAGAGAAGACAATAAAAAATATTTGAGGTTTAGTATTTTGTATCTTGTCTACTAAATCTCATTTTTTGAAAACCACTTTCTTCAAACTACTTTTAACGCTTTATTTTGTATATACGTTGACAGTGACAAGAAATGCTGATTCTGACAGTTGGAGGAATGTCAAAGCGAAAGCAATTATTCAAGGCTGCAAGAACATAAATATTAATTAGCAATATCAACTCCCACAGATAACACATTACTTACAACCTATCTCTGCAAAGGTCCAGTTGACTCTGGAAAAACAATGTGCTCAGTAAACCAAGGATGGATGTAGCGATATTAATGAAACGATTTATAAGAATTTCTAATGAATATGCTTACACTCAGTTTCTAATAAAGACTTGAAATAAATTTATGCATTCCGAAAGTTTAGAATAAAAAAGCCAAGCAAATTATTGGGTGCTCTATTTATGTAAACTAGCAATTCAAAGACCACAAGTCACCAGTTGACTTCACTTGACTTAAACTCGAAACTTATCTGAATTACATTACTAGAGAACCAGAACGAAATATTAGTCAGCAACCACATAAACAGCAGCAAATCATTTTAGAGATTTTACTACCTTTAAGATCACTTATCTCTCGTTGTAATCCAATATGCTACGTCATGATTATCATATGAGCAGGCGACCGATGACGATAACTGAATGTATTATGTTAATAGTGTATTTGAAATACGACCTTAAAAGTACTCGGGCACAAGTCTCCACTCACAAATTCTTGCTTCTCCAAAAAATCTTGAATGAAATGCATGGCTATTAATTCCTGCTCTTCTACTCTGGCAAATGATGTAGTTGTAACATTCATAAATGTATTTGTTCAGTAACTGTCATTTGATCCATATGCAAACAGTCATTGTGTATTTTGTATTGCTTTAATCTAAACGCCTCTGCCTTGCAACTATTAATACAAATCCTATCAACACATAAATGCGCAGCAATATACCGTGTCTAATTATCCAAATAAACTCAGCAAGCTAACATGTAGCAAAGTGGCGGAGCAGGGACACCCTTAACATGCATCTTTCAAAATGGTCAACTGAATACCACTATAAGGAATCGTTTGTGAAAAACAGAATGCATATATTCCAATCCATTATCAAGTTAGAACACAAAAACCAAAATCAGGTATTGCCGTTTAACGGTAACCGTTACAATTAAAATGCATTCGGATTTGCATAAAGAACACTCAGGGGAGTCGAATGATATGCCACTTGCCCTAAGTGACTTTTACAAATTTCGAAATCGTAACGGTTTCTAACGGTTACCGTTGGCCGTTATGGCTGCCAAGCTTTTCACATAAAACGCTTGTGGTGAGAAGCCATTTATCAAAAACTGAAGTCCAAACTTCAAGACCATTTAAACAGGACCATTTGAAATCGTCGTAACCGTTAAACCGTAACCGTCACCTTCAAAATGACCGTAGATCTGTATATTATGTTGTTAGACGAGTCGAATGATATATCACTTGCCATATGTTGTCATTTAAACATGTTGACCTCTTAACGGTTTCTAACCGTTGCCGTTAACCTTTGGAGCTGGTGAGCATGTCAGGTAAAGCCCATGTGATGACAAGTCGTTTGCCGAAAACAGAAGTGGAATATTCCAAACCACTTAAGCAGGAGAGCATAAAATGTAAAATTATTTAAAATCGCTGTAACCGTTAAACAGTAACCGTCAACCCCGGAATGACCTCATATCTATGTGCTATGGTCATAGACGAGTCGAATGATATATTACTTGCCATATGTTAGCCTTTAAAATATTTGACCTCGTAACGGTTTCTAACGGTTACAGTTGACCTACGTATTTCAAAATCACGCTGGACCCTTCTCATGTGACCAGTTATCGATTGCCGCAAACAGATTTCAAAAAAGTCAAACCGTTTTTGAGTTAGAGCGCGCACAGACGGACGGACGGACAGACGGACATCTCGATCTTATAAAGCGGCTCCGCCACTTAATAATGAAATAAGAGGATACGACATGTGCGGAACAATCTATTTTATCACCAACAACGTTTTCCGACTGTTTCCAGTTCCCTGTTGTCGTCTTGTCTTGCTTCCTATACTCTACCATCATCCTATTATCCATTCAAGAAGGGGACTTGTTGTACATGTTCAGGTGCATGCCTGTACATACGTCATGCTTATTTTAGATTCTTGACTCTGTGATATATACGAGTTTTGTTAACCACTTTAATATTTACTGAATTGACGCGTGCACCAAAATTTTATTTAGCATCTGCTAATAGGTTAATTTAGACTTATCATACGCAACTCAAGACTTTGTATACATCTACAGTTAATATCAACGCAGTAAAATTGTATCGTCAAATAAAGATATCGTCTTGCGTCCACAATACAATTACATATTCCAAGATTGAGACCATAATTCTGCTCAAAATATCCCAAAAACTCATTTAGAATGTCAGTAACAAAACTTCAATTAAGATCAAATCGAGATACATATTTGCCGACAAGCCATGCATATAAACCACCTTCATATAGCCGGAAGCTATATAGTATATATATAAGCAGTTGTTAACTTTGCTTTTGCAGAAGTGCAAGCTGTGGCCTATTATTTGATTTAAAAAAATGAAAATATTGATACGATCGTAGCATAGCCATTTAATGTGGATGCGTAATCGAAACAAAAAAGGTTCGATATCTGTTGCAACGTCATTTACCAAACAAACGAACGATATTTAATAGGGGTAATAGCCTGTTTCTGCCCCGTGTATAATTCCCTACCAATTTGCATAAGCCAGAATGACAATGAGAAGAAATGCAATATGTCTGATTCGTTGTGGTCGCCAAAAAATAAGAGACCGTGATGGAGAAAAAGGTTGTTGAAATCCATTCATTTAGTCACAGTCCGACAGCCATACTGGCAACAAGAAACTACATTCCTTTGCATTCTCAATATCAAAAAAAGAAAGTCACGAGTACGCCAAGTGAACAAGATTTTGAGAAAATAACACACGAATATGTACTATATACTGTTCTAAATGCACCAAAAAGGGAAAATAACATAATCATAAAAATTTCATGATACACTCATTATTCTCGAATTCATGCATGCAATCACACTTCTTTACCGCTTGTTTCATCGTCATCTATATCCTATCATTATTGTTGCAATTACTTAAGTAGTTTCAGTTTCAACAACAGCCATTTCGGAACGAATACACACTTTGTATGTTTCCCCTCATATGTAAATTGCCCAATGTTTATCAAAACAAAATTACCCTGATGAGGTATAAAAAATACTTTTAGTGGTAATCGACCCATAAAAGCCATTTATTTATGGGTAGGGCTATGCGATAACTTTATCTTCGCCCTCGCTGATACATAAATATAGTAGCATACACTATTGTCAAATTCCAACTTTTTTTCCTAGAATGCAAATACGTTTCATTTGAAATGAAAGAACCAAAACAGAAACAAAATGTGATAAAACAAGCTATTTACAACTTATCGTCAAGCCGTCTGTCTCTACTCATCCCAGCTCTACTCACCAGACACTACATTTTATCTCCCAGTACCAAAAGCACTTTTCAGTTAGGGGAAAAGTTAATCCTCTAAACTGGTCCATGCATATTTTTGTATGGGTCCCATTTTATTTGCCATTCATTATGAGTCAGTCATTATATGAGTGCAACTACACACTGTGTGTAGTAATGATGGTGGTGGAGGTGGCACGCGAGCCAAAGTCACAACATTGCATTCATTATCTTTCAAAATTATCAACAAGGACCAGACTTGGGGCACCACTAAAACATGAGTACAAAGGCCACACGAGCATAGAATACATTTGCTTTTGCACTACATTTGCTGCAACTGCTCCTGGTACTATAAACCCACATATCATGTCATGTCCATAGAGAATAGTTGCGCATTAAATTACGCTCTTATGCTATAAGTCATGTCGGAGATAATTATATGTTTGCTGAGACATATTTCAAAGCCATTCACCTAGGCCGTTGTTGGGTACATGGTTTCCCGTTTCTTAGAGCAAGAAAACAACGTTTCTACTTTTCAGTACTTAAATCCAACTACGTAGCAAAACCCTAAGTAAGTACAAGGTTTCCGATTTTATTAACCAACAATTGCATTTGCTTTGCTAATTTACTCCTGGAGTTTTTGTGCATGAATTTGAC
Source organism: Sinella curviseta (assembly GCA_004115045.4). Lineage (NCBI taxonomy): Eukaryota > Metazoa > Arthropoda > Collembola > Entomobryomorpha > Entomobryidae > Sinella > Sinella curviseta. Next base: position 31,643,648 of record CM023203.3, on the reverse strand, counting down.
ACGAAAGGCATTCATTACTCGTGAGTAAATACGAATATATAAAGGTGTCAAAGAATTATAGCATTATATGCATTGCATAATATTGAAGTGTACTAAAGTAAAATTCTCATTTTAATGTCTTTCGCGACAATTAACCAACCAATAAGCAAAATGTACTTAATTCACTTTCTTACTTGAAAAGCAACTGTTTACAACACTTGCTATAAGGCGTGCGTCTTAATAGTAATATGAGCAAGCTACCCGAAATAATGACCATTAGTACATACTGCAGGAAACAGATGGGAACTGGAAAAGTGGTGCTTATCCCATGCACTAACCATCCAGGTACTTTACGTACTGATTATGATCAATTTTACTTTTTAATATACATACATTTTCTTTACATAAAGTGTATACCTAGGTATGTGCGTATCTAAATATTTTCACTCGCGGTGAACAATGCAATGCAAGCAAGCATGAATAGTTTCCTTATTTTTTGTAACTTGAATTCAAATCGTTATGTGGAGGGTCCCTGTTGGATTTACTTAGCTGCACTGTTCCATTTCCGGATCTTATTGAGACAGCCGTAATTTGAGTATATATGGTGTATATTAAGCCTGAAATGAAGTGTGTGTGTGTAAAAACTATTGGAAAGTTAGCCAGCAAGAACAGCTAGAAAGATGGCTCATGAATATTCATAAAGTACGGTTGCTGTTACTTGTAAACCATATACAATTTACTTTTCGCCATAAACTAAAAAATAAGTACAATTACGACCATTCTCTCCTTTCGTCTTAAAGTTGGGGTTTCAAAGGAACTATTAGGTACATATATAGTACACAGTCAGTGAATTTTAAAAGAAAAAAGAAGAGCATTTGACATGTAGCACATTATTTTATGCTTATTTATTCGACGGCGGCAACACTGACATATGCATGAGCCACATTAAATTCAATAATGCTAACGAGCAAGGAGAAACAATAACGACAGAAAAGTAGCTGGATTCAACGACAGAGAGTGAGGTAAAAAATGAAAATAAACATATTTTCAAGAGACAGGCAGCGAAGCCAAGTCACAGGAAACCGGTAGCTGAATTGCCTGCACTAATGACTCCATGTATACAAGCACTTTAGTTAGTATTCAACATGCACCCGATAAAGTTTATGAGTGGAGTAATAGTAAATGTGTATGATACGACGACCGAATATGTACATTAAATGTGATACCTAAGAAAGGATATAGAGAAAAAAAATTCACTAAAAACCTTTGGATCGCGTTTTCTCGAAAAATATATTCTGTAAATGAGACGCATATGCAAACACTCATGCATAAACGCATTAATTTTTCTTCTCCCTTATTTATTTTCAGTCGCAGTGACTCGACTGGAAGTACTCTGTGCTTGAGCTTTTTAGCACTCACAACAACAGTCGTCATCGTCGTTGGTCAATCATATTATTTTCCACTCTCCCCATTTACACTACTTTACAAGCTACCGTCAGTACTATTACGCCATGCAGTTATGAATAAAAAAAGTTTTCTTATTTTTCTACCTTTTTACCAACTTCAACCGACCCCCACACCGCCGTGTTTTAGCTATAATAAATTTTACCTTCTACCTTGCTTTTCAACTTTAGTTGCCGGTTGCACGTGACGAATAAAAAGAGAGAAGTTAGTAATAGCATCTATAGTATTCCACGTTATATGATTTTTATATGATGTACCTAAACTAGTAAACTACATCAACCCACCCTATTGCATGCATTAAAAAGTTAAAACCGAGAGTAGAGAGAAAAAGTTGTGAAAAAAATATTCAAGAGAACTCAAGTAGCAATCTGTACCTGTGAAAACTCATAAAAATTTCCTTTCAAATAGAGACAAACAACATATTTATGCTTCTGCCTTGTTGTTCGTTGTTACACATCCAGAGAACTCTTTAGTGAGACATGTTTCATGTTGAAAGTAGCATATATAAGAAATGTAAATTCAAAACGATTTTTTTTGCCGTGGTGTTACCTACCACCGGTCCCCATCCACCTTGCTGTTACACTTACTCAATAAAAAAGTGAAACGGAAGTGTGTATGGAGGACGTAACGTAAACATGCCTTTCGGATTCATATACTACGTTTTTCTGTCTTTCCTCCCGGCCCGGTTCTGTTGTTGCTGTAAGACTGCCACTGGTTTCCCTTTTCATTTCTCTACTTAATCACACTAGCTGGCTTTGCTCTCTACACATACCTATTTGCATAATAATATTAGAAATGCATCTAGTCAAAGTAATCTGACTCAGTTGGTAACCGAAATTTTCGACACTTGCAAGTAACGTAAATACTGGAAGCAAAACACTTCCCATTCTTCTAGTAAGGCTATGGAAAATGACATATAAATATCATATTTGTTACACTATTGCCAGTTTACTTTTATCTGGTTATTCTTATCTTAATCAAGGCATCAATAACAAAAGTAAACACAGGAACCATCGACTCATTCATGCATTAATAGTACTATGGGCTCTGAAATGAAATGAGTGTGTACTTAACAAAAAAACCTACATGGAGATAATTTTTGGTTCTGCTCCCCCACTTTGGACCAACTACCAACTGAACAACAACGTAGTTTTGACTTATTTTACACCTTTCCTTGTAAGTAGGTATGCAGCAGCAGTAAGATGTAATATGGAAAAGGAAAAATATATATATAATGTGAAATATAATGTATTTTCAAATTAAAAAATGAGTAGGTGTAGGTATACTTTAAATAAAATTACATCATTTCAAAAGCAACCTGGGAAATGAATCCTTTGATACATTTCTTGCCTCTACTTCACTTTTCTTGCCAAAATGCATGCATGAAAAGCATATCAAATCGAAATACGTACTTAATTTCTTTATTTTTCTTCTGGAAAATAAAATCAGGAATTAGCTCGTTGGTAGAAATAAGAATGTTTATTTATTTTTATATGCCACTCTTTATAATAATATGACTAATTCTTACACAGCGTGCTTTCGTGACCTGACACTTGTACCTTTTACATCACCTCTCTCCTTCCAAGTGTTTTGATATGTTTACCGTTACATATATTACAACCACTACTTTATACCTACTTTTGAATGTTGTTGCAGCAGTTACTATAATATATACAGCCGATTTTAAGTATTTGCCACATGTCGGATGTGACTGACATTATGCGCATGGCTGAGAAACTGGCGTTCTCCTTGCCTATGATGTATAGTTTACCAGTTTACATTTTGCAGAGTCCAAGAGTGTAAACATTAATTTTAACTTCATAGGTGGCTATTTCAGCTTCGATTGGAATGTTATGCTACAAGATTAAAACTGAGATATGTTGGTGGTTATGTGTGAGTAATGTTGAATGCTGAGAATGCATACAGGTTTAAGTATATTATGTGTGCATGCTTTCTTATTTATATTGATGTGGTTATGAGATGATCATTGTGATAAAAACAGCATGAGCTTCTCCTTCAGCCAACACCTCCATTCATGAGTGCAAATTGTAAAAAGGTTGCGAACAAACAAATGTCAAGTGTGCACAAATTCAAATATGCCTTACCTATATACCAATATAGTCAACACTAACACTAACGAGTGTTATTTATGAAGGTGAATTACCTATTATTTGCTTTCACATGATAGTCATTTGAGTTGTCGTGGTGTGGTGTACCGCTGTATTTTTTTCCTGGTAATAATTGCAGTTGCTGCAGGAGCAGCTATCTTTAAGGATTTTTTCACTCCCACTGAATCATGACATGCAATAACAACAGCAATCATAATGTATGCCGTGTCAAGTGTACATATAGAAATAGACATGCCGTGTGTAATAAAAAATAATAGAATTTCTGTTTGCATTTTAAATGATGAAGTGTAGAAAGGAGAGAGGAGCTTTAGCTTTTAAACTGTACTAACATTACATATTCATGAGTGTCATTATTGCCAGCTGACAAAACATAAATAATAAAAAGAAATATTGACGATGATTGCATTTAATAACTTCATTTATCTATTTGAGCACACAAGTGTTTTCTCAAATAACCTGCTCTGCACTGATGGTGTTTGATATTTAAATAAAAAAATATTTTCCAATTAGTTTGGAGTTGACGATATCATTAGTACTATACGTATTTTCACAGAATAACTGACAATTGTAATAACATTTTGTATGAAATTTTGTATAGCATGCAGAGCGCCCTGCATCCTCGCTCTTTCATAATTTATATATGAAATTGAAGCTGTTAGGTGTGCCAGTTAGCAATTTAGAGAGATAATAATATCATATAATATCACGTAAAGTATTGCATAATTAATCAATTACTCTTCTTTCATAGCTTGCCGACTCAATTTTCACCACGAAAATTAGATGAAGATTTTGATCTTTGCAGCACATAGCAATTTCTCAAATTGAAGCGTTACTTTGTTAAATTACTTTTTTATTTCTCTTTGAAGCGAAAAGCAGAGTGAAACAGACTACACGTAAGAAGACGGGACAAGCTCATCCTCTTTTTTAATTTCCTTTTTCGTCTGAGAGAGAGAGAGGAGGAAAAAAAGCTGTTTCGTTTCTAGACGCATTTAATGTGACGAAGCATGGCATTCTATTTTAAATTTACAAATAGCATACGGAAAAAAAGAGCTCCAACAAAAAGAATTATATGCATAATATGATTTTCGTTCGTTTGAACGTGTTAGAATCCCTGCTGAGTTCTTATTTAATACAGAATTCATTATTATTATTATCATTATCACATTTCATATCCTTTTTATAGCAGATTTTTTGTTGTGTGTGTTGTAAGGTGGTACTACTACATAGGAAAGTGAGGAGCTCTATCCGAATCGCCAGTTGCAACAACTTTCTCACTGGTAATTTCCTCAAAACATGCACAAAAATGATTCATATAGGAAACTCTAAATTGCTGTCAGCTGCACAATTTCATAATTTTTTGGACCTGTTTTCCTCTGCTGCTGATACACACGGACAGATAAAAATGTCCTTATGAGCCAACTACAATGTACACGCGCTCCGACGTTGGTCAGACAATAAGCAAGGCACAATATGTATAAAAGTATTTGTACACGCCGAGTTACATACATACAGAATGTTTGCATGCACTTTGAACCAAGTTTCTACCTGAGTATTAAATCTATAATTCCATTTTGTGAATAGCCCATGTCTGCATTTCTTTTACAAGACACATGTACACAGAAACGACCAAACTTTTTCAATACCCGCCCGTCGTGAAAGATCTAGAGCTACACAGTAACATTAATCCTTACCATCTTGCAAAATTTTGTGTGAATTCATTCAATCTCATATTATATTGTCTTACTTGATGGTATTTATTCACTTTTATTGCACAGTATATGAATTTCTACATCTCTATATTGCCCAATTACAAACTAACACGATGAGATGACAAGAAGAGATTTCCAGAGATTATTTCAACATTGTAGTGAAATGTTGCATACATGAATTGCGTGACTGTTCCATTCAACACACAAAAGAAAATATTGCCTTATTTTCTTCATTTTTAGTCATTCGTCTCTTTTCTATAAAAAAAGTTTTTCGATTTTATATAACTACCCAAGCTAATTGAACAAGACGTTAACGTTGTATAAAATACGCGTTTATTGAAAGTACATGCACTCAAATAAAAAGTCGGTAAAAATATTTCGATAAATAAACAACAGAGGCAACTGCAATATGGGAGTATGCAGTTGCGGAAGGAGGAAAACGGAAATGAGAGAACTGCGTGTCAAACCATTTGAGCTCATAATTCATGTGTTCCATAACAGATACAACTGCAACATGCTTTTCAAACCCTTTAATGATAAGACGATAAAAAGCAATACGAAACATGGCTATTTGTTGGGGAGTCGATAAATTGTTAAAAAACCGTTACATCATATTCAAAATTAATAATACTGTGCTTTATGCATGGATACAAGTACAGTACATATGCCATTTACCTATGTAGATGCATACAAATTCTTTGAATGAGCCAAAGTCCTTTCTCCACGCATTCACGTTGTTTTGTTGTGTGTCGAAAGAGGTTCTATACATATTTTGTTTTTCCCCATCCTCAAGTGAGAAAAATATCGATTAGCCCATCGTCGTCTTCCATATTGATGCGCAGATATTATTTCACATGAGTGCATTCATAAAAGCCGATTAAATTCTGCGTTGTGTGGTGGCAACTTCACAGAGAAAGTACACAGTAAAAGTAAAGAAAATGAGAATATTTTTTTTTCGCTCAGCATCATTAACGTGGCATATTTATTAAGAATTTACTTATTATTGCTGCTTTCTTCTTCCTGTTTACTCAACTGGGTAAATTCAATGAGATTTGTTAAACAAAATTGCATTAATATTATACGTACCTTTTACCTAGATGTACGTATGTATTTCACATGAAAAGAAAGCAAGCAACCCATAACTTTCTCGACATTGTTCAGTTCAGTCATTCATTACGTTTCTGTTCTATTTGTCAAGGAAAAAAACAGCCGAAATAATATTCTTTCTGCGCCGCGGAACATGAAACGATTTTCATATCATTCAATAACAACAAAATATCTTAATGCTCGTAGGCTTTTATTTTTTTCCTTTCCCTTCAGCTAATGGATTAATGTCATGAAATGCCTTTTATATGGTAAGGTACATAAGGCAAATAATGATGGCGTTATTCAGAGTTACATTCTTTTGAACAGTTTCATAATAATATTTACGTGAAAGGTATAGGCAGATACACAGTTTTTCCGGAGCTTAATATGCATGTAAGGAAGAAAAAAAGTTGACACTTGGACTATTTCTTAACATTTTTGACGGTAATGTATAGAAAAGTAGTTTCCTATAAGGAGAAAGTTCCGTGTGCGTGTGTTCCAAGTTAGTCAACCCTTCTAAAAACTAAACTGATTATAACGTTTCACCAAAAGAATTGAAAGCGGAAACGTTTTCTTTTTTCTCTGCCTTGTAGCAAAAGAACTTCTTTTACTCACTCAACACTGGTATTATTACAATAGTCCACCTACCTCCCCTACTACACACATTAGTATACCAATATGTGAAAGTATATTCCACAACATAAATTGCTACCGTCACCTGTATTAATTATATTGGCTACTAACTAGTATAAAAGGAAGTTGACGAAAGCAGCCTTCGGTATCATTTGTGTTTGTTAACACTTATAAATACATTCTGACATATTTAAACCTTTATACATACATGATGATTATTGTTACCAAAAGAAAAGGCACAGAAGCAGCAGCAACGTGACAGCATGAACCGTGAACATCCAACATCACACTTTTTTAGCCTCTGGTGGTCAAAGTTTAAGAAAAGTGTAAGAACATGAAACCAACTTTCACCCGAGAGTAGTATAGCCACAGCAAAAACTATTTACTTTTCTTCTCGCTTTCTTTCTTCGCTCATCGCTCTTCTAAAAAAAGCTCGGCTTATTCCACTTAATTTAACAATATTTTTCGTCATTTTACATGCAAGCATATAGGTAAGGTACATGGGCATACTTTCACCATTTTTTGGTTCTATTTTTGGCTTTGCTTGCGTGCTTTTGACAAAAGGGCAGAATTATAAAAGTTGGAGAGAAACTCGCCTATGCAGCTTATGTACTCGTATCTTCTTGGATTTAATAAAAATCCCACACAAGAAGTTACCGCACACGTTTAATTACCAAATTACAGAAGGTGGAAAAATCATCATAATTGAAATGATTGTTGTTTTTACCTGATATACAGCACCCCTGTCCCATTATTAGTGGTTCCGTTATCATTCGAAGATCCTTTGAGGATTTCACGCTTCCAGCCTTTGGGAATACTGACTCTGTTATTATTATTGTTATTACCACTGCCGGTGGTGATAACATTGGTGACGCTGCTACTAATGATAATGTCAATGGCTTTACAACTGCTGCTTGTAGTGGTCGTAGTTGTATTACTATTACTGCTGCTGCTACTACGATCGTTGTTGATAATGTTATTACTGTTAGTAGCGCTATTACTACTACTTTTTGCATTCTTATCACTATTCACATTAATATTAGCACTATTTTCACTGCCATTATCATCTTTATTGTTGTTGTTTTTCTTATTGTTGCCCGACACATTATTACTATTATCATTATTAACACTCTTTTGGCTAGCACTGATACCAGTCGTACTACTTGTACTCGCAGCGGTACTACCTCCCACGACACCTTCACTACTACTACAATTTCCACTGGTTTTTCTCAGAATAGCACCAAACGTAGTACTTAATGTAGCCACTGTCGAATCTGTCACCACTGTTGTAATTGATGATGAAAGGGATGTTGTTGCCGGTTTGCTGCTAGCATCTTTGTCCGTGTCACTGAATGATCGTTTGGGAACCTTTTTTGACGAGGAAGATGTTGGCGATGGCAGAGAAATGGGAGTAGATTCCGTTCCAGGAGGCGAAGAGGAAGATTTGATGGTTTGCAGGTTAACGTTGCTATTAACGGCTGCATTATCCTCATCTTCAACGTGGTCAACCTCATTGTCATTGTCGATAAAGTTGCCCTCCTCCGGTATGCAGGGAAAGTCATTACTTCCACTGCTGCTGTTAATCATGTTGGCATCTTCTTCACTATTGTCACAGTTGTTCGTGACATTGAATTCATTGCTTGTCGCAATTATCATTTCGTTACTATCATCATTACTTTGATTGCTATTGTCGTCGCAAAACATGTCAGCGGTAAAACTGGAGTTTATGTGGCTCATGCTACTTTCACTGCAGTTGTCATCTACGTCATGATCATGATCTCCAACATCATCATCATCCACTTCATCAGGCTCAGTTGTCGTTGTACTGATAACATTGACGTCCGCTTGACTGTCCTGGTGATGATGATGAAACCCGCTTTCCGTAGGAAGGTCATCATCACGCATGATCCCTTCAACCACGCTGTCTACCTCGTCATCATCATCGCCCATCATTGTATTTTCCGGTGTTTCGATGGATGAATTTTGCACCACCGCAGAAATCACGTTATGGAGTTCCACCGAAGAGTCGGATGAAGACTCGTCAAGGTCATCCACATTAGTTGTGCAAAGGGCGACTGTCGAATTTGGCAACTCCAGCATTCCAATTCCCATGGAGGATGCAACGTGATGATGTTGATGGAGATGATGATGATGCTGGGTTTGCATGCATGCCGATACGGATGTAGACGAGGAGAAAGCAAGTTCATTGCCCACGCTTACATGCGTATGATGATGATGATGGTGATGCTGACAATCTTGATCGCTATTTGTATTGACGGACATTGAATGCATATGCTCGGTTGTTGTCGCAATGGTCATTGGCACAGGAGTACAATTATCACCACCGGAGCAAGAAGATGTTCCCGACGTATTCATACAATGGCTGGCAACACTGGTGCTGGTACTGGAGCAACCTTCCTCGCCCATGGTTTCGTACGACGAATCCAAATCAGATTGGCCGCCGGCGGAGGCGGCACGGAACGGGATGTCATCGTCGCTATTAGGCGTCAACAGATTCTGTTCAGGTGGAGGTACCAGACCCGTTGTCGTACAACGTTGTTGATGTGAATGATGATGATGTTGAGTTGGCGTGTCCACCATTGCATTAAACGCGTGGCTATGATTGTTACCACTGTGTAACTGTTGATGATGGTGATGATGAGGTATTTGCTGCCGATGATTGCCAACAAAGTTATTCTCCAACTCAGATCTAGATCCTCCATTGTTCTCCAGATAAGAAGGCAAAGGCATGGACAATGACAAGGAGCGGTGTTTTACTGCGGAAGCCGCCTTCAAATTATTATTGACCATCATTGATGGAATTCCTTCTTTAATATCATGATGCTGTTGAGATTGTTCGTACGCACAACTTTTAAATTGTGTTGGCGTTGGCTGATGGTGCTGACTTTGTTGCTGGGAGTAGAAACTAGTGCTTGCACAGTTTTCACTTTCACCATCACCACCGCAAATGCTTTGATTATATGCAGCATGAAAGTTTGTTCTGTTGGCGTTCCCACCACCATTACTGCCACTTTCCCCAGAACACGGATTTGGGCTACTTGTACTGCTGGTGCAGCCACTGTTTGGAGAGGAGGACGGAAAATACGCTCCACCTCCTTGCTGAGGAGGATGAGGAGACCAGCAGCCGGAAGCATTCATATTGTTTGCACTGTTTGGAGTCATTGGATTCATCACAGGCGAGCCACGACTGCTCATGCCTCCACATTCCCTTTTGATGACACCACACACAGGACCACCGGTTGAGTTGGGGGAAAATGCATTGTGATGATGATTAGCCATTTGTTGAGGCATATTGCCACTGTTGTGGGGATGATTGTTTTGAGGTATATTACTATTCACTGGAGCATTACTACATCCGTACCTAGCCGCATAACTACTGTGCATATCACCGGGTTCCGAACTGTATGATTCTATCGAATTCCTCCGAAGAGGCATTTGTCCTCCTTGCATATTTTGATGGTGATGATGATGTGTTTGCTGCTGTGGTTGCTGTTGTTGTTGGCCATAATTGGTATGATTGTTGGGGAACATCATTGGAGAACCATATCTCGTTGGCGTAGAGTTTCCCGAATTCGCAGGGTAATTGGGATTGGGGGTATTACTATTAAAATAACCAGAGTGGCCGACAGGTACACTATTGGCACTTGCACTGCTACCGTCCTGACGATAGTATTGGTGCATCCTAGTATTGTTGCCAGTTGTGTGATCCCCACTGGGGTAACCTGTGGAAGTGTCATGATGTGTATGGAGATCGTGATGCTGATGATGATGATGGTAGTCTGTGTATTGACCAGATTGATTCGTGTTGTAAAATCCGTAAAAGTTTCCTCCCACGGAAGATTCCACATTGTCACCAGCACCTCCACAGTCACCATTCAAATTGACGTTATTTTCTAAACTAGGCGTAGAACAATTAGAAGACCCTGTTTTGTGTTGTTGGTGAAGATGCAAATTGCTAGAATTAGTACTAAATTGTTGCTGCTGATGTTGAAAATGCTGTTGTTGATGATGATGGTAATACTGACTTTGGTCTATAACCTCACCGGACGCGTCATAGAACATTCCATTACTATTTGTACTGCTGCTAATTGCATTACTATTATTATTATAACTACCACTTCTAATTTGGTTCATGGTGGTGTGCACAACTCCTCCACTGGAGTGGTCATTTCCACCAGAGTTATTATTCCCACCCGAAGCACAGTTATTATTATAATTATTGGCGGATCCATAAAATGATCTTTGTTGTAAATGCTGCTGTTGTTGCTGCTGTGGAGGAAAAGGATTTGTTTGCTGTTGAGAGGAAGCACCGTAAGAAGTAGATGCAGGAGATGAACAAGAGCTCACGTCACTCTCTGGGGTCATCATCCCACTGTTACTGTGATTACTTGGAGGTTTCACCCATGGTGGGGTAGGTACAGGACATGGTGGTCCAACCCCCATGTCCATACCTCCAGCACCTCCATGACTTCCTGGAGGGCTTCCATAGCCGTGAATTGGACCGCCAGTTGGCGTGGCACCACTACTCCCAATAATGCATCCCCCACCACCACCACTGGGATCACTTAAAAGATGTGGAGTGCGTTCTGAATTCATTTTGACCACTGCTTTGCAACTTTGCCATTCGCAATGGTCAGGGGTTTGATTTGCTCAAGGTAAAATATTTTATGTGAGTAATTTTCCCAATATTTGGTAAACTTGTGTCATAATATTGTTGAAAATTTGCACATGCTCCCGTACACCAGAATGAATTGGTGAAAGAAGGCATCTCCGATGAACATTCATCTTTAATGATTTCTGCAAATTATAACAGGTGAAAGGAAATTTCTTGTAAAGTAATTAATTGTGTAAAGAGAAAATTTGCAATCCACAAAGCAAATTTGCAAATATTATGAATAAGTGTTTGAATTGCAAATAAACTAATATTTTCATTTTTTATTTATTTACATATTTGCACGATAAGCTTCATTTGGCATGTAATTGCATTTTTTTGTACTGGCGCTTACCAGATAAGTGCAAAGTCCACCCACACACGCTGTCCTTGTTTTTCCAGGAAAACGTGATTTGTTTCAATGAAATGGATATTGTGCCAAGGGTCCACAGTCCACACACACTGATACACAATACAGCACGTGTTCACCACAACGCGTAGTAAGACCAACTGCACAATATCATTGTATAATATATTTTAACGCGCAGCCTTTCTTATCTCCTCCACCTTCAACAATGCAACAGCAAACAACTCTGAGGGTTGCTTTGTGTGCTATTATTATCTGAGTGGTAAGAGAGGATCAACATTTTTCATCTGCATTCACCGAGACATGAAGGATGAATGAGGTTCATGTGTGAGTGTGAATGGAACAACCAGTCTGCCTGGCCCTTGTTCCATTAGTCCAACCATTCCCATCCCTAAACATATTGTACACTTTGTTTTCAAAACCCACCCTTACAAACATGCACACATAAAGACACATATCCTTTTTTACGGGTAATACAACCCCGGATTGCTGACTGACAATATTATAGTGTTGTTGGCTATTATTATCTCATCATCCCTCAAAAGAAAATCATCATCATGATCTCTCGTGTATATGAGTACACACAGTCATCCTTTTAATCTGTCGAGGTCTAGGTCGTTCTCCAGTCAATAATAGGAATCCCGTGAAAAAAATCAACTACATCTCAAATTACATCAACGTAACCAGCAGAGAGAGGGATAAACTTACTACTTGGTTTACATTTTTGCACTTCATCATAATAAAAAGTACAACTGGTTGTGTGATAACAAAACAGCACCACCATTCACACTCACACTACTACCACTGCACATGGTAAGCAAGTAAGTTTAAAAGGGCCTGTGAAGAAAATAAAGTCCCTACCACGCACGTACTTATTCCACATCCACACACACGTTTCACATTTGAGGGATAACTTTTTTTCAACAATGCGTGTATATGTATGTACAAAAATGTAATCGTGGATGATTCTGTAGTAGGGTATCAGTGAAAACAATTATGTAATGCTGAGACTATGTGTGTAGAATAGAAAAAGGGAAGAGCAAAACGAGAGACCCTGTGTCTCTGGGTGCCTTTTCTGGAAGCCTTTTACATTTTGAATTGTGAGAGAATTCAGTCAGTGAACCTTTTCAGTCGCACTAGTAGTAGTAGTAATAGTAGAGCAGCAACACATAATACTACTCGCTCGCAACAATGCAGTATTGTACAAAAGTGACGAGGATTGTGTGATGATGATGAACAACTACTGCTTATATAACGCTCTCATGTATTTTTGAAGGTATGTTTGTGTGAGTGCTCCTCATGCTGATGATCCGTCGTGGTGCTCAGTTAATGTTAAAATACTTCACTGGAGGAAAGATGCACTTTGGTTTAAAGATGTATAAAATACGGAGAGGAGGAACAGAACAGAGCTGAGCACACACATATACACACACGAAGAAGAAGGCAAGAATGATGATGATAATATTATTATCATCGTACATAATTATATGGCTTAAAGCTCAACTTAACTTGGTACATGTATCTTCATCTTCGTCATCATCATATTATCGTTGTGTGTTTGGTGGTGCAGCAGCAGGCAGAGAGTTGATGATGATAATAATAGTATGATGTATTATTATGTGTATCCTATGCACATCTTATCGTCTTTTGCTTCTATTATTATTATTATGCATAATATGTATGTAATGTGTACACAAAATGCATTGGCATGAATAGTTAGGTCCATAAAAATATTCCGTGTTTGTATATATAGCGAGAGAAGAGGAGATACAATTGCGTTGTGTAACCAAAAATCGAGCTGGTGCAGTAAAAACAACCCTTTACTTTTTAACAGCAAGTTTAGCAGAGTTGTGTGAGTGAGTAGTGAGTTGAGTACTAAGCAGAAATATTATTATTATAAAAGCAGCAGCAGAGCAGTAGTCGCAGTCGTCAACTGTTTTCTGTGCTTTTATGAGAACCTACTTTTACTTTACTTCTTTAGCCCACTGCATGCATGGCAAGAGAATGTATGGATGATATGATGATCCGATGGATTTTATGCTAAAAGATGCCCAATTCTCCAAACTTACATTCTTCAACACAAAACTACTTCTCTTTACTCCATACACTACCAAAAGCTACTCCTCGGCTGCTACATAAGCTTTTTGTATGAAATTTTGTGTAAAAAACAAACCCAAGTTTGTTACACTCTAGCTGGTTCGACCTTCATTTCTCAAATAAATGGTTACAAACACACAACATAATAACATCAACACAAGACATCGCTGCGCGCTGCTATGCTGCTCAGTTCACTATTGCTGCATTTTCGTGTTGTTGGCTTCTTAGCTTTTTGCTCAAGTTGTTAGTTTGGTTTGGAAGTGTAATACCTTTTTATTCATTTCACTCCCCATAATATATTTTCTGTGCTTGTGTGAGTAGTTCTGGTAATAGCACTAATAGCAAGTAAGTGGTCGATCTCGGTTGTTCTGTTTCGTACGACGACAAATATACAACACACGTAAAAGTCATTTATGATGATGGTATATATAAAAGCAAAAGTAGCAATGCAATATTATATTATGTCCTCTTGTAAATCTGCACAGAGCATACACAAACCAAGCCATAATTTCCATTGCATTGCGCGCAGGTAAACGAGCAGTGAGTGAGCAGGCAGAAGGAAGATGATGAAAAGGTAAAGGATTGAGCATGAATGCAATACTAATGATAATGATGATAATGTTGAGTGAAGAGGATTTTAATAAATAATTCGTGCATTGCTTCTTGCTTCGCGTACTTTGCCAAAATGTTGAGATTGAAAATTGGCATTTTCTTGTCGACGCAATTTAGGGTCTGCTGTTTGTCTACGCTGCGTTAAAAAAACTTAATTTTTATCATGATGCATGCATCAAAACTACAACAGCAGCGTGGAAAGAGCATTGGACAAATTACATATTAGTTTTTACCATTGTCATGGACTATGGACTGACTAGGTATTTATGTGGCTTGTACAATGAGATCTCGTTGGGCTTGTATGTATACCTACCGAGTGGACATCATGAAACTCATGAAATGCAACACAATTTGCATGCAACATGCATTGCAAAATTTAATTGTTTCTACTAATGATAACGTTTGCAATAATCGTTATGTCCAGTACACTGTTTCAGTGACTATTTCAGTACTTGATAATTAGATTTACCCTTACCCTTTTAAGCGTACATATTATATTTGCGTATAAGAACAACAACCTCCGATAAAATGTGTAATTACGGTCATTGCTGGATACATCTATGCGAATGGCGACAAAAACTACGAACGGGTACTTTAGCTCAATCTCAAAAGTTTTTCACTTTATTACTGCAAGTTTCCTTACACAGCTAATTAGATTTTGATGATAATCCGTCATAATGTTCATTTAATATATTATTCGTCTAAAGAAACACAAAAGCGGGTACAAATACATTATACACGATAACAGAGAAGAGACACTCACAACGAAGTTTGGATAAAACCACGAAAATAACGGTACTAAATTAAAATACGTAATACATAGTAAATAGTCGTCGTAATACATAATTTGCAGTAGTAGTAAAAACGATACAGTATTGTATAAAGCTAATACACAAAATTACTGGAAGTTGTAATATTAGATCTATCAGATGCGATCCTAGGCTCAGAAATTTTATTTTACATGCCCACTGACGAATTCCCATTCCAATAACTTATCTCTTAGTACTTTAAAAATAATTCATAATAATTCATAACGCCTAACCTGTTTCAGTATGACGTGCACAAATGGGAAGTATCGAAAACATACAAGTTTTGAAAATGGGTATTAATTCTTGCTCCTAATGTTATTTACAGTACACATTGGTATATACATACATACATGAAATCGACTTTGATCGCTACAGAGCGCATAGGACAAATTTTTTATAGTCTATAATTATGCAACATTTTAGTTGTTTATGTTATATAGACTCACACGATTGCATGTAAAATATTTTTACCATACATTATATTTAGTACTTAAAGTAGTATAATGAAATTAAGTAAAGTCTTAATGACTCTGGCATTGTACACCGGCGGAACGAGGTTCATCGTCTTCGTCATAATAATTACCACCACCATGCCCAGCTCGGCGTTGATGTGACTTGGGATCAAATTCACGGAGAGTAACTTCTTCGGCGTCATCTGGAATTATACATTCGTTCCTACAAGGAGCAAATAAGAGTTTTTGTTATTAGCTTGGCTCGGTCTTTTTATGAATTGGCAAAATTGAATAATTTTCAAATAAATAGTTCATTATTTACCTTGGCGGGAGACAGGTCTCTAGCTGCGGACACAATTCAGGGGCAATTTGTTCCGGGAATTTAACATTAAACATTATAATTAGCTTTCCCTTCTCATGAGGACTTCTGTTTATCGGCATCCCTTCATTCATCACACATTTGATTTCGCCAGGTTTAATGACTTCGCCCGGGATTGAGGTAATCACCAAATGCCGTTGATCCAATGTCTCGATCACCTTTTGGAATCCACACAGGGCTTCCACCAACTCCAAATCCATGTTCACGATTAGATCTTGACCCCGTCGTCTATAATAAAAAATTATTAATAGAATATTATTATCGTATCTAGCACTGGTTTTCAGTGGTCAAGCTGAACATAATCAATTTATTTTTCTCAAAATGTACCTAAATAAGGGATGTGGTTTTTCCTCAATTACGATAATAATATCGCCAGGCTCGATTCCTGGTTCTTGATCTCCTTCTCCGCGCAAGACAATCTTTTCCCCGTCTTCCATACCACGTTCAACATGAATCTGGACCAGCTTGCGGTCCTTAACAATTTTCTTTCCTGTACAGATTTTGCACCTGTCGTTGGGACTGACCCTTTCACCCTGACCGTGACAATCTGTGCACATGGTTTGCATGTGTTGGATCATGCCTGGTCCGAGCTGCTGAACGCGGAATATCACCCCGTTGCCCTTGCAAGTTGTACACTTTTCGGGTGCTTTGCCAGACTTACTTCCACTACCTGCATAAATAGAAATCATAATCCTCGGTTTAGCATAATAATTATCTTTCGATTTTTCATTTCATATTTGTGTAGACAGTTGATGATGAGTCACTAACCTTGACACTTTTCGCAAATAACATTCTTATGCACTGCTAATTTACGCGTAGTTCCATTATATAAATCTTCTAGAGGTAAGTTTAGCTGGTGTACCACGTTCTTGGCTCGTCTAACTCTTTGGCTACCTCCGCCTCGCCCACCAAATCCACCTCCACCAAAGAACATGTCGAATATGTCCCTGAAAAAAAAATGAGTTGGATGAATAAGTTTTCCTATACACAATTTGTATACATTGAAAAAAGTATAAAGAACATTTTAAATCATACATAGGCGAGCTAAAGCCAGAAGTGCCAGCTCCAGATCCTTTGATTGCTTCTTCACCACCTTGATCATAAACCCCTCTTTTCTGTGGATCGCTGAGGACTTCATAAGCTTGTGAGATTAACTTGAACTGTAAACCAGAAAACCGTTGCCGTTATATTTCAATTCCTTAGAAAATTGAATCTAACACCAGCCTTTACCTTTAATTACATGATTAAGTGTCGATGACTCACCTTTTCTCCTTCATTGGGATTCTTGTCTGGATGATACTTTAAGGCAAGCTTCCTGTACGCTTTCTTGAGTTCATCCTGGGTACAACTAGGCTTAACCTCTAGAATGTCGTAATACGCTGTTTCCTTCACCATCTTGAATTACCTAACGAAAGTACTTCCGCGATCGCCAATTAAATCTTTAAAATAGCTACTGATGACCGAACCCAAGACAGCGTCCTTGTGTGCTCTCCGTGAACCTGTTAAAAAATAAACAAAACAAACCACACTCGATTAATATCAATCACATCCGTTGCATAAAAATTAGCAAGTCTCCACAACAGCACTGATTCCAATGCATTTTGCGACCTCCAATGATCCCTCATCAAACATTTGCGTCATACATCATAACAACCCCATCTAATTTCAATTCCTCACCTTTCACAATGTCCTGTAATTAAACTCGCCTCGTCTCCGTGTACTCTTCCGGTCCTTTTTCTAACGCACTTATTAAAAATCCTATTTTGTAAACCAACCATGTATTTCTCGTGCAAACTTTTGTGTGATCGCCGCTAACAAAATCAACCTCCTCAGCAACGGAATGCGTTCAACTAACTGAAGTGGTGCAAGTTTAATTGAGCACGATGATAATGAATCAGACAAAAAAAATTACGCTTTTTCCATGGAATCGTGTAGAAACTCCGTGCTCTTTCTTCTACTTTGCTGCTATTATGGATTTTTCTTTTCTCACACACACAAGCCCATCAAATGGGATA
Organism: Sinella curviseta; assembly: GCA_004115045.4. Lineage (NCBI taxonomy): Eukaryota > Metazoa > Arthropoda > Collembola > Entomobryomorpha > Entomobryidae > Sinella > Sinella curviseta. Next base: position 31,625,245 of record CM023203.3, on the reverse strand, counting down.
CGAAAAATATTATAACGCGAGAGATTGCTCAGAAAGAAACTAGGCATATGGGTATCACAGGAACAGGAATATCATCATCACGATTTTCATGAGTGCTTACATTACACATCTTCACACTGAAAATTACGTACACTCTCTCTGTGCATCTGCTTTACTGTTTGTCTGTTTAGGGCAAATAATACATCAACTCATACCCTCTTTATCTTACAAAATTCGAGAAGTTTCTCAAATTCTCGATGTCGTCATATGCTCGTCGAGGAAATTTGCAGCCAATCAGCATCCAGATTTTGGAACTCTGCGATGTCGATTGGGTTAATATTTTTTGAACTTTTTGAGGGAGAATTCTATGATGGGAAAAGCTGAGCAGTAGCAAAGCTGGCGTAGTCGCTGCTGAAACGAACAAAGTGAACAAAGGATGATGATAATAATATGGGTGTGTTGTTGGTATGAAAAAAGGTGTCATGAAATGAACAAATTTAATGATAACCAAACACTGATGATAAGCGTCGAAAGTCGAAACAACCTCTGCAGTTGTACATTTAGAATTAATTTGGGCATTGAGCATTGACAAGTTTTAAATATTTGATTGTCGTTAAATAGAAATATAATTTTTATTGAGAAGCCATAAACATAAACATGTATCAGAGGGTATAATACAGAGAGACGTCAAACAATCTTATCAATTAATTTGAAGAATAGTACAAAACAATATATTATAAATGGATTTTTCATGGTGGACGCACTAAACTAAAAACGGGCACAATCATTTCTGTATCACACATTACTACAACAGTTATAGTGTAACTTACATTACTAACAGGTTTACACTGATTAGATTAGAAGTTTAGAGGTGCTAAAACACAAGTACAAAGTATTTACATTGGAAATTCATGTTCAATCCTGAAGGGAAAATAGGATAGGAATTAATTTTTACATGCCATGTTCAATTCAATTACTCTGCATCTACTATGAAAAAATTATAGCATTTACGTAAAGATGAATGATATTATACATATATTCGAAAACAATAAGCGTCTAATTTATGTAAATAGAGGTTAATAGCACGGAAAAGAACACCTTGAATCTGAATGTCTTCTTTTTGTGTCAAACCTTCCAATCTCGTTTGTAGGAAATTTGCAGATGGACTCCTGCTGATTGATGTTATATTGTTGTGCAAAATTGTCTGATATAAAGGTTTTAGAGTATCTTAAGGTTGCATAAACTTTTGGGATATTGTCCACATCAAGTAAGACAGATTTTGCTTTTCCTTTACCCTTTCGCTCGGATGTCAAAAGAGGAACACCATTTTTCAATTTGTGAATGTATACTAGTCGTCCAACTGGCTTGCCAGTTCTCTTCGCAACCTGTAACCGCTTTCCATTTTCGTCGAGTCGAGGTCGCTTTGTTGGATTTTCCAAATCTTTTGGCATGTCATTCTGGAGATCCGGTCCACATTCTGGCGCATCCTGCATAAGCTTTCGTTTCTGGCTGGCCTTCTGAAGCATAGCTAATACTGCTGGCACCGCTTTAGCTGTCACTTTACCGTTGCTTCCTTTTGGAGTACCATGAGAGGATCCGTTCATAGTCAGTGTACAATTTCCAGACATTGTTTGTAGCTTTATCCCGTCCCCTCCACCAAGATGGTCAACCTTCGCTGCAGGGCTTGGCATAACTTTTATGTCGTCAACAATCGGCTTCAACTCCTCTTTCGCAAATTCAATAGTTCCATTCTTCCCACCAAAATGATTGCTGTAACAGTGTCCAGCTATTGCCTTGTTATCAATGGGGTTTTGCAGCATAATTCCTGCTTCACACCACCTGCATTTCACAATGCACATGTTATCTTTTTGTCCTAAAGCATGATGAGATAGTATATGCTTTTCGAACTCTTTGTAGCGTACGATTTCAAAGCAGATGAAACATCGGGCTCTAGAACGCTTATTAATGCATGCGTTGGCAGACGAAATTTGTTCGTGTTTAGTTTGGCAAAAGTTGCACTTTATCAAAGTTTCGAATTCCGACTTGGTCAAATTTTCGGACTGTAAGAAAATTCCATGATTGTTGTCCAAATGCGTTGTGAGTGTTTCGAGTGATTTAAATGCGCCAGGGCAATGATAGCATTGTAATTTCTTCGTTTTACATCCAGGAGCTTTTGGCGCAATTAGATAATTAAGTGACGCTTGTTCAATAGATGTTACTTTCTTGAGTCGTAAAAAGTTGTTTGCAAAAGCTAGCCTTTCTTGTTCCTCTTCTTCCGGACGTTTGTCTGCCCTGACAGGATAGATGACATCACTCTCACTATCGGAATCATCGTGTTTGTCTTCCTCATCCGATGAAGATGATAACAAGTCCTCCAGGTGGCTTTGTGCTACAATTTGTAAAAGTAGAAAAATAATTCTTCTTTGACCAATTTACACTTGAGAATATAATTTACTGGTACTGTAATTGCGACTTTTAATACTTACTGGGTGACCCAGATGGTCCAGGAGCAACCTCCGTGCTGGTAGAAATGCTTGGCGTTGGTTCTAATTCAGCCGGCTGATTTCCACAGTCAACAGTTGAACTTACAGGTGCTGGAGGAGGTGGCGCCTTAATGGTGACCTCTTTCAGAGATATTTTGCCAAATTCAGCAAGCAGTAGAAGCCTCATTGTGTCTAGCACTTCAGCTTCATCTTCTTTAGGGAAAAACATTGCTCCGGTATAGCAAAAGTTAAGAAGCACTTTCATGGTAGACACTTTCACGTCTGGAAGAACTAATACCGCGACTTCCCCCAAACGCTGAAATGAGTTAAAGAAGAAGCGAGTAAGTTAAACTAATATTAATATTAATAGGGCAGAGGGCAGAGTGAAAATTACAGGTCGATCAATGAACATACATGATCATGGCTGCAAAACATATCCCCGATGAACGGTGAAGCTGCAGCGAGTACAAGCCGATGAGCTCCTATTCTACCATCTGCACAGCTAATTACCGTGTCAAAGGGCTGATCAACATCTAAAACGTACTGAAGGACAGGTGAAGGAGTCACTTTAGCATCTTGGTTAGCAAAGCCTGTAATAGTAAAATAATGAAGAAATTGAATTAATAAAATATTCATTCTATTCAACATTACAATTATGTATGCTTAGATTTCATAGAGATAATTTGAATTAGGATCATACAAATAATCCTGTTGGGGTCTTTGTCTCCATCCTTGGAATCATCGGTTTCAACGTCGTCGGCAGTTGGAATGCTGCATTTCCCGGTGTAGTCAACATCTTTTGGTGATTGCAGTTCAGGTTGACAGGGTTCGTTTACGAGGGAATCCGGGACGTCAAACTTTGTAACTCCAGGAGGAGCGTGAGTCATCTGACTACGCCTTTCTGACTCCAATGAAGAAGTAGTCGGTTCAGCTGAAGGGTTTCCCCCTACAACTTTTTCATTGTCACTTGTGTTGATGTCATCACTGCTTACAGGGCTCCAGCCACTATCCATGGAATTTGTATCAGACCCAAGGATCTCCGTCTCGGTGTCCATTGGCTCTTCCATTGTCAAATCTGCTCAATCAAATTAAACAAATCATCAGATTATTACATTTGCACACCCAAAACCTAATGCATAATGCACAACAGTAAATATTGCATAGGTACACATTAAAGATTTATAATGAGAAAAATTAGCGTCATGAGTTTGTATTACAAACACAAGCACATGTCATATGAATATGAACACACGGACTGGGCACGTACCTTTTGCTTATAAAATTTTGATCAAGGTCTGGGGATACGTGAAGAATGATCAGTGAATCTCGCTCCCACAACAGGATAAGTCACAAAACCCGACGATACTTCTGACTGACAGGACGAATAAACGCTATGAAACAACAACAATTTCTGTTGATTTGGTCGAGGTACTTTTGACGCTTTTATCGGTCAAGGTCAAGAAGTTTTTGTCATTTATTTGTAAATGTTAAAGTACATAAACTGTGAGGGTCAGAAGCTAATAGACTACGATGAAAATTATGGAGAGATCACTTCGTGTCCACCAGGTCCATTCAAGTAACAAGTTACGCGAAATTCTTTGCAGTGCTCCTTTTACAATAATTCCTTGACGTCTGCTGGCGACACATTATGACAATGACGGAAGGATAACAACAACAAGGGTGTCATGTCAAGTCACAGGTCACGTCACGAGAACAATTTCCAACAAGAACGAACCCTTTGAAGAACACTGAAAACAGTCAACCGAGGGTTTACAGGTTGACTTTCACACAACGACCACACATAAAGACTAATTCCATGTATCCAACCAATTAATTGTGCTCGCTTTTAAATACTATACAAATTTTTACAGATGCGTAATAGTGAAAGTCGACAATTAAAATCAGTCGAAATCGAGAAACCACAACTCTTCCGTAAGTACATACAAGGGACGAAGAAAAAATGCACGAGTTTCCTTACTTGTTTGAGGTTACATAAAAGCATTACCACTTTATCAATCAGTCAGTACGAGTACGGTGGTCTGTCTGTGTACAACACAAAATAAGAAAAACAAGAAATCATGAGATGTATTGTCAATGCCGGGCTTCTTTAGCCCGCTTCCAGTTCTTCTGCTCTGCCGTTCTGCTCTGGAAATTAACTGTGAGTCTGTCTGTCCCTGTCTCTGCTCTGCATAAACATATAAAGAGAAGGAATGACTACATGAAACGAACGAGGCAAAAGGGAAAAGGACAAAAACAAAGATGTTTTAAAAGTTGCATGAAGAAAGTGTGAGATTATTCACTCATGCTCACGCTCTTCTACACACGGTAGCTAGATTAGCTTATTTTTTTCTTTTCCAAACCATCAAACAAGCATTTTAATTTTACAATTCATAGTTAGTTAACGAGTAATATGATGTTGATATTGTTGGTGTTTATGCCATGCTTATGCGTATCAATTAGTAGTCAATCATAATCATGTATGAGTCATGAATAGCCTGTTGCATCCACGGCCGTCGGCCACCCACGTTGTTACTTGCTTGCGTGTAATGTGTGTATCGACCTATTGACACTTGACATCTCGGATTTTTGATGTCGGGTCTCATCGATCGGAGTTTTTTTAAACAAGCAAATGCCATCTGACATCGTCATATTTTTGCCAATATTTGCATTATCCCTTTATCATTCTATGTCAGTCCTCCAGTCATGATAATAATATAAAAAGAGAACAATTAATGTTATATTTAATTGTCGCAACCGTTGAAAATATTTGACAGTCCCTGTTTGTATTCATCTACCATATATGAATCCGTTTTAGTTTTTTTTTTTCTTATTTGTCTGAAAAAACTACATTTACTTTATTGGCCATCATTATCGGATTATCCCTTTATCCGGTATAGGGAAGCATAATATCAAGAGGATTCATTGTATTCTACTTTTAATTACTCATTACTACTAATTACATCGCATTTATGAAAATTAAATGTCATTCAAGTGTGGTTTTGCGCTTAAATGGAATCCGAAGTCACTGCTTAATTTTTTCCAGCTTACGTGTTTGTTTTATGCTGGTTATATTATAGCCATAGCTTATATTCAATGCAATCTTCCATTTACGGATCTTGAATAAGAAACGAGTCATGCGTCAGTAAAAAATGTTAATTTAATGCATTGGTAATTGCTCTGCTCGCCCTTTGTACTTTTCACTTTAATCTGAACAAGTTAGTTTGTCGATCGAGTTTTTTTTTGCATGCGTTCTTCTGCTGTCACGCTGCACCATATGATTACGGTGGTGACAGCTGATTGTGCTCAATCTGCAAAGTGCAAAGCGTGTTCTTGTGTTCGTCTTCCTCTGCATCTGCTCTGTCATTGAGTTGTGTTCACCGAACTAGTAGGTAAATACTAATTAGTTCAATTGAATTTAAAATTAATACTGCGGCAATTAGTAATCCATTTATCAAGGTTAAAGAGCTCTTTCAATTCTTTGTCCTTAATCATAGAAGTTACAACGATTTCCAGGAAGATCAAGGCCACGTGTGATATGTCGAGCGATTGTTGCGGGTCTCTTGGATGAAGAGCTGAATATTTGACCAGTTATTATAATGGACAGTGCAAGTTCTTCCATTGTTCAACCACCACACAACTATGAGGAGGATGGCGACAATGAGTCTGAAAGACAGAATTCTTACCGACAGTCGATATCACAACCAACCGTTAAGGTGACAGGAAAGACATTACGCTACCGGAGTGTCGGAGATGGCTACTGGGTAGCCTTTCTGCTTCCAGTGGCCTTGTACATGAGTGACCTTAACCTTGAACGGGAAACGATAACGGCAGTGACGATAATTACAATTAATGCGTTTCTGTTATGCTTATTCCGCGGGTTGGAGTTGAATTTGTACATGCTGCTTCAACGGTTTCGAAGGATGAGCATAGTAATTTCGGGGATTATACTGCTGATATGCTTTGTTCACGGAGGTATACAATAATTTTCAAAATATGCAAGTATGCGTGACTTTATTTTATTGTCCTGTTATTGCACAAACTCAAATTAAGTTATTGTTGGTTCAACAGGAAATTTGTACGAGGTCGCGTCGTATCTTGCTCTCAATTTTACGTTCCCGTACCTGTTTTACAATTTAGTTAAACAACATCCTCGAAGTTTCTCCTTTGGGGAAGGTGTGCTGGTGACCTCAGCGTTCGCTTATAGGTTTTGGGGAGCTTCCCAAAGCCTTCCATTTCCACAAAGAGACAATCCCGGTCCGTTGAACGATTTGCCTGAACGAGAGATGGTTTCAATGTTCTTGCAGGTACGGTCGGTATTTAAAGTTTACTCATTTAATGGGACAAATATAACTATGTATTAACATTAAAAATATAACCTGAGTATGTCAAGTAATTTATTTTGTATTTCATTTGTTTGTATGTTAGCTGTTGTTCTTCGGTACTATCCTAGGAGCTCGGGTTATTCTGCTACTGCAAAAACCGTGGAAGCTTTTCATTTTAGAGGAAATGCTTTGCCTGTGGTCCAAGTATTGCGTAATGGCATTTTTTACAAGGATCCCGACCCAGAATGATGAAATTTCCATTTTTCTGCTGATTTGGCCATTCAAGTTCCTCGTTGCAACTCGGCTAAGAGTAAGAACCACATAAAGATAATGTTTTGCATAAACTGATATATGATTCGAATTCTGAATTCTTATCGATTTTAGTAGCTAATAATGAAAAATTGTTTGTGTAGGTTTATCTGATTTTATTTTGGGCGTCGATTTGCACGATAACGGGACTTTTTGTGACCATCAAAGCCTTCAATTCCGAAAGGACAACAACAATTGACCGCAAAGCTTTCCATTTTGCTATTGTGGCAGTATTCTTGCCTGGAATAGCATATGATCAGGCCATGATCTTTTGTTGTAGCGCTGTATTATTTTTTATATTTCTTTTAGCAGAGGTAAGATCAAAAAGTATTTATAACATTCTCTGCTAGTTTTGAGGATCTAATAGTATTCAAGCCCACCACGTTTAGCATATCAGTCTGAACGAATGTTTTAATTATACTCTTAATTGTTCCAGACACTCAGGGTGTTAAAATTTGAAGTCCTGGGCTTCAAGATTGGCGAAATTGTGGACGAGAAGGTTCGCGGATTTCGCGATCATCAAGATGAAGGTCGTTTACTTTTAACTCCGATTTATCTGCTTGTTGGATGCGCTCTGCCTATTTGGCTGACAGATCTGGAGAGAACAACCGATCTTAAGCCGATTCAATACGCCGCGTGTATAGCTGGAATTCTAAGTATTGGAATTGGCGACACATTCGCTAGCATTGGAGGAACGTATTATGGGCGTACGCATTGGAAAGGTAAGAATTAGCAAATGTCGAAAATCATATCAGTATCTATTTTCAATAGGATTTCAAATCAATTCATGGTTTTCTAGGTTCCAAGAAAACCGTTGAGGGGACCGTGTGCTCGATAGTGGCGCAACTTGTTTGTATGGTGCTTGTGTTGTTATTTGGTAAGCCGTTGTCATCTACCACTACTATTTAATGTTATAGCATTTGTATCATATGAATTTTGTTCAATCTTAACATTGTTTTGTTTCAGATTTGGTACCCTATGACACTGTGTCAGTTGTCGGTCTGATTATGGGTATTGTATTTAACGCTGTGATTGAGGGAAACACGGACCAAATAGACAATCTAATTCTTCCATTAGTTACATTCATTGTTGTTCATTGTGTTAGTTTTCTTTTTTCATTCGCGAAAGATGTATGAAAAATGCATTTACAATTACAAGATGTATGGCTGGGAAATGAACGTTTTTACATACTTTTTAGTATCTTCAGAAATTAACAAGCATACCGTAGTTTTTATTTAATTTTATTTCAAAATGGTCTTACGATTATAAAATATATTCCATAGCCAACTACATGAAAAATATTTAATTTTATTTCATCAGAAATAAATAACTTTGACATTATAATATAGAGAACATCTCTACTCTGTAAGGAAAGTTCAAGGATACAATGTGATATTACGACTAACACATACGAATAATGCACTAACTAATCTTAATATTTTTGTAAAGTATAATTAAGTACAACGAGAGATTGCGGGCCAATTCCAAAGAAGTTAATACATAAATAAAATATCTTCTGACTCTATTTATTTAATAATATTTTGTCGTTATTATGAATGATTGACATTGCATTCAAAGACTGATCATTCATTAAAAATAATAATTAATCTCCTCTCTTATACCTACATAATCGTAAAGCTTTACTTGCACCTTTTTTACCTAGCTTTAAAGAACACGTCAACACGCATTTCAACTTGTGACGAATGCAGAAGAGATCTGCAAAATACAATATATGACTATACAGCCGATTTCGCTATTTCTATATGGCGAATAATTATCGTTGTTAGTTCTATCTTCCAATCTAACGTTTACCTAGCTGATTTTAATTTTATAGTTTTCTATAAGCTGACTGTTGCGGATATAAATTACGCTATGCACCGAAATCCTTCTTAGCATTTAAACTCATTGATAGGCGTGATGCATACCATAATTTTGAGACAGTCCAAGGAAGGTCCTACAAAATAACAGCTTCGCGCACTTCCTGGGTTATAATCCGAACAAATGTGGTTCTGAAAATTTCCACTGTTTGAACACTGATGATGACTCCCACTGTTCGGGAGAACGTGAGGATCTAATAGTGATCTCGCTGCGCCTGAAGAAGTAGCGGTACTGTTCGCCCGGCTGTTTACATCACAAACTGCACACCTGATAAGTTCGTTGTAAGGTATTAAATCATCAATATTTAATATCTTGTCGCGCTCGGAAAACACGTAATTCCTCTTCGCCACAGCTCTGACATGTTCAACTCCATCCGCCAATCCGGCCAACAGTACGCCGATTTGCACGCGAACTTCCGTATCATCTTCACTCTTGCATCGAACAGAAAGTCTCACTGTTTGGATTATGTACTCAGGAACTTCTATCGTCCCCTATTATTATAAAAGGAAAAAATATCGGTTAAAATTGAAGATAGGTATTAACGTTTTATGTAACAATACAGAACAATTATTACTGTGAAGTGACGCATACCTGCCAAATAATCAAGAAGCATTTAGGAAACTGAACTGCTTTAGGAAAAAAGTCAAGGCACCATTCAATTTGTTTTTCGTCAGCGATATCAGCAAAAGACTGAGGGGTAGAAAAGAACAGCGTTCGTGACTGATAATGTGGCATTAACGAAAAATTGTCAACGCATAAACAACTACTCCATTTGTCTGTAGTGTATAGCCGTGGTGTGAATAAACTGTTCCTGTACGGATGATCTGCAATTAGCTCAATCAATTGATCCTTAGCACCTGTACCAAAATTGGCCAACAAATCAAATTGCGAAATTATACTTGAGAGTTGTAGTGAGAATGAACATTAACATTGAAATAGGTGAATAAAATTAAGTTACCCGTCTGAAAAGCCATTCCTATTCCCATTTTGTCAATCAGAAACTCCTTGTATTGTATTGTCACCGGACTCAATAGTAACTCTAAAAGTCAGCATTTAAAAAAGCATTGTGTTTTTATATTGTATATTAGTAGGAACGGAATTTGTGTGCTAAATTAAAGAGATGCTTGCCTGCTAGCTGCCTCGGCGTCATCATTGGAAAGCGTAGACATAAGGTGGTCTCCTGAACAATCTGCAACATACGCTCCTCATAATCTGGGTCGTTTTCGGAAAACCTTTTCTGCTGACACTCTATCCAATAAGCAATTATTCTGTCCCAGAAAAAAGAAAGTATAAAAAACATTACCGCAACAGCAAACAAAAAAATAAAAATCAATGATGAATGAAACAATATGCACCAATATTATTAATATACATAATTTGCAGTCTTACAAAAAGAGAGTATATTCATCATGAACCACCAGGTCGTCCTCATTTAAAATTTGAGTAAACAGATCGACTTCAAGGATGTAAAAATCACTAGATTTTGCCACAGTTTCGAAATTCCACTTGATAAATTTGTAACAAGCTGAAGCCACCTTATCGTGTCCACAGGTCTTTGTGTGTTGAAACCAATAAATTAGCAGGTTATTGTGGGCGGCAGCGGGGATGTGATTAAACATGTACTCCAGACACAAATTGACGAGATCCTAAAATGTCGGTTAAAATAGTTTAGAATTTAGAGTGTTAGGTGCTCCAAATTTTATAATGGATGAGTTCATATAACATGTTTAGTTATCACTATCACACGTTGAGTTTTACCTTGACGTTATATTTATCGGCCAATGTGAGTATATGCATGGCATTGGTGAGCTCTAATTTGAGACGTCCGGTATACAAATACTTTAAAAAGTCTTCGAAATACTTAGCACAGTTCTCCGACTCCTGTAAAACTATTCTTGACTCTTGAGATTCTGACCAATTAGGATTCATAAGCATAACCTGCAAAAGTGACACAGTCGAGATGGATTAGCTATCGGCATGCACAATGAATCATAAAGAATTCTCACTATTCTGAGGTACTTACTTGAAAAACATCACTAGATGCACACAAAATAAGTCTATGAGCATAATAATCGTGTCCGTTGATGGCCAGGGTAATGTCACTCATTAAGCGTTCGGCATAAAGAGCAGCAATCTTTGCTATCACAGCAGTTGAATTATCGACCTAATCAAATCAAATATTTAGGGACATTGTTAGCTAAATGTTGGCCAAAACCTTCCTTCAGGAAAGCAACTTTATTTTTTTAGTAATTAAATATACAAACCTGACAACTTTGAGCCTCAGATTCAAATCCCCCAGAATTACTCTTCCTGTTGCACTGCTTCTTCGGTGACGGGGAAGGACTTGTATCACCACTCCCATGTCCGCCGCCTCTACCTCCACCTCCTGGGTTTCCAGCTGCCCGTCCAGTTCTTCCATTGTTAAACATTGTTGAAAACCTGGCAAACATTATTACTCAAGCATTGCACAACTTAAAAATAATATTGTGGAAGCAGTGCTCCTTCAGTTAATTGTCGATAACTTTTCACTTGACAAAATTACTTGCCGTCACTCGTTACAACTGAAAATTTGACATCGGTTTATGTACATTATGCTGGCAACTGCGCACAATCCACAAAATATCCGTTAATTCTCAATCCAATTATTATTACCTTTTCACAATAATTTAATCTCCGATTGTCCAATAAATTTATTGTCAGAACTTTGACCTTAGACAATGGAAGTTTACGATGTGATTACGATAATGTTCCCACTCCTAGTGGAAAGCAGTAAATCTAAATACAACAGCACAGATGAATTATTATAGTGTTCGCTGTTCCTTCATCATCAAATGCTGTTTGTTAATTGCACGACTTTTCATGGTAATGTCTGTTAAAAACGCCAGCAATTAACTTAAAATTGAATGTATGATTCACCAACAACTCAGTACACGCACTGCACTCGTGCATTTTCCTACCTTCATTCAAGATTCAACCCAACTATTATCGTAATCCAAAGTAATCCAACCATTGCTGTATTAAATTGGTGATGAAGGCGATGAAGCGAATGTCACTTTATGCCAATTTTAGTGTCTGTCCGTCCATCCATTCGTCGTGCGCATAATTCTTTTTTAAAGTTCAAATCGATCGAAAAACTCAAGTTTCACCGTCACTTATCATTTAATATATAGCGCAGGTAGGTGTAATAGTAATTAGTAACTCTGATGTATCCTCCAAAATTGGAGGCTCCAATCCCAATCACACTTCCTACTTTTATGTTTCGGTTAGTTCTTGTAATTTCCAGCCTTCTAGATGCACTCCTGCAACTTGTGCAGAAACCCACACAGCTGGAAACAGATGAGCGAGGATGCTGCTTTTGGGCTAGACGCAAAAAAAAAGCTGAGAGGAAAACAAACAAAAGCAGACAGACAAACTCAATTGACAATACACCACACACCAATGAGAGCTCATGCATTTGCACTTTTACACTTCTTCATACACATGCTTTTGCAAAATAATATTTCAATGCAAATTGCACCTAGAACTAGAACGAATGTCGTAGTGAAAGTAAATATTGATGTGTTGAATTGAAAAAAGGTTTGAGTCTGTTTTGAGTGAGAATTATGTGTTTTAAATGGATAATGGTGGTAGCGAAATATAACTGAATCAGTTAAACTGGTCGTTCCCCGCTTGATGGTCAGAATAAATTGACGGCAAATTGGTAGTTGTGGACGGCAGGCGACGTCTAACTAATTGCGTTTTGTAATTATGTAATTACGACTAATTCTAAGCTCTGCTTTTCCAAATACCGGTGTCATTTTTTTTAATTACTTGTGTTTAATTATGTTAATGGGTTAATGCCATTTGGTTTTTGTCCAGGTGAATTTGCCTGCTATTTTTAATGGAAGTTAACTGACCGGTTGTCTCATGGTCGGTAGACAGTAGTGCAGTAGTATTAATTGTCGCACAATTTCTAGTTATGTGAGAAAAATGGCCACCGAAACGGATGACCTTGCTGCTAAATTGGAGAAGTACGTTCTTCAGCTTCGGCAGGTAGGGAAGATAAGACGAAATTGGTAGATACGATACAGAGGATGATGTAGATGTAACATCATTTTCATTGTTGATGTTAGAAGTTGAATCGTAAACTGGCTTAATGAGAGGTTGCTGATTGTTAAATTGTTTGACTTTACAGGTTGAGGCAGCGTTAAAAGTGGATCCTGCACACGTGGAGTTGCTGAAAATTAAGGGAGATTTAAACGAGCTGATTGATATCACCAAGAACCTTTTAACTGGAAAAGTAGAAGAAGGAGCTCCTGCTACAAAGAAACCTAAATGTATGTATTTTAAAGTTTTTAAACAGTATTCCATCTGGCAATTTAAATACTTTCTCGTGTATGTGCGTACAACTTTGTGATTCATATTTCATTTATATTCTCAAATGCCTAATTATTTAGTGTCGTCAGAAAGTATTCCCAGTAAAACGTGTTCTGAAACAGTGGATGTCGCTGGAACCTCCAATTCTTCTGAACATGCTGTGGTAAGCTTAATATCCGTTTTCCATAGCCGTACTTAAAATCAGTTTTTGTAGTAGTATGGTGTGTATTAGATATAGTGTCAAACGTGAGAGGGGGAGACAAGCTTGTTCTGTCCTATTAGTATAGTATGAAAATCCCAAAGTGGGGAAATGATTTCCTTTTTATTAGTCTTCTTTAATCATTAAGATGTGTGTAAGATAGGAGATATTAAGGTCTGATTGGCAATTGTTCTAATAAATATTATGATCGTCAACAGCACATAATGTGCTGCACATTATTTATGCAAGTATTTATGTACAATAATTAATCGTTACTACTCTGGAGAAGCAATGGTAAAATTAATATCATTCATAAATATCTTTGTCTGCCGGTAGAAAAAGTACATCTTGATTCAAAATAAGTTTTTCGTTGTACATTTTCACTGATTTAATGTTGTAAGGAAATAGTTGTTATCATTGATAAGGTAAAGGAAAATATAGGATCTTTAGGTATATATTTCAAACAGGATTATACATTTCTTAGGTTTCATGTCCCCCATCCCCAGAAGATGACAAAGCTAGTGAAATGGCCAACTCGATTATTGAATCATGCATGGTGGAAATTCGGACTGAGCTAGAGAACTTGAACATTAGTTTGCAACCTGAAGACTTGATATATTGTGCGATGTTGCACTACTTGCGAAAAACGTTAACTGAAATGAGACGACCAGACAACTTTAATCGAGTGCTTCCAACAAAAACAATGGCAAAATTGTGTGCGTTGCGAAACGCCACTGCTGAACAAGTGGAAGCAATTATGCAAAGTGACAAATGTTTAAATCCGTACAACAACGATCAAATTAGAACTATACTCAACATTCTGAATGAAGGACAGGCGACCTTTAAGAGAATGGTGACGAGTGTATGCAACCGCTGCGCTGGAAGGGGACACATAGCTAGAATTTGTACCAAAATGAAAAATACGAAAGCAGTGAATGAATATTACAGGAAATATCATCCAGAAATGATAGCTAAACAGCAACTACGAAGACGAAAAAATTTAGCGAAAAACAGGAAACTTCGAGAGGTGGGCGAGGACGTAAAAGATGAAGCCGTGTAGCACCGATTTTAAGCACTGCATCACCAATGCCGGAAAACTAATTTCGTGTTGTAAACCTTAGTGTTAGTAATAATGCATATAATTATAGCAATTAGTTATATACATACCTAGTTGGTATGTTTATTTACTTGTTATTTTAGTGTTTTTGTACTATTTGTAATCGATATAAAATTATACTTTTCGATCGTCAAATTGAATATAAAATGAAATCGTACTATAAAGAAATTTAAATACTACATACTTGTTATTCCCCTTTCCTTAATTCTACATACTATGCGGATTAAATTTATATGGTTATCTCACTGGTAGGTTGAACATAGGTACATTTATGTCATCCCATTCTTTCTTGATTATTTGTCCACAGACATGCGCTGCATCTACAAAGGCAAAAATAGCACCAAGTACATTGAAATCGGAAGATGGTGTCATGTCATCGTTTAATGTTCAAGGCCCGACTAGTTCAAAGGAACAAGACAGCTCACAAAGTGAAAGTTCCGAGTCTGAGTCTGAAGTAGAAAGCTGTGACGAAAGTACATCGCTGAAATCTACAACAAAAGCAAGCAGCAGCAAGCGTAATACTTCCCCAACCCTTGAAAAATCAGCAAACTCCTCCGCAGACCAGGATGATGAATGCACTACAATCGTGGCCTACGATAAAGATGGGAATCGGTTTACCCTTGCTGATTATAATAACTACAAAGTTACAGATAAAAAGCTGATTAATTATTTTGCAAAGCATAAGAAAAAACTGAATCAGATGTGTATTAATGACCATCGAGAAATGCATGGACTTTCGCCTATAAAGTTTCGGAGGAATCGAGGAACTGGGTCAAAGCGCAAGTATGAAATTTATAAAGACAAAGGTGGTTCTTAAGTACTGATTAATTACTTAACTGTCGATTTATTCGCGATTGATATTATATTTTATGTTAGGACTCATTTAATGTTTACTTCGTGGAAATTGTAATAAAAACTTGCTTCATCACGCATCTCTAGTTTCACGTTATTCGCTATAAGACCAAATTACTGGATATGCTCAATGCTCATGCATATGTTAGTTTCAGTAAAAACAGTTTTGTTGCTTCCCTTCACTGCGGAGATATGCTTGAGCCGAAAGGATCGCATTCAACGAAATGAACTGGAAATAGTAATTATATACATGATTTGCTATAAAAAGATGAGTTTATTTTTATTTAGTGCATATAACTATCAAACTGGTTTAATCATAAATCTGAAATATTCAATTAAATCCAGGGCTGCTTTTGCTCGTGCGACTGCTTTTGACACTCCAACGCCCATTAGAACGATAGGGGGATCCGTTGTAACTTGGATTAAACACTGATGCTCCCCTTCTGTACTCACTTCATCATATTCAATGTACATAGCCTTATATTCCAATTCTGCAGTTAATTCTTCAACAAAACTTTCATACTCGTCCGGTAGGAATGTTTCATCCTAGAAAAAAAGCATACAATATTATCTCCAGTAACTTGTGGACACTTTTAAATGCAGCATATCATAAAAGCGCTAATACCTTCAACTTATCAATAACCGGTCCTTCTATTCCAATGTGTCTGCTGTATAACTCTGCGATTTTCTCAACGTCACTACACGCAGGCGTTACCTTTGCTCCAACGGGTTTATTCTCATTTGAACTAGACTCATCCTCGAGATTCATTGTTTTCAGTCTTTCAATTATCCTATCGTCATCATCATCAAAAGCATGAACGTTAGCAGATTCCGTTGGTAATGAGCGTAACTTTTCAGCCATGTGATGAGCCGCCATTCTTTTCGCTAATTTCTTGGATTTCCCTTTCCCAATTTCCACATACTGATCACCAACTTTACACGCTATGGCGAACAGGCGTTCGTGCGGCAGTCCTTCCTCTGAATGAACCTAAAATGCAAAAATTACAGGATAGTTTATGTCCTAACTTAAAAATGTGTTTTCAGAATTTGGGAAATCATTGTCATTACTTCGTATGTTGGAGGTGGGAACTTCATTTTCATACACAATTCCTGCAAAACGCCCACAGGATTGCCCCCTAAATCCGCATCATTTCCCAGACGTATGTCATCCGCGTCCATTCCAGGCGGACCGTGTCCTCCAGGACCAAACACATCCTGAGGACCGAGACCCATGGCACGGAGCATTGCGCGTGCTGTATTATGTTTCGCCTCTTTTTTGGAACGACCCGTGCCAGTTTCTAGAAAATTGAAAAAATAAATACAACGCATTAATTAATGCATATTTGGCTACTAGGTACAAAAACTAGTTTATTTCCATTTTCAGTGCCAACTTACCCTGTAGAATTGCACCCTTGAACTCCAGCGTGAGCCGGTACTGGAATATTGGCTCATGTACAGCCCCTTCAACTTGGAGAAGGTCATACTTTGGAGTGATATTTTTTCTTGTGCAGATCTCATGAAGCCAGGAAACTGGCGTTTTATGGGCAAATTGATCCATAACGCCAAACGAAGGTGTGAAAATGCCACTTGCCCGTAAACCGTTGACGGTTGTCAACTGCTATACAGATGTACTTGTTTGGTTTTGATTTGGAAATAGAGCCGTTTCAAATTCAGAGCTCAGCATAAAATTTTAACTCAATTAAACTTCATGTAAGAGAATTCTCGAGCTAAATATTTTAATCCGCTTGGGATTTTTAAAGCAAAGTAAGCTTAATTCCTTTCCTTGCACTTGCTGTGAATGACATCAATATATTGACCCAACCACAGTGAGATGTCAACTCCTATGACCAAACTTTTGGTGGAGTAACTGACCTTCAAGAAGTCCACCAACTACCTAATCATGCAACATTAAAAACTTACATTAAATTAACAAAATCCCTGAACATCAAAGAAAGTGCTTATAGAATGCAATCTTATGAGCAGAGCAGATGTTTATTGATATCCAGCCCTAGGTAAACAAACCTTCTCAAGACACCCCCTCCACTTTTTGCTTGCAAAATTATGCATTCTGTTCTGATTCTGATGAATCCGATGGCGATATTCTGTGCGTTTGCTGCGGCTTGCGTTGTTGTGTGAAAAAATCATGGTTTTCAAGGAATATTTTATTAATTGCATACCTACATACACCTTTTCACCTTATCGGCCTAATTATGTGAGATCGGATCATCATCGACATTCTCTGTCAGAGGTCATCAATGAAAATTTCAATTTTGCGTTATTCCATACCTCCACATTACTCCTTCCAGAAACTGGAAAGTACGGATGATCGGACTTTGGGTTATGATTGTTGTAATTACAAAAAATAAAAAAATGCGTTTACTGTATTTTTTCCATACCGAACGGGTATGAAAAAAGGTTCGGTTCATGTGTCATTCATGAATACCAAACAAATGTAATTGGTCATTAATATTTTCATATATTCATATAAAAGGCATAATATCAATCATGAATGAGCGACGTTATCAAGAGATTTTAAAATGAATTGCCCCTTAATTGGTCATAATATAATCGATTAAACTGTCAATTTATGACTGCAGTGAGTGTTTGACCTGGATTAATTTTTGTTCCTTTCATGCATCCCGATCAATACAATAAATGCAGATAATGAAAAATACTATTGGCAAAAAGTTGTATTTACCCAAGATAACCCAAAATAACTCTCTCAAGAGATGAACGTGGCATGGATATTCAATATTAGGTGAATGTACAACTGTGATTTATAGCAGTTACGTGAAGTATTATGCCAACCATATAGGTATATGGGGAAACCCATAACATAGGATTTTCCAAAGTTTCAAAGTAACATTCTTCGGGTAATTTCGTATGAATAATGAAATCACTGGGTGACACAGTAAGTCAAGTGAGGCATGTATATACTTTTGGAGAGATTAGTTAAGAAATGCATGCAATATTGTTTAAATCAAATATGATAAACTTATTAAGCCAGTTGGTATATTTTTGTATTAAGGTTCAGATCCGCTCATTTCTGTGTCCGATTTGAGATGAGGGAATAGTTTGCGTTGGAATTTCTTTTATACTTTCGTTAAAATTACATTAAATTTTTGTAACAATGTTTGTAACAATTGCTTTAATTATATTAGTAATTTACTGTGCTAAGAAATGGTTCGAATTCCACAGAATGCCCCCAGGTTTGGTGAAGCACATTATTAAGTGATACCAATTTTCCTATGAACATGCTTTCATTAAGAACAAACTTAACTGATTTCATTCAGGTCCATGGGGCATTCCGATACTTGGGTACTTGCCATTTATTTTGCTGAAGAATCCTCTTAAAGTGTTTCCAGTGTTCAAGGAACGATTTGGGAAAGTATTTTCTCTTACACTAGGAGATTTTAGGTACAGTAAATCGATTTTACTAGAGTGTAAAATGTTACTAAATTAATAAGACGTTAGAGAAATGCATGAGTATAAAATTGATGACAACGTTAATTTTATAGAGTTGTTGTGATTAATGACTACAAGCTTATCAATGAAGCGTATAAACAAGATGTGTTTATGGGCCGACCTGCTTTCGTTGCACAAATGACACGGAATCATGGAAGAAAACGAGGTGAATATAAAAGTTTATTACGAATATTCTGCTGTCTTTGAGTGACTGTAATTTCTTTCAATGCCCCAATAAAAATTGTCTTGTAGGCTTACTTTTCTCTGAGGGAAGCGTCTGGATGGAACAAAGACGATTTGCTTTGCGTAATTTGCGAAACTTTGGGTTTGGAAAGCATTCAATGGAATCACAGCTTCTTTACGAAGCTCAAGAATTGATGACATTTTTCAGGTATGTAAGCTCAAAACTGGAGTACAGAGTTATAAAACCAATTGCTTTATGGTCTTGAATCATAATTTTTCTTTGTAGAGATAATGCTGGAAAGCCCATCAGCCTCAGAAATAAATTTAACGCATCGGTCCTAAACTCACTTTGGTACATTTGCACAGGAAATAGATTTGAAGTGGACGACCCAAACTTTCTCTTTATGATTGACAGTTTCATAAAGTATGTACTAATGACCTAGTTTACAACTTATTATTGATTTGATACGTTAAAATGAAGGATCAAATGAAAACTTATATTTTTCTATTTTAATCTAGTAACATGCAAAAACTGGAGCTTACCGGACTTGTCTACTTTTTTCCGTGGATCCTCAAAAATACTGACATTTTCATTAAAGGTTTCTGGCAAAATTTTCTTCGTTCCAGGGATAGAATCCAAGGGCTCATTAAGAGCTATATTGAAGAACACAAAAAGACTTATGATCCATCAGAAACAAGAGATTTGATTGATGCCATGATATCTAAATGGAAAGCAACGGACGATCCAGATTCCAGCTTCTACAAAGAGGAAGGAGGTGAGAGACTAACTTTTAAATATGAATGTTACAGTAAATGCTCTTAAATCTGTCCCATTAGCCTACAATTCATTTTAAATACTTTGCTTTTATAGAGTTAAATATGCTGCTCGTTTTGGTGGATCTTTTCCTTGCTGGTAAGGTTTTTCATTACATTATGCATTTGAATAGGTATTCTTGCGCATTTTGATTATCGCAACTAATTTTATGATAATTTTACAATAGGAGCGGAAACCACAAGCAGTACTCTTCAATGGGCAATGCTGTACATGCTTACTTTCCCCGATGTGCAGGTGAAAGTTCAGCAAGAAATTGACACTGTGATTGGGCCGTCAAGAGTACCAACACTTGAAGACAGATCAAGGTTAGCAAAGCGAAAGGGATTTTAGTAGTGTGAAGTAACTTGTTTATTGTATAAATGGAAATTATTTTAATTCTGCAGCATGATATACACGGAAGCTACACTCAACGAAATTCACCGATACTGTTCCTTAGTTCCATGTGCAGTATTCCACAATACGTTGGAAGATACCGGTACGATTAACAGTTCATTGATAATATATTGCTGAAATGAACAAATATCTTTAGATGATGCTCATTTCAGTTTGTTTTATCTTTCCATCTAGAGTTTTCTGGATACCGGATTCCAAAAGATACTGTCATACTCGCGAACCTTCGTGATGCTCATTATGACCAAGGATATTGGAAGGACCCTGAAACATTTCGCCCGGAAAGGTTTATAGATGAGACTGGAACTAAAATTTTAAAGCATGATGCATTTATGCCATTTTCAGCTGGGAAACGAACATGCCTGGGTAAGTTCCCAAACTTGAATTTAAACAAGTCTTGAACCTTTTTTGGTAGTAAATAAGGTACATGTAAAATAATTATACTTTTCTAGGTGATCAACTTGCCAAAGACAGCCTTTTCATCTTTTTCACCTGCATTATGCAAAAATTTAGCATAGCGAAGGATCCTGATGCTGGCACTCTTTCTCTGGAACCTAACGCACCAACACTAATAGTCGCTCCTAAACCATTTAATATTGTCGTATCCGCGAGAAATAACTCGGAATAAAGTTAATTCACATTTTATAATAGTCAACAGTTCAACCTTTATTTTCGTCAAAGGTTTTAATACAATTTACACTCAATAAATATGTTTTCGATGAATTATCAATATGATTCGAATTGTTTATAACAACTTATTCTTATATAAATAATTTAACGCCAGTGTGGCACACGATATAAACCAAGCATTTTTCACTTATCTTGTTTTAAATTAACAAGAGTACATAATAAATCACAACTGAAATGAAAAGGATATACAAAGTTCCGTAAATTACAAATCTTGATTTTTATCACATAATTTGTGGTGAGGATGAAAATGTCTTTAACGTTTGTTTGAATTGAACTTGGATGTAGAATAACTCGAAATTGATATGGTTAGTTTCTGCATTGCTATCAAATCACAAAACAATTTGAGAATTAAATAATGATAGAGAAAACCTAAATAGTATACTACTGGGAACTTATAGTTCAGAGGGAAAGCAATGAAGAAATGTCATAATAATATCAAACTTTGAACAAATTATAATACAGAGTGATTGGTAATGAAAACATGTTAAATTAATTACGACTAATTTTTATTACTTTTACCTAATCTAATTTATCACAAACCGAACAGTTATCGTGACCGTAGTCTTTTCAGCTTCTATACGTTTATTAGCATCACACCATGCTCTATGCCTTATACATAAAAAGTTACGCAGTATTTTATTCTCACCTCACAATCAGTGATGTATGAGGACGGTGACAGTATTGTCGTATTGTCGATCATACTTAAGCAATTGAAAGTACTCACTACCTACAATGCTAAAAAAGGTACATCACCAGAACTGGCCAAAAACATCAAGACAGATCATATTTCCTAATTTACTATAAGGCAAATGACATGATGGATATGGGCGGAGAAAAAGCACTATTCTTTGCAAAACATAGTTGCAGTACCGAATATCACAGCGATTTGGTGTATGCCAAATGACAAACTAAAAAAGTCGAAACTTTTAAACCTTTAATTTTACACGTACGTAATGTCACTATAATTCTACACCTAATGAAATTCGGCCTCACTTGCATGTCAGGTCAACCTCCTTACAAATCATCAAATCACCAATGTGGAACGGATGCAAAATTAGTTCATACTTTCAAGTACATAAAACACTCCAGTGTCATCCACTGTAATAACTTTTGAGAAAGTCGGATCGCCTGAAAAATTCTGCGCAAAATTCCCACGAAAACAAAACTGTTGGAGTAGTTCCCTTTTCCCCTGTCTTCCTATCTTGCTGCCAGTAGGTATTTCTAACGAGAGTCGATTAGATTTACTTGGAGATTCTCCGGATTTGCGTCGGCGTCTTTCAGTCATGAAGCTGGTTCGACGTTGTTTCTCCTCTGGCTTTTCCAGAGACCAATAAACTAGCTTGTCGCCACACGTAATAAGCCATTTGGAGTTGGCCACATTTGCTGGTGAAAACTGCATCTTTCGAATCCAGCTCTTGTGAAGTATCAAATCTGATTCCTCATAAAACGAATCTCCTTCTATTTTCCATACCTGCAAAAAAATAAACGTAATACCTGTACATATGTGGAAAATGCATATCTAAACCGCACAAAATTGTTTTTAAAGTGTAAACTTACTGTCACTAAACCGTTATCATGACCAACTGCTAGTTTTGCTCCAAAAGCATCAAATGCCACGGACCTAACGGGAGATTTGTGATGACAATTCAGAATTTTGTAGCTGAGCACTCCAACTTCTTTATCGAGATTGTACAAGATTATTCCATCTTCAGTAGTTCCCAATGCAATCTGGGAGCCATCACTCGTGATTTCTGAACACGTTATGTGCTTATCTCCGGGTACGTGAGTGAATTGAAAATCTCGTGGTTCTACAGCATCAAACATCTAGAACATAATGAAAAATAATCGTTTATTTTAAGAAGTCATTGAAAATAATTCAAAGTGGCCAGAAAGGAGATCCCTGAATGAATTAAGTATGTATGTACCTTAACAATTCCATCCTGAGAGGAAACTACAAAGACGCTACTTTGGAAGGGAAAGTGAACACCACTTATCGGTCGGTTGGACAATGAAACGTGATTTAGCAACATGAAATTCATGAAGACCTAAAATATTTTAGAAATGATTTTTAACAGCAAAATCAATGGTAGAATATTTAGTAAGATTTCATACGAAGTAACTTGAACTACGCACCATAAAGCTTCCATCTACGGCTCCAGATATAAGATATTTCCCAGTTTGATCAATTCGCAACAGCGTCACTCTCAGGTTATGTGTTCCAATTTTCTTCATATCAAACTCAACTTTCTTTTCAGGAGTCCCACCAACGGAAGAGGAGGTATGAGCTGGTATCAAAATTCTGTAGATTTTACCAATTGCGGTGCCTGTGACAGCAAATATGGTTGTTGATGTATGTGGTGATAAGGCCACAGCAGTGACTTCAAAATCGTATTGCGGAGTTTCAAGAAGTCGTTTATAATCTCGATACACCTACAAACAAGATAATTGCAAATTGTTACAGAGGGGGTTTCGAGTTAGTATTTTTCAGGCAAGCAACTATTAATGATTATTCCTTCCGTACCTGAACTGTATTTCTATCTGATATGAAGGCCGATAAAAAGTGCCCTTTGTACGGTCCACTTTCATGAAAACTCGACGAAAAATTTGGAAGCTTTGTTGGTTCCTTTGTGCCACGTTCCTCCTCTTCAATATCCCAAACCATCACACAATGATCTTCACTACCCGACAAAAGTGTACAGATATCAACCGTTGAGAAGTCGAGGCATGTGACCCAACTGAAATATTTTTAACAAATATTTGTAAACATGATAAACAATAGTGAATTAATAAACTCATTTCTTTTCTTTATTCTCGTACCCATTATGACTCGTAAAGCTTCCGAGAAATTTTCTTCCGCTCAATTCCCACAAAACAATTTTGTGATCGGATGTACCACATGCTAACAGATATCTGTCGTTATTTTTTACTAGTGCCGCACACAAGTAATTTCCATTGCCCTTTTTTGGAAGCACATCCTCTCGAATGGCAGTGATTGAGACATTTCCATCGTCAATTTCAACACTGACTGGAATTGAGGACTGAACGCAGTCTGATTTAGATCCAGGAGACTTGCCACCAGAGTCGGTGGATGTTATGGAACTTGTCATCAACTGGTTCATGTCCAGTGGCTGAAGTAAATTTGGATTGGCAGATGATGGAAGCTCAAGTTTTCCATTGATTATGTGCGGTGGAACACATCGAGATGGACTAAGGCTACGGCTACGGAAGGCTTTAGTCTTTTGGTAATTTTTTACAACTTTCCACATGCCAATGTCGTTCTCACTTATAGAACAAAATCTATCTGCACCAAGAAATATAATGTCAACTATTCTCATTGTGTGACCCTCGACAGAATTGTACACAGTAGAGCGCTGTGGAGACAATAAGACCAGTTGATTTTCTGCTGAACAAATCATGTATGATGGATATCTCTCAGGTGGAACTCGACACAATTGAAAAGTTAAATCAGGAGATGCTTCAAAATACGGCGATATTTTGAAAACAACAGAACCATTGGAAGAATCCCAAACCAAGATTTCATTCAGAGATGTTGACACAACGCGACTTCCACCCATGGCAAACTCTGCGTTGGTCACTGACGCTGTATGGAACTCAAACGATACGTAGCTGTCATCCTTTCTGTGCTCAAAGCTCCAATGATCAGGGCGGAGTTTGGGTGAAGGTGATGTCCCTAGAAGTCTACCGCTTTTGAGTTCAGCCGAGAGTAATTCTACCTCGTCAAGAATAGATTGTAAATCCCACATTTTGCAAGTTTTATCGGCTGAAGCAGAAAGGAAAACTAGATGATCTTTATTGGATCCATTCTGAATTGCTCCATTTTTCAATTGAGAGGGACAAAGATTTAAAGCTTGTATGGAGTTCACGGTATCCGAGTGTCCAAAGAAAATATGGCACACGGCAGAAGATTCCAAATCACAAAGCTGTAACACATTTGGTCATTCAAATTTTATATAAATCAACACGAGTGCAAATGATTTTAGATTTAGCTGAGGTACCTGAATGGACCCGTTATGCAAGCCAGCAATAAAATGGTTCCCACCGGATCCGACAAACTTTGCACACACAACGTGATCACTACAAAGCACCGTGCTCTCTGGATGTTTCCACATTCCTGACTTGGCATTCCTGCTTGAATAAAAATTGTCCCTTGAATAAACAGATAAAATGTAAGTGACCAATAGTTTATATACTGGTTTTTGAAACTTACGTCCATTCAATGTACAATCTGTTAGGGGATGCCTTGGTTAGTTTACGTGCTTGTTCGTGAACGCGAATGAGATATGGAGCTTGAAGCGCTATCTGAATTATGTCCACATCTAACTGTCCATAAATTTTGTGACCCTCCAACTGAGCAAACGTTTGGATTTCTTCCACAAGCTTCAGCCTTTCTTCCTTCTACAATAAGTACATAAATCTTAATTTTGTATGTTCATGAAAAGTCGATTCTGAATGACGAGTAAAATACACTAACTGTAAACGTCACTTACGTCGCAAACGATGAAGTCAAAGTACTTCTTGATATCGACAAGCAGGTCCGCCGGTCCGGTAACTCTAATCTTTTCTCCTATGAACTGCAAGTCGAGATAAACTTTGGGAAACAAGTGATGTGAGCCTGCTTTGTAAATGTGGTAGCCTAAGTAGAAGTAAATGTATCCGTCATCAGGAAGTTTGTGAAATTCATTATTGCACGCGTCAATGTAGCGTCCCAGCAGTCTTTCATGCAGATCTTTCTCGTTTTTTGAATCCTGGAGCAGTTGGTACTTTACATAGTCTAACTGCAGATCATGGATTGTGTAGTAGTAAGTTTTCTTTATTGAATCGTACTCCTCAACCGCCATGCTCTTCCGCACGAAATCCTTCATAATATCTTCCACTTCACAACGTTTCAGACCCCATAATGTCATTAAAACCTGAGAAAATACAAATA
The DNA here is from genome assembly GCA_004115045.4 of Sinella curviseta. Taxonomy (NCBI): domain Eukaryota; kingdom Metazoa; phylum Arthropoda; class Collembola; order Entomobryomorpha; family Entomobryidae; genus Sinella; species Sinella curviseta. The sequence continues at coordinate 31,599,239 of CM023203.3, read as the reverse complement.
TCATAATAATTATACATTTACTGCATACAAGGAATGTACACTGTGACATGCGAAAATACTGATAATTTCATTACGGCACAAGGAATTCCAACATCATCTTGGAACAAGGCAAAGTCCGAGTAGTATTCACGATAAGTATCACTCAAACTTTCAATGCTCAAGGAAATGGCATCAACAATGCTCTCGTGTTCATAATTCCTTGCCCTCCTCATTTTTGAGTATTTTCTTTTTGTGAGCGAATCCAGGTAATATTCCCAACGCCCTACATCGGCAATTTGATGGTCTTGCATTAATGACGAGATCAATGATATCACCATTGGGCTTCCTTTGCATTCGCAGTGGATCTCATAAGCCTCCTTTGGAAGTGACTCTGGATCTTTCACTCGAAGCGCTTGAGCAAATAAACGAAGAGATTCTTCCTTGTTGAAGCCTTCTTCCACTTTGAAATATTTAACACGACCATTGACTACGTCCATTACTGCGAGATCTCGGGTTGTAACCAAAGTACGACAACCCAAGTCAAAATAACGTATAACTTCGGCTCGCCAAACATCATCCAGGACCTGGAAGAACAAAATAAATTTGCGCGGCCATTTTAGTTCCATAGTCTACAAAGATAACGTATACGCCGTGGATTCCTAAATAATTATCTTTAGTAGTTCTCACTAGAAGGGAATCCGGTCGCTTCATAAATGCTGTCCTAAGAATATCGACGCCATGCTCTATTGAGTTGGGAGCCTTGGCTTCACCTAGCTTGTCGCAAAGTATTCTCATCTGCAAAGTGCAAAATAGTGCTGTAAATAAATTAAGCTGAGCACAATTGGACAATTAACATTAAAGATTATGTACATACCTTGGACAATAACGCATCCTTTGACTCACTGCACTCTTTCCCGATGGCTAACCAAAACACTCCAGCCTAAATGACAAAATGACAGGCAATAGTTGTAATTAGCCTTTATTGCATTGTTTCATTTCAGTAGAGATTAAATTTCTTACCTGAAAATGGGATGATACCAAGTTTTCATCACTAACTGCTTGAATGGCCAGTACAGTTTTCCCACTTCCTGCCATGCCGCAGATAACCAAGTATTGGTTTCGTTTTAAAATCTCCAATTCCTGGCGTATATCCTGAAGCTATAAATGAATTCTCCATTGTTATCTCAGATACCTCGTACTTAATTAAGTGCTCAAGTCAAATATAATGCTTTATAAAAGTTACAAGTACCAATGCTTCGCGTTCCACAGCCACAGTTGGTAAACATGGAACACCGCCACTTTCCAACAAAGCTTTTACTTTCCTTGTTACTGGATTGATCGAAAAAATAGATTGATCATCCTTGAAAACGTCAGTGACGTCTCCCAATGAGAGTATCTTTTTGAATCCATTTTCAAGGCCACAAGGTGCCGGGGTGGCGTCTGGAACGTCCTCCGTTAACTGTCTGTGTAACCAATCATACTTTTGCTGTAACGACTGTACAAACACCGGGATTATATCTGCATTGATGGCTTTCTGCGCTTTCTCTTCCAAAATCGAAAGCAATTTGTCGGCTTTATCTTCACACGATTTCTATAAAGGATACACAAAAAACCCGGGTAATTAGATACTGATTTCCCAATTAACATAGGTATGTATATTATGCTAAATATTTATTGCACATGCGCTCATACTTCATGATCTATCCTTTGTTTATCTGCATGACTGATAACAAACTTGGACAGCAAGTCAGGGATAACATCATGCACGTCCAGGTCCGCGACAATTGCTTTCCTCGACTTGGCCAACAAGTTTATTTGCCTGTACACTTCTTGTTCCTCCTGCGCCGACATTTTGCCAACTTTCTCCTGACCTCTTTGCTTGATTTTTAATTATTATCGTTGTTGTTAGTTTTGTATCCACAACAGAGGGATAAGCACTTTCAGTGATGAGCATAGTAATGGCTAGAAACTGTTTTCAAATCAAGTTTGATGACAACCATTGACCATGAGTATTTGGACAGGGTCACGCTGCGTTAACGTAGGTTTGAAAATTTGTATTGTTTCACTTGATCTATCTAACATTGCATAGCATTTATAATGCACAGATCAAATATTTAAGTCTACACGTGTTTCACATTGAGCTACTTAAAGACAACTAAAATTGACTTTTTGATATTTCGATATATATTTTGAACAAATTAAGTACAAGCCAGGAAAAGACACGACTTCTTGGAACTTGAAACACTTGGATTATGATATTGATTCAGTTTGAGCAATTTCGGATTTCAGTCATAAATGCCATCGTTCAAGTACTATAGACAAGGACCCGAAGCGTTAATTAGAATCTTTCATGTTTCCCGATATACACTTTTTTATTGATACCACGAAAGTATTTTAACATTTAACACGAATAGTTCCGCAAATCCTTGTGTATCGATCCTCCCACATCCTGCTGGTCAGTTGTCCGGTTTCTTTTGTTTTCGTTGCTCTCTATATATTTTTTACATCACAGTTATACACCGACAAATTTACTAAGCGTCGGCACTAAATTTTTCATATAGTCAATGCTGCGATCCTTTAAAAATGAGCACTTTAAATATTAACAACGCAATTTGCCGTACTGTGAACGAACGTTGCCTATTTAGGATTGGGCATAAGATAAATGTAGAAAGAATGATACAAAGATGTTCTATTGTCACTCACTTTGTCACTAATTGTCAGAGCGTACCAGAAATTGCATTTACTAGCAAAAGCCAAGCGTAAAAGCGTATTATAAGTAAGTAAACACCTGTCTGTGTAATAGTATGTTTTGTCATATGTCATTCATGTGCTACGGCTACATCCTACATTCATGGATTTTGTGGTAGTAAAAACAGTTCTTTTGTATCTCTTCTGAGTATTTTCTGTTTTGTATTTATGGGATAAGCAGGAAGATTTTTACTTCACTTCACTATGTTGCTTTTGTGGAGTTCACACAAACTTAGTCCGCCACCCAAATATCTAGTTAGTTTGAATGCAACGACTGAATCAGGCGAAATGGGAATGAGTCAAATCCAATTATTTATATGCAAAAGTTAGTATTATGTCCACATACGGTGCATTTTCTGGGAAAAAGTACAAAACGCGCTTACTCGTTACTAACTGGTCTTTTGTGGATAAATTGAGACAAAAAATGAAGAGTGACCAACAACAAAAAATGATGAATTTGATATTTAACGTGGAAAGGGAAAGGTTTCACTTCTTGGATTTACTTGACTGAATTATGGTACAATTTCAATTTATATGCATGCCTAATATTATTAGCAGAAATTAATATTGTTTTCTCATGATGCCCCGACTCCTGCTTCTCGTCTTATGGCTATTTCTCATGGGTACATTTTTAGCTCAGATAAGTACGGTTGATCTTTGGATAAGACAAAGAAAATTATATTTTTAGTGATACTGGGGCATAAAATAACCATTTTCGTTCGTTTATAAAACGTTCTTTCTGCACTCAGGGTAGGATAGGATTTCAATCTTTCTACTCGTCTCATGCATGCCATCACTTCCTCTTCTCGCTTGGTACAATTACAAACTATATACTACTTTTATAACTATGATGAATGATGTCTGATGTCGTATGGAATGGAATATTATAAAAGTACATATTATTTCCCTAGTAGTTTGTCATGACTCACTCATGAGTATCACGTCTCAGAGCGTCAAGCGTTTTGTAAAGTGCAAGAAGGGTAGACAAAAAGAGTTTTACATACTTATCGATATTGTGCATGGAAAACAGTTTTGTCGATTTCTTCCGTCTGGCTGGACTGACTGTCAGTGGTCTATCAAATGTATATCATAGTCATACGATACCATGCTACGCACTTACTAATCATCGAAACGTCTGAAATGTCGTTTTTTGGAACTCGTTGAATCATCTCATGCTGGCATGGCACACAAAGAGAAGGTACAACTTCTACCGACTGTTCTTTCTTATCATGATTCATAATCACTATACTAAAAACGGTTAAGTCGTTAAGTGTCTTTCATTCCCTGCTTTTGCCTTACACCATTAATACGCTCCGTACCATGTCATTTTAATGGGATATGCGCATCAGATAGGCGATCAATTGCTGTTCAGGGAATGTAGAAAATCAAACTACCTATTTACCTACCCAAAATGTTTTAACTAAAACTACTTGCAACGATTAAGATTTACTATCCACCTCCTTTGTGTCCTATTTTCATATGTCATGTGAATGTAGCTTGTCACTACGTATGTATGTACATAATAGCAAGTTTTGCATTGCCAGTTCATATCCATGCATTATATTTTCCTATAGTTCTTCTAATGTCCATATATTTCCATCTTACCTTTAATTTTTACTAAATCTTCAGTTCCCTCCTGAATGATGTCGATATGCAATATGCATCGCTGAATCATTGATTGACGACAGACTACATTCTTTTTTCCAAGAGAAAGGCAATATTGCTGATCTGGACAAGGAAGCCATTGTTGACTTTCACTCATTAAAATGTGACACACATAATATTTGTACTGCCACCTACACAAGATCGAGACAAAACAAATGACAAATACTTGGAGTCTAGTCCAGTTAACTATGCATGCACAATAATGTAATGGATTTTTCACGGTTTACATATGAGTCACTCCCTACTACTACTGCATGCTTTTATATTACTTTACAACAAACACGATAACAATAGAGGCGTATCATGAACTCGTGTTTACTCATACTCTAGTTCGAAGGTCAGCAATTGTGACTTGACTTGAATGTTCACTTTGACATGCAATTTTTTTGCTGCAATGAATATACCTACGTACTAACAGCAACAATAACAACGCGTACGAGCATGCATGGTACTATTGATACACTCCTTTTTTGTGGAACTTGCCTGACAGAAGCAATCAGTTCAACTCCAACATGAAAATTTTACATTTTGTTGCTTTCGGCAAAAGAAGGAATCAATTATTATGACGATGGAGGATACAATGACGGAATGAAAAGAACAACCACAGTAGAGAAAGTTTTTTTACAAGTTGGAAGCTCGGATTTTATAAATATAATAATATACGAACATATAAAAACCACTCCAAAAGAAAGTCATTATTATTGTGCTGGAAAATCGCTTTTGTGAATGACTACCATTAGCATTGAACATTGTAATTTCCTACCACTGCAATGCATCTTTGCTTATCATACGACAAAAATCAAAATTTTGCACGTACGTAAATGTACAACCACTTCAATTCACTTTCTTCACGGAATAATGCTTCGAAATTATAGAGCCCTTCCATTTGTATTGTTTTGTACCACCGAGCACAACCACAACAGAAGCATGCAAAGTTTTCACTCGAATTTACAAATGGCTAAAGAATGAATCTCTACACCACAAAAGTATGGAAAATGAAAATATTTTTAGTGCAAGTGTTTTTGAGAAATATGGGGTAATTTATTATTGCTGACGCAAAAAAAACTGCTACTACAGTAGTAAGTTCAGAGTAGCTATCTAGCAATGCATGCGTGTGATATCAAGTGGTTAAAAATACGAAATAGGAGAAAGGTTTAAGGACAAAGTTTTACACATTTCCGTTTACTGTTAGTAATGTCCTTTACCGCACAAGATATCTTCCACAAGATCATGGAGACCGCTGTAAAATCTGCTGACCCAGGTAAGTTCATTAAAGGATCGAAATAAAAAAACCAATTAAGATAAAAAGCACGTTTTTAATAAAACATATTTCTCATGTTGCCCCAACACAGAATCTCCAAATAACCTTCCACGCTTTCACGTTTCCCAAACTGCAGACCAACTTCCAGATATTCGTAAGAGGAATGCGTACTACAGAGCAGAATTAGAGAAACAGATTCTTGAGAAAAAGGAGGCTGAACGGAAAAGAAAAGAGAGAGAAGCATTCGAAGAGGAGAGACTTTTGAGGAAAATTGAGGCTGATCGAGAGAAACTAAAACGGGAATATTTGGAGGAGATCCGTCAACGAGAATTAATGGTAAGTAAAACGAACATTTAAATATAAAAAATTAATGGATATTATATTTTTATTGCTTTCACAACTATAGCAAGAAGAAGCTATGAGAAAGCAGCAAGCAATCGCACGAAAACTTGAAGAAATCCAAGAAGTCGAGGAAAGGAAACGAGAGGAAGAGTTGAGAAAAAGACAAATAGCTGCTGCAAAAAGAATTGCAGACTTGGAGGAGGCAATGGAAAGGAAGCGTTTGGAGGAGATAGAAAAGCGGAAACAAGCTGCTTGGGAAAGATTATATTATTGGGATCCCACTACGAGAGGAGATTTTTATCGACATGGCTGGAATAGTCGTGAATACGTTAACAGTGCGTTGGGAATAGAGGGTGCAATGGCAATCGGTGGTGGTGGTGGCGGCGGTAGAAGAAGCGAAAGTTTTTATGCAGGAAGTTTGGATGACGTGTACTACAATGCGCCCCTTTCCGTTTTAGCGGAAGTATATCGCAGATTGGTTTATGAGAAAACAAGAATCAAGGAGGTCATCAAAGAAAGAATTAGCGACGGAGAAGGTTAAATTGAGAAAAATAAATGTATTTAATAAGGCACAAAAAGTCAACACAATTTATGTTTAAAAAATTGGCTTCTTCTCAAGCTGAGCAAATTTATTTTCATCGTAAAGCAATAATAAATAAATAATCATTTATTTATGCCATCCTCCACAATTTAACATCACAGGATCGTTCTTTACTTGATTCTGACTTGACAAACATTTGATCATCATCTGAATCACTGGCGAGTTCAAAGAAGTGTCGTTGTCCCGATGAGGTCGCCAGTAATGGTATGTATGGGTTGCAACTAGCAAACGGAAAATACGTTCATTAAAATTATTAACAGTTCATCATATCCATAAAATACTGTCGCTGCTTCTGTCTTACCTGACACCATTTACGCAGTCACTGTTTGCCTTGAATGTACAGCAAGCGTCGGTTGACTCAGTTTCTATTTCGTAAATTTTGACTATTCCATCTGTTCCGCCAGTAACGAGGTATTGGTCATTGGGCGTTACGTCAAAATAAATTCGTTGATGTGTATTAACTACGCGGTCAAATATTTTGTACGATTCGCTCATTTTTCGCATGTCCCAACAGAACAGTCTGCTGTCATTTCTACCACCGGTAAATAGTTTCATTCCATCGCTACTAAATTTCATGTGAGTTATTCCACCGATATGACCTTGAAGTAAACAAATTACTGATCCATCTTCGTAATAAAGGCCTATAGTTTTGTCGTAGCTTCCAACGGCATAAAATGACCTCAAGGCAGGATTCACACAAATACTGGCAACAATTCCATATTGGTTTAATTCTGCATTTGGATCCTTTAATGGTCTTTCAACACACTGTTTCCCCGGTCTTGTTAAGTTGAATATGCGAATAGATTTTTCATAGCCACTGTATATCGTTTCACCTGAAGGGTCAAATGCGAGACTGCGGGCTGACACTAATTGTTCTAAACTGCGTCAAAGGAATAAACATGCATATTGACATTAGCCAGGCAATGCAATGGTACAGGTAATTCCATTTAAGATGATAATAATATGTATTTTCTGACTTACTGATTAAATGGCTGATAAGACGCTCTTAATTGTCCACTGAATGCGTCCCAAAGGTGAATAGGTGCTTCTGATGAAGTACTCAGTAAACTAAATGTTACAAAAGTGCAAAGAAACGCAATCTTAACTAAGTAAATACCTCATCGCATTGGATTTTGTATTGCTTCTGCAAAGGGTTAGTATTATATTTATAGTATACTATACTTTGTACTTACCATGAACTAACAGCGTCCATTGATGACATTAAAGGATACCAACAATAGTCATAAATTAGTCCACCTTCTTTGATTTTTAGTGAGGATCCCCATTCTTCACCGCCCGGTTCTGGTAAACAGTCATCACTGTTCCAGTCTTGAACTGAAGAAAAGCAAGATGGGAAATTAAATATACGTAGATTATCGTCATCTGAACAGGAGAGGAGGCAGCTACCATCAGGAGCCCTTAATACAAACAAATATGACCGACATGTAACTCTATACGTACATAAATGGATTAGCTAACAATCCCCACATTTCAATAAGATATGTTCCTGATTACCATTTACATCCTTTCAAGAATTTGGCAGATTTCTTCCCCTTCCCTGAATTCTGAAATTCATCCGATTTTGTCCCAATGAGGAATTTAAGAGAAGACTCTGAAGATAGCTTATAGTTCCAAAAATAATAGCTGGGACTGATTGGGTCAGGGTTTTCGTCCCCAGTATTTTCGATCGCACCATCAGCGTTTTCCGAAGTAGGATCTGCTACAATTTCGCTGTCACCTTCAACAATATCATCCATCGGGACCATTTCGGCTTCAATGCTGCTAACATTGTCATTGTTTGAGATATCCTGAACTAAAACATAAATTACTGATTTCAGCAAGTTTATAACAAATTGTAATACGTAGAAAATAGCCGTTCATACATACCCATTTCACTGGACAGAGACCCTTCCTGCTTTGTTGTTTGAATTTGAATTCCTACTTCTTCCTTGTCTTTGCTGTCTGTATTTTCTTCATCCTCCTTTTCCACGCTGAAATCGCTGTTTTCTGACTGTTGTGGAACCGGAACTGATTCGGAGGACACATCGGTTAATGCGAGTGTACCCTCATCCATTGGCGACACTTCTTCAGATTCTTGAGAAACCATCTTCTCCTGACCGTCAGTCAGTGGATCGTCAACATCAGTAGCAATACTGCATTCTGCTGTCGACAATGTATTTGCGAGCGCTGCAAAAATGTTAATAATGTCAATGGTCAAGTCATAATTTTACCAAGTTTAAAGAGACATGTAAAATATATTCATTCATTGTATTCACTCCACATCAAAAATAAGCCCTAACTTCTTAAGATATACAGCACTGACCTGTGCCCGGCGGCTTGCTTGGGTCCATTGTAATAATTTACTTCAAATTAACGTTTTTTTTAAAATTGGACGACTGATGAAACCACAAAGAGATCTTTACGGTTTTCACCCTGTTACTCCTTCTTGTTTTTGTAGAAAGTTTTGCCAGTTTCTGTTTCAAAGGTCAACAGTAACTATTGAAGTACAACTGCAGAAAGAGCAGAAGCAAAGCATGCTTGCAACTTTACGTAATGCTTTTTGCATGGGAAAACTAATTAATTAAATTGAAAACACTGTCATTGAACTTTCATCCTTATTCATGCACGCACGTGAGAAAAACACAAACGTGAGCAATCATAAATACGGCTTTTAGGCAACAAGAAGAGCTAGAGCATCAAAAGCTTCAAAAACCAGAAACAAGAACCAGTTGCCGCGTACTGTGCTGCTATTTGTTGTATAAACAGAAACATCTTTAGGTGCAGAGCAGCAGAGCTTTTACTATCTGCTTAGCTGATTGCTGAGAGAGATAGCAGCGAAGAGAAAAGAAAGCAGAGCATTTTTCTTTCCCTTGTTCTTCGTGTAGAACTGTCACTCTGTCAGTTAGGCATGGGATTTGGAGAAAGCAGAGACATGACAAGAAAGAAAAGGAGAAAAACCTCCAGATTTCCTTTCCCATGTCCATCCGTCATGATCAGGGCTTATTTTATAGCATCTTACGCGGAAAAATACAATTTTCAACACCCTTTTACCTTTACCCTTCGTCAGTGACAAGGAAATAGCTTTTCCTAACCTTCATGAATTGCAAGCATATTTATGTAAAGCGTGTAGTCATTCATCATTATTAATCATGAAACATGAATGGGTTGTATACACTTAGATTGATGCCAAAATAACAATGTCTTTCTTCATCAAATATTATAGTAAATGCCAATAATATGGTATCAGTTGGTTTGGTTGGGTAAGTGATTCAAAAAAGGCTGCATTAGTAACGTGAAAATGCTGTTGGGGTAAGGATCTTTATGAGCTGCCAATCAAATGTCAATAATAGTGAAAGCTATCTTCCCTTCGCATACCCTTTTAAATAAAATATATTTGTTTTCATCCGACTTTCCCTGCGTTTCCTTTTAAATAAACATCGTCTTGAAACATTTGAATACCCTCTGCAGTACAGAGTGGTCGTTTAAATCTTGGGTATGCCCTTCCTCCTGACATGATGCCATATATGTAGCGCATTTTTTGGCATTTTATAAGGCATGATAAGAAATTCAAGTGCCGTACATTATAAAGCATCAATTTTTAAAGTGCCTTTCTCATAAATACGCTTCATGTAGCTAGGATCGACTTGGGTTTCCAAAGGGTTCAGTTTTGAAAGACCTTGGAATTGGATGTTGTATCATTTTGCAACACCCTACTAGGTACTTACGAATATCAACATGCCAAACCCATGTGCATGGCCTTGCTTGTTTGCTCAAGATTCTAATCCCCGAGCACTATAAAAATGTACTTGCAAAAATTCCATCACAATCAGAGTTGAGCTATTTTTTCCGTTAGTGTGTATTAGTGTGTGCTTCCATGAGAGAGCTTCTTTCAGCATTACAATTTTTTACAACAACGAAACATATTATTTCTTATTTCTTGCCCAGCCATCAAAAATTTCACTCTCATAAACCACCCAGCTCAACTCTGAGCCCGGAGGTTATACAAAGGATCAGAAATAGAAAGCTGTGGAGATTGTGTTCATTTCTGTCGTATTGTTCCAGTTCTATATGGCCCCTCCTCCAGCACAATAGTGGTGTGGTAAGTTACATACTTTTTTTTATTTTATGAGCTTTTTATAGATTGGATTCTGAGAACCGGTGGTCGTGAATATGACATGAAATTATGTGTGTGCCCGTATTATTTCCTCTTGTCCGCACTCTTGTGTTTTTAACAAATGGCAATGTGCCTGGTTATCTCAATCTGCTGAAGTGAGTGCTACACCATAGCTTTCCGCATTTTTGTGTTGTTTTTCCCTTTACTCTTTTATTAACACCAAGACAAGGCTTTTGCGAGCCTCTCATCTTCTCTATAAGCTTTACTTACCTACATACACACTAAGACTTTGTATTAGACCAGAAGAGAGGACTAGCGTAATAAGTAAAATAGGCATGAATATCCCCAGAGCATGTATAATATTGTGTACGTTAATACGTAGGATGAAAAAGTGAAAGCTGTCTATATCATGTACGCTTTCTGTAGGTATATAATATGCGAAGCGAACTAATAACACAATGGTTTATTGAACTTGTAGCATTTTACTACATACTTGCTAGCCAGCAGCCTGAAGACAAAAAAACTTCAATCCGTGTATTACATCAAATGTGTGTTTTTTACTTTTTACAATATATCATACACATAAAAAAGAAAATTTGCTCTGGGTTGGTTGCTACTAATATTAGCGGTACATAGAATAAGAACATTATGGACTACTTTACTACTGCTGTGCTCAATAGAGAATAGATGCTCATCTGTAGAAAAAATACAAGTAGCAAAAGAGCTGGGCATTGTTGGTGTTCATGTAGAAAAAGTGCTGCTGCTACTGACTCTGCATTGCAATGTGTGTGATGAGCAGACAGACAATAAGCCACCTTCATCCAGTTCATTTGTTGGTCAGGTGAGAGAGATGACAAGAATCCAATGAGATTTGCAGTGATTTAAAAAGCACCTTCTTTGTTATGTTTCATTAAGGATTAAAAATATATAGTGTTTTTGCAACATATTTTCCAATAGTTCACTTCTATAACGGCAGCCTTTGTGCACTGTTCTAAATATAGCTTTGTATTTTTGTGCAAAAAAAATATGTGCAACTTTCTCACAAAATATTTGCAGTGGTGGTGATTTTTTGTGTTATTTCTTCCACAGGTGGTAGTGGATGCAGAAAGTTTCAAAGCAAATCAGTTGAAAAGGGTCAACAATCCTAGGTTAGTAATACGATCAATAATCATTAAAAAATTATAATTCATCAGTTCGTAAAGACATTTTTATGAAAACGGGAACATGCTCATATGAAAGTCATTACTCTCATTAGACAATTATTACTACAATTATATGATTACCAGTTTGCCCACATAAAATGTCCAAGCAGTGTGTACATTAATGTTTGTATAGTTTATGCATGTATCCAATACAAATACCTACACAGTTTTACCAAAAGCTAATTAGACAAGTAGTCAAAAGTATTTTGACCTCTGGCCCATTTCTTATGAAACAAATAAAAACAACGGAGACTAGAGACAAAAGAGAATGATGATTTCGGTATAATGATATACCTATGTTAATATTGGTTTCATAAAATCCAATTCAGCTGCAGCACAGATGTCCCATACAAATCTCATTGATTTTTTAGGAAACTATTTTGTACATCTGTTCTCTTCTAGACTAATATAGCCAGTATTTATGTTAATGTACATTCAGAAACCCCTATTTACATACAGTTAATTCCCCTAGAAAGCCATCCACATCCACTTCTACTACGCTTTGATTGGTCAGTCCGTGGTAATTGGTTGTGGTGACAGTTGTTAGTACAACTCTCTACCTGTATTTAGTTAATTGGGAGGACGTATAGCACTACTCAATTCCATTGACATACTATTACCTATTCCATATTATGCTATTATGAACATAGGTATACGATGAACCATTAATGCGTAACATGTTTGCAAAAGAACAGACTATATTGGGTTTTATTTTGTTTAAGTACATTCATATCATAATTGTGTGACCTCAGGAGTTTTGCTTGACCAACTCCTCATCACCCCCGTTATGTCACTCACATTGTTTCCATTCATTCGTAAATTCACGTTATATATCCACGAAAACGGCTTCTGTTCGAAAAGTTCGAGCTTCTCCAACGGTTCTTAACTTTTCGTCATATTTAGCTTTTGCAAAATTACTGGCTGTGACGACTGTTCACTGCATAAAAGTGAAAAGAATCAGTGTGGCTAAAATTTATATGCATTTATTCAAAAGATTGGATGATACATTTAATCTGCATTGTGCTTTGTGAGTGCTCTAATATGCTCTCGCTCACTCTATCTTCTCTTTATATCAAGTACATTAAACTCAATCAACACATTAAAAGCAAACAATGATAATCGTGTTTTTGCGTACATTCTAGTAATCGGTAACTTACTACATGCTATCAGTTTACCGCAAATGCGCAAAACCACAAAATCACAAAGGGTTATTTTCTCTATTGAAGCGGTGTGCATCATAGCTTTATAGATGTTCATTATCTGCCACTTTTCATTTTTTAATCATTTTCTAGTTTTGCCAAAAATTGGCCTTCAAAGTATTTATTATTGTGACTGTCCTTCATTTCTATGAATCTGGTGCTGAAGCATATTATATACATAATTGTACTTATAATTATTACTTTAACTGTGTGTAATCAAATTTAACATACATAGCTCATTTCTGAGACTGCGGATTTTAGCCCGTTTGTTTAGCTAATCATTGAGGAGCCTTCCTCTAAGCACTAAAAATAAATTACGCCTTAGTTGAGTAAACTAAAGCACTGTTGTTGACTACTCTAAATGTTCATTAATTTCAATAATTATGAACAGTCCACTGTCTGAATTTGGTTTTGAAATGGATATTATTAAAATTTGCAACATGAGCAAATATTTAGCTTACTTTAATTATTGGGGACGGACGATAAAAATATAATGAAATATTTCCGCAATGAACAGATAAATAGCCTTGAGACGTGTGGAACATAATAAATAACCGTCAACTGTTCATACAAAAAGTAGGTGTAAAACTTGCTGTAAAACATATGTGCGGTTACTGCGGTGTGATATATGATGGTGATATTTTATAACGTCATGATGACCAGCTAGCATTTTTAATCCGGTTTCTTCGCACAACCCATCCATCTAGCTTTTTACTGGATTATCTCTGAAATAAGCTATATCGTTCCTCTCTCAGTACAGTGCACCTTGCAATGCATTAAATCGTGGGGAATAATATCAAATTTAATTAATGTATACATAAAAGATTAGCATTATTAAACAGATAAGCAAACACGTTACACGTTTTAATTAAAGCTTACATGACAAATGAACTAGCCTGCCAAAACAGTATGCAAGAATATAGTCATTATGTAAGACCTGCGTAATTTCACGTGTGTAGATCATGCGGACAACAAACGCTACTTTCATTACACTGGTTTCATATAACGTTTTTTATAGTAGACCCAATGAAAGATGAGCATGACTTCAATCTTACAACAATAGGGGTTTTCAAAGACTAAAACAAGTACCTCAGGGACTGTTCATAGTAATCGCTTGCAAATATAGGCAATGTAATGTGATTTTATACTTCCTTGTTTTCAGAACGTGCGATTCACTTCTCTTCCGACGACAACTGACAGTTCCATAGATCTGCCTGCCGAGCTATGGATAGTGTGTGCATTGGTACCAGCAGTACCCAAGGCCCTAGTTGTGAATTCAATTGTTTTAATTTTGTACGACAACTTATATCTACACACGACATTCTTCCTAAAGTGATAAAGTGATCAGATCAATCAGAGAGGGACAGATACAGATACCTGTCGCTACGTTTTTTTATATTACATCCATATTCAAAAATGTTTCATATTTTCTACTATTGCAATTGCTAGTACTTTTGTAGCCATCATCATAAAGTGCATATTTTATATTCAATGGAAAATTACACTAGAGTGAGCTATTGTTGGACATGAAAAGTAGAGGTTATATATCCTGTATTATCGTTTCCCCATGGACAATAATATGATGGAAACAAGATTGTGGCAGTGTGAAAGTTAAATTAACAAAAGTATACATAGTCGTAACTCGTAACAGTTTAATAAGCGAAAAGGGGGTGTGAGTAGAATGATAAGAATCAAGTTTTTGTGAACCCTTTCCTGCGGACAACTCCTCTATCTGTCACGATTACTTACTCCTGCCGGTTCTCACTAATCAAGATATACATACATACTTTTTTCTGATAAAATGGTAAGAATTTCTGTTGCTGTTGTTCTTATTATTGGTATGTATTAATTGTATGCATGTATCTGATTTCTTCAATATTTCTTCTGTAGGTTTGTTGGTCTATGAATGGACTATAATTGGGCTGTGTATGTGGCAACTGTCACAAAGTATTGTCACGTATGAAACGACGATTTTGAAGGCGATTTGAGATACAAGCGTACTCGCGTTAGTCGAAACTTCGTTATTATTTTGTAACAATTTATGTACCAAGATATCCGTTGAAAGACACTTTAAAACTGGAGACCTGTAATTACTCTCGAGAGGTCATCATGTCCACCTCTAGTCGCTCGTCGTCCCTTACGCAGTCGCAGTATAGCAACTACCCCTATCAACAGGATGCAATTCGCGTGGTGGCGCAGGTAGGAAAATGATAACCCACCTAATGCATTGCATTCTCTACGATTCAAATAATATATGGGCTACTATGATTCTTTTGTTCTCTTAGCATAATACTGGGGGACAGGAAAGTCACCGACGATTTTCAGTAGATCCTCAGCTAACGAGTTTTGACATTTTGAAAAATCTGATCGGACGAGCGTTTGATATGAAAGGGTAAGGCGGAGTGATTATATATTGCTTTTGTTTATTTGTAAGCTTTTAGTTTTTCAGATTCAAATCCGAACTTATTACAACACGCTTTCGCTGCGATAGATTTTGCAAATGCCAAGATTAATTGTGCTACCACATTTGACATTCATGTTGTTCCACTTCTCAATTTCTGGCCCAACGTGACTTACGATTATGAATATTATTCACTCATTGATGTTTTCATTGTGAACTTGTGACCCATGCATGCTGTCCGCCACCCTGACGTCTATTGACTTCTTAAGAGCAAATCAATCACAAAGTATATCTTCGGCTGACTGAACTCTTATCTGCATATTGCTCACTGCACTACACCACCTCCATCAGACCACACCACCCACACTTTACTGAACGTGCGTGGTGTTTTCATATTTCGATATACCTATGTATTAATGACCATTATTAATCATGGATTACTGTAGTTTGTACGGTAAACACGGCTCCTGTACACATGTCAGCATTAGGTTTGTGTGCAAGCCTTAAATAAATATTTTCCGAAAAATCCTATGTATCCGGATTGTATTAGTCTCCTTTGCCACTGTGCGTGATGGAATGCACTTCACACTCACACATTCACACTTCACTCGCTCGCTCTTATTAGAAGAATGAAAAATCAAAGATGATGAACGTAAGAAAGTTAGGGATTATGGGCTTTTCTGACTTGATCCACAACACAAACAAAACCAACCGTATATGAAATATACAATATGAAAAAATCTCGATAAGCTTTCCACATTAAATCACGCATGTTTTGTCTTGAGTAATCTCTTCTTGATTATCAATTACCTATATGCTCATAAACATGCTGTTACATTACATATATCTTCCTGCTGTAAAAGTATGTGTAATTAGCATCAGTTATTCTTTGGCTAGATGAATTTTCTGACAGTGTTATAGAATAAATGAAACTGAAGGCTGAATGTTGAACCTCAAATCTAGATTATAGAGAAAGTATGAATGTTTGTCAGAAATTAGAATGGGGAATCATATTATTATCCCTACTCCCTACACGTCATTCATAAGTTAAATGGTCATAATGGGTAAAGTATATCACATTATTAATCATGATATAAATCTAAGGATCTCATGAAATACATGTATAGCCAGATATAACCGCAAGCTAAACATATTTTATTTAGCTGCCTCTCGGTCTACATCCATCTGCCACTAGTTGACGTATTATGCTTTTAAAAATATCTACCAGTCATTGTTAAGGTAGTTAATTATTGTGCGTTAACACTTTAATGGTATTTACTAGTTTCGCTTCCAACTAAATTAAGAGTCTTGTGAGGTTTCTCCTTCTTTCGGAATGACAATTTACTGGCCAAAGCTACTGTGACAAGTTCACAATATCCTTATCAATATTTTTCATCACTCGAGTTTGGGTATGGGTTTTTTTGTTATACTACCATTACCACCTCATATTATTATCACCCATATCAGTATATTATTACAAGAGAGGGTTGAGTTAGTCATTAGGGGGATGGACCCAGAGCATGGAATTCTATTGGTCTTTAAGGACTTGGCTGGGAGACGTGACACTGAGAAAAACAAAAGATTTTTTGTCCTGTAAAGACACTTACACTTATAATGCCTAAATGCCCCATGAGCTCATCGTGTATGCCACATGAAGGTTTTACATTACACATATCGCCTTACATTACTTAAAGCATTTAGTAAATAGTAACAAATCTATTTATTTCAAGCTTGTCGTCATCAAATAAGATAGTCCAATTTCTGGAACAGACCGGCTACTTTTTTATGACGACTTGTATCGAAATACTTTATGCACTCACGTACACTGCATTTTGGAGCACTAAATATTTTTATCCACTTCTCTTCAACATGATTTGAGAAAAGGAGTATGAAACAAATAAGAAAACAAGTTTATCTTGTAATCACCCTCAGTCGGTGTACACAGGCTGAGCTGGTCAGTTCCTTAACGTTAGCAAAGAAAAAACTTTTACTGTTGCTTCTGTGAGTAGTTTTAAATTTGATCAAATGGAGATTTGTGAATAAAATCTTTCGAATTCCCCAACAGGGATTTTGCAATCAGTTACCGTGCCGTGGACGACTACGGTGGTGAGGCATACCTTCCAATGGTTTCCGACTGGGACCTTAGTGCCGCGTTCCTCTCTGCTTCTGACCCTGGTACTTAATTAATTAATTGTAACGCATTTTAATTAAATATCTCACCAGGAAATAGATTAAATTGATTTTCATATAAAACGTGAATATATGTTTTTTTCGTGTAATATACAGATCTGCATCTAGTTGTGGAGAAGAAAAATGTCCCACTGGATGTGGACGACGGGTCAGGAGACTATGAAGAGGATCAATGGGACATGATTAAAACCGGGGAAGTGATGCCTCCGGGTGGCAGTCCTCTAACTGACAGTCATGAGGCAAAGTCACAATACTCTCAAAAGACAGAATACAACACCAGTGGATTCTCCAGTCAGAGCTCATTGTCCATGATATCCCGGGTGTCATCGGCTTATTCAAATCAACAGTATCCAATTAGTTTCAATGCCAAAATTAACACGGCTGGCTTGTTCAATGCGGTATGATTGTTAGAACATATTTTCGCGAATCCTAATGTAGAAATTAGAAATGTGTATGCATGCAATACTCATGTGAAATTTTTATTTGCTTCCTAGATGGAAAAATTGGTTCAAAAAGCGAAAAATTTATATGACGATTTATCTGTCGTGACATCGAGGCCACCGTTGAGTGATGTGGAATTCCGTAATTATTTGGACAATGGAGGTACCCTCTGCAAACCGAGGGAGCTACGATTTGCTTGTTATCACGGCGGAATTGAACCGAGCCTGCGAAAGGTGGTGTGGAAGCACTTGCTCAACGTGTATCCTGACGGTTTAACGGGGAATCAAAGAATGGACTACATTCGCAATAAATCCAAAGACTATTTTGAACTTAGGGATGCTTGGAAAACAGCCTTTCAGAACGGAGAGGTATATTTACTTAAGCCCTCTTCAATTTTGGAAAAAATTCATGAGCCTTATTATATTATTTGTGTTCATAAATATATCCTCTTACGTCCCTTTTTTGCAGATAAGTGAAGAAGTCTTATGTGTTAGCAATATGGTTAAGAAAGACGTTCTGAGGACAGATAGACATTTGAAATTTTTTGCTGGTCAAGATGATAACCAAAATATAGCTAGTCTCTTTAATATATTAACAACGTAAGTATCTTAAACGTTCACTGAAACGCTAAAGCATAAACTTATTTGTTCCTTAATAATACTAAAATTTACATGTCCGTGCATTAAAAATTAGATACTCCTTAAATCATCCAACTACGGGATACTGTCAAGGAATGTCGGATCTGGCCTCACCACTCCTTTACACAATGGGCGATGAAGCTCAAGCTTATATTTGCTTTTGCTCTCTAATGGATAGAATAAAACCTAACTTTAGTACCGATGGACTGGCAATGTCCCTTAAGGTATGTATGTATTTCTTGAAATATACTTAACTGCTGGAGGCGTACTCGTATTTAACTATTCTTTATCTTGTCCCCAATAGTTTTCTCATTTGGCTGAAGGCTTAGCCTATTACGACCAACAATTTTGGCTTTATTTAAAAAGTATGGGAGCTGACGATCTGCTATTTTGCTACCGTTGGCTACTTCTCGAACTGAAAAGGGAGTTCGCCTTTGAAGATGCCTTGAAAATGATGGAGGTTATGTGGGCCAGCTTGCCATATAAACCTCAAGACGTTCCGTTGTATGAAGTAAGTGCATTACGTTTATCGCAAGTAAGTGATTAGCTGGTTCAGTAGCCCTGAAGCTTGTTTTTTTATTTCTTATCATTTATCAGTTATTTGTTTTCGTTACATATACAGTACAGATAAGTACGTTTACTTAATTTGCTTTTCCTTGTCTTGTCTGTATTATTTACAGGTAAAATTTACTCATATGAATGCTCACGCGATTCCTATGCCTGTCCCTTCGTTAACATCTTCATATTCCAAAGTTTGTGCTATTAGAAGATCGTCCACAGCGTTGAACGCTATGGACATTAGACAACGAAGGTATTCCAACAAAAAGGCAAAAGGTAACAATCCCAACTTGAGTCTAGACGAAAATTCCCTTTCGACATTATCAACTGCCAGCTCAGCAAGCGTTAGATCTCATAGGAAGCCGTTCTATAGGTGGGTTTTTAATTCATGGCTTCATTATACCAAAATTATCTTGTTACTTTCCACTAACGAAATTCCAACATGTACATTTCTTTCCAGTTTGGATGAATCCACCGAGATAATAAGCTCCAGTGAGCTTCTCAGCACGTCTCCATTCGAAATTCTATCTCCGGACGCATCTCAAGAAATGCCAAAGCCAAAGATGATAAAAAATCTCAAAGAGTTTTGGCAAATCGGTCGACCACGGTCCTTCTCCTCAATTCAGGATATTTCTCCAAGTAGTGCTACCAATGCATCTTTCAAATCTTCCACCGGTTCATCCACGTACGAGTCGTTGAAAAACGCTGTTACTGACGTAGACCTGAACGGTCAAGTATTTCTCGACGACATGGGTACCCAAAGCGATGAGGGAACAACGCCAACGGAGCAGTGTAGTTTGGGTGACTCCACCAAAACGTACAAGGCTTTCATTACCAACAACGGAAGGAATCGGATGGCCTGCAGGAATAAGAATCTCAGTAAATCATACACGGAAGGGGAGGGTAGTCGGATGTTGGGGTCAGCATGTGACAGGAGTGAGTTTACAACTTCTAATCATAGAGCGCAACCATCCCAGGTTCCTGACGGACAAGGTCCTGCAGATCCAGATTCGACGTCATCCGCTGTACCGTGTGACGATGTGATGACAGCTTCCGCCGAGTTCACACCAAATCTCAATAATTATCATCGTGCAAGTGGAAGCAATAATTGCAATGTGATCAGTGGTAATAAAAGTGACGTGGAAGGCGTTTCGCAAGGATGTGAATCAGAACATGACTCTGGACACTGTCTCAGTGAATCATTTGAAAATTCTGTGGAACCGGAGTTTCAAACTGGATCCACGAGGCAACCACCAAAAATGCCCAGTCCGGAGACGTTGGGAGGAGGAAATCCCTTTCTAATGTTCTTATGCCTTACACTCCTACTCCAGCATAGGGACCACATCATGAAAAATAGAATGGACTACAATGAAACTGCTATGTACTTTGATAAAATGATCCGGAAGCATAACGTGGGGAGGGTGCTCTCAATGGCTAGGCAAATGTATTCCAATTATCTGAAACAAAATGTAAGTCACGCGTAAAAACTGTACTTCCTTAGTCCGAGTGTCTTTGAGGGGGAATTCCCTCTCCAGGAACTGTCAACTATATATAATGATGGTGAAAGTTGTTCGTTGAGTAAAGAGAAAGCCTTGTGATAAAATGATCTTCATAGCATAGTTAGATTTTCAAAGAGAGTAGAGCCCTGATTGTGTCCAGGAAGAACTTTGGAAAAGTCAACTTTTGCGAATATCCTGTAACCCTTTTGGCTGCTTTGCGTTGAAGAGAGAAGGACGTAAAGTAAAAATTATTATGTATTATTCTGGTAAGAATAGTCTGTGCAGTCACCAGAGAAGAACGGCCAAAGGAATACTTCAGCCAACAACCAAAATCATTAACTTACAAAAGTATTATTTTTCCTTAAGACTTAAATTATTAGTTTTAAACGTTTAGTCCTACATTTAACGCATAAATATTGAATGATTCTATAAGTCCTACATGTAGTTATTATTGCTCGGTCACGTATAATCGCAAGAACGCTGAAATATTATGTATACATACAATATTGCGTATCCGATATAGATTTGTCATTGAAATTATCGGTTTATACGATGATAATAATGCTATGTTGTTAATGTAAATTTAGATGTTGCTACTATTTCAAACGTTTTTAAACAGAAAATGTTTCCAATTTAGGCAAATGCAATTTTTTTGGTTCTTATCTGTTCTTATCCTTTTTTTGAAGCACTATAAACAATCATGGGCTATTATTATATATGATTGCAAATATCAGGATCACAGGAACATTGGAATATTGTACCTCAAATACACTTATCAAAAATTTCATGTCAATTGGAAAGTTTACGTTTAAATTTTATGGACAAAATCAAGCCTATTGATACATATATACATTCTATTTATGCAAATGTTTAAAAAATGTACACCGTTTGACAAACTCTTCTAGCTCGGAAATATGAAATTACCGAAATGATGCTATAATATATTATTATATCGTATTACAATATATTTCCGAAAAGTTATGTTATCACATGTTAAAATGTTTCCTTGATTTTTAATTCGTTAAAAAGGGCAATGGGTACTTTCTTTAAAAGATGTCAATAAAATGATAAATATTTATTTTCGAAACAACTTTTATGTGGCTAATGTCAATGGGTTTGCTAATGGATTATTACTCAAAACAAGACACTTTATTTTTCTGGACTTTGCAAAACTGCCATTCTGCTTTCCCCGTTGGTCCCAAGTTTGGCTCATCCTTGAACACAATTTGGTTGGATGGTTCAAATTGTTCAAAAATTTTAATCTGTCCAACAAATAATAATAGTGTGCGAAATTAAGATTCTGGAATATATAATAACTGTTACTAGTCCAAATCAAAGCATACCGTATTCTCTCCTTTCTTAAGCAATGGTGCAGGAACGTATAAAGTTTGTTGTGGCCCAGCACGGAAATAGCGTCCTATATTAAATCCGTTGATAAAGACAATTCCTTTATGCCATGCACTCATGTCCAAGAAAGTATCTGTTGGCTCGTCAGCAATTTCAAAACTAGTCTCGACTAGCACAGGTGCCTGAAGCTGAGTTTGATCAGTTATGGGCCTCCAGTTGGTCAGACTTTGGATTGGAAAGAGCAACATTTTATTTCAATTACAAATGCCTCATGATCCCACTCATTTTTATTTCCTCGTATTTTAAAGCCAGTATATTTT
Organism: Sinella curviseta; assembly: GCA_004115045.4. Classification (NCBI taxonomy): domain Eukaryota; kingdom Metazoa; phylum Arthropoda; class Collembola; order Entomobryomorpha; family Entomobryidae; genus Sinella; species Sinella curviseta. The sequence continues at coordinate 31,576,734 of CM023203.3, read as the reverse complement.
AACTTTCTCTTACCTTTGCACCCATTCGGACTTAAATTCCAATGCGATAATTTCAATATCTGTGATATCTTCACCATTGAGTTTGTATGTGCCATTGTTCAAGCCTTTCTGTTGCAGAAAATGATTATCATTTCCAAAGTTTACTCTTGCCGTGTTTTCGATAAACAGGTCCAGCACGTGCTTTCCAGACGCCCCGACACTGAGCGAATAATTCTGAACACTAAACACAAAACGAGAACAAAAAAGATACTTCAATCACATTATTGTCTCGTGATGCCCCTATTTTGTTGTACTGCTTAGGTACGTACCTGTTAATCCAGTAATTGGCATCTTGATAGCCTGTGGGCTGCAATTGACTATCGATAAGGAGTATGCCGAAATCTTTCACAGGTCCTGCCTACAAAGAAACACACAATTTTAATGTGCAATGTTGCCATCAATAAATAACGATATATTTTGCAGATTCCATACTTCAAAGTTAGTTCCATTCGAGACATCAGCTATTTTTCGGTAGATGATATATCCGTAACTTTGTCCACTTTCGTCATTCATTGGAAGATTTTCCATTGTCACAGGCCTATCCATTTGGAATTTGGATGATTGTGGCACTTGCTCAATGAGATCATCATACGTTAAGTAGCTTTTAAGGCCTATCGTTGGATATGCCGTTTTCACACTTTCAGGAATCATTTCCGTGGCTTTAATTTTTGGTTCTTGATAAAGGTCGATGAGTGCCTTGCCAAGCACGAATTTTGGCGTGTAATCACCGGCCTCGGAGAGAGGTGCATCATAATCTAAAAGTGACATTCATGACAATTATATTACTATAAATATTTCAATCATAATTTCGAATTCAAAAGCAAAAACCCCGTTGCAAAGGTAAGTCAACAAATATCATCAACCAATTACCATAAGATGTCACGTCAGCATCATAGAAAGGTGCGTCACCCCTTGTGTTTGCTCCAGCCATGAAACCAAAGTTAGTACCTCCATGGAACACTGGAATTGAAAGGTTTTTGTATACATTATTGTCAGACATCGAATATTCAAGATGCATTCAAGACTATTTTTACATTACTGTAAAGATTCACAGATCCATTCCATTTTCCAAGTATACTGTCCATGACGTCAACGAATGCTGATAACATGCAATTCAAAATAAGTAATTTATGTCTTTCAATGCACTTGACAATGAAATAATAGTAAAAAATATATTGAGAAACACTAAACCTAAACGTACCTCCTGGACGTAATGTGTGATGATTTTCAAACCAATGATCGAACCTGTAATTCAATATTTCTTTAAATGTCTCCCCAATCAATGCAATCAATGATAAGTGAGAGTAGATCCGTTAAGAAACTTACCACCCGGCCCAAAACTCCATGGCCATCACAGGCTTGTTGGGTTGCAACTCCCTCAGCTTGCCAAAATTTCCATCTACATCTCCTTGAAAGTTTGCCGTCATGAGAAGTCTATCGGGCAACGTTCCTCTGTCGCCATTTCCAACACCATCTGAAGTGAACATCAGCGTTTCGTTTGTAAAACCATGGTCTTCGTAGAGTTTGTAGAGGAACTCCAAGTATTCCTTTGAAACTGCATTGAAGGAGCCGTACTCGTTTTCAATCTGTAAATGCACATTATGACAAATGATATAATATACCGAATGAGCATCATTGTTTTATCCCAAATTGCTTTGCATTTGCATTTATCCTGACAATATTCTTACCTGAACTCCAATGATAGGCCCTCCTCGTGTAAATTGTAAATCAGCGACTAGAGGCAGCAGCAAGTCAAAGAATATCTTTACTCTGTCCAAATAAGGCTGGTAACCTGTTCTTACTTTCATATCAGGGTCACGCTGTAGCCAACTACAATGGTGGATTGTACACAAGTTTCATAAAAAATCCTAGTCTCTCAAAAGATAAGTTTAATTGCAAACTAATTGTAAGCATGTTATTTTACCTTGGAAGGCCACCGAAATCCCATTCGGTGCAAATGTATGGTCCTGGGCGGAACAGTACCAGCAAGTCTTCTTCTTGAGCAATCTGCAAATAACGGCGAACATCTAAAAACATGGACATGTCATTGGTTCCATTTCCAAAGTCGTAATATCCCATCTTTGGTTCGTGAAGGTTCCAAGGTACATAAGTTTCTACAGTGTTGGCGCCCATTGCCCTTAGCTTTTTCAGTCTATCTCTCCACTGATCTGGATGAATTCGGAAATAGTGCATTGCACCGGAAATTATTTTCAGGTCTTTGCCATTCAACCTGTATACATACATAACGTACATTCATTCATAAAATTAGTCACAGAGAGTAATTAATTATACCAATGCTAACGTAAAAGATAAAAAGTCTTAGTGAAAGTTTACAGTTGACATACTTGAAGCCATCAGCTTCCGCCGAGAGTCCACGAACATTTTCTGATGAATTTCTAAAATATTCGTAGACCATTGGCAACTCTTTGGTCGCATTCTTGTCCTTATACATCGCTGCAGAATTCATCGGGAATGAGCCCTGTTATACCCAACATCAAAATAAACGTTATTAATGAATCAAATGATAATTACACAATCAAGGAATCAGTTTTAGGAGCTGCCTTCTAACCGTGGCATTTATTTGTTACTGACCATTAGAATCCCACCCATTGCGGCGAACGCCAAAAGAACTGTTCTCGTCCCCATCCTGTATGCAGTCAAATGCAATCGGTAAGATATTCCAGTGATCTGAGCAGGAGCGTGGTAAGTACAACGAATGTCGATCAGAAGATATTCTGACAAACTGCAATGCAACCGTAGTGCAAATTGCAATAGTCAAGACGAATTTGGCAGACGATGCTCCTTCTTATGATTCCTCTTTCAAACAATGACAACCATGATCCAGTCTAATGATTTTACTCTGCACAGGATAGATATATATATAAGCAGTCTTATCGTTTATCATTAGCAGCAATCACTCAAGGCGATGAAGAACGCCTTGCCTTGCAATGGGACTGGCACAGTAAGTTAATGATAATACCCATTTAACTCTTATAAGCGATCAATTTTGTTTGACTTTTCATCAGTTCGTCATCAACTCTGTGGCATGATTTTTGACAGCCCTGCCTACAACAGAACACTCAGAAAACTTTCGTATGCTTTCATTCGCATTCTGCACTGGCACTATGGCATGGCTTATAATTTAGTTTACAAAGTTTGGCAGTATTGATCTTCCTCGAGATATAGGCTGTTTTTGTTTGTCCATTGCATTTATTTGCCACATCGTTGTAAAAACACTCATGTCGCGCTTTATAATATGTACAAATGTCTAACTTATATAATCAATAAATATATTGATAAATTCTTACATATAAAAGTGGATCAAGTCAATAATGTGATTTTAGAATTGGTAACTGAAAATTAATGATGTGCTTTACATGCATGTAACATACGTGTTCTAAAGACAATAAATTGTTTCCAACAAACAAACAACAAAATAATCCAGGCTTATCAAGTGCAAATAATTTCATATTTTTTATTGATAAAACAATCAAAGCGATGTACACGTAATGACATGATAAAAAACTCCTCTTGTATTGAAATTACTCGGGAATAAGCATGATAACCCTATATAACTCATGGCCTATATGGTCAGTCAAATCTTATGCATAATCATGTACATATACAACTAACGAATTAACGAATGACATTGACATGATTACTGGAGGATAGCTAGAAATACGAGTAGTAAGACCCACACACTAAAAAGCAAAAATACATAATATGTTTTTGGACAATGAACATTCCATGGCCTATTGACTTTGGACATCTTGACTTTATGTTATTTTTGCTGGTACGAATAGTATTTTTTTATAAAGAATCAATTATTTTCGTTTTGTATTCACCATTCATGCATGAATGAGGAGTCGCCCACAAGTCGCATTTACATAATTATTTTTACTCCAGTTAAAACGAACGAGACAAAAACAGTCAAAAGAAGACGACATTTTTAGCAGGCGAAACACTCTCACTTCTTCACATTCGAGACCCATTGAACGCCACGCCCGCCACAATTTACAATCACCTATGCCCTCTGAAAACATGTAAACTACTGTCTGCTTATGAAATGTTACAACCCACCCGCACATCTTTTCTCTCGTCCTCGAGGAGACAAAGATGAAAGAAACATAAAACACGTCTTGGCTCACGGTCGTGCATCGTGCGTGCATCGCTATCGATAATTGTTATAATTGGTAATTGTTGACTTAAAAGCATCCCCCAAAGTTTTAAAATGCATGCTTAAGGAACACGTACACGTGAACTATTCCCTGTTTACTTAACTGAAAAAGAAATTACGCACATTGGGCAAATATAGTTGCATTGCGTATATAATTTAAGCAGATTGATGTTTGTACAGCAAATAAATGGGCAACAGAAAAGAAAGATTGAAAGATGATTATAGTCAGCAACAAGATATAAAAAAAAGTTTTTCATCTCCATGAATGGTCAAGTGTTTAACATGCTCTCAGATGCCATTGAAGTTGAAACCAGTAATATCCAGTTTGGTGATTTTCCTTTGTTCCAATTTCAAAGAACAAATAATAATTTTACACTCTTGCCACTGGTGAACCACGGACTCAAATCAAGGTGAAGAAAGTTGTAGATTTTTGCCAACCGATGACCTAGTATACGACTGGTAATACTGGTATAAAGATCCTGGGTAAAGTCATGTCTGGCAAACGTGCAATTATAGTGAAGCTTTTAATAAATATAGTCAGTCTTCTTTCGTGCTTTCCATTTTTGTCCGTGACTGCGTGTTTGCAGGGATAAATTAACATCAAGTATGAAGAATTTCTCTTTCAAACAGAAATATAGTTTAATAGTTTAACCAAACAAATAAACCTTACATTTTCAAAGTTTGCATGTACATTAATTATCAAGGTATTTAAGATTAAAATGTAATTTGAAAGAAATACATAAGTTAATTAATTACTTGATGAGACAGAAGGATTGGAAAAGTTTTGAATAAATAATTGACGTTTTTCTCTGTTATCGAAGTTACTTTACATGGAAGCAACTGCAGAGCATACTTCTTCTTTCCTCCGCTTGAGCTTCCTTTCTCCGTTGCAGCTCCTGCCTCCTTTGAAACTGTACAAAATCAAAGTTTACGATTTTACCACTGCAAAAATTGTCGTCTTTAAATCTCTCTCGTAGCTCTTGAAATTCAGGGTCCTCTCTGTCGGGAGATTGGTTTCTCAGAGGGCCCAGTGATAAATTATTAAGAGACTCTTTTAAACAAAACGCTTTCGTGACCGCACCATTGATTCCGACACCATCTCCATAAAGTCCGACATGAATTAAACGAATTTCTGTTAAATTGTTGAAGGAGGGTGACTCTGCTACCAATTTAACTTCCTCATGAGAGCAAAGGAACCCTTCAATGGCTAAATGCTCAATGGAAGATGGAATTTTGTTCAGATGTGTAATTTTAGCCATTCCATTGGTGCCAAGCGTAAATCCCCACCATCGTTTCAGAACCAGCCGCCTTAGTTGTTGCGCTTGGGAAAACAACTCAAAGTTAATCACGGTCATCGGATGAACTGGAAACTTTGAGATCCACTCCAGATGTAGGGAGCCCAACGTGTGTATACTACAACGCACCGAATTTTCCAAACTGGGGTACTGTATATTGACGCCTTCCATAAATTGACTTTGTATCCGAAGGTCCTTCAATCCTGACTGTGACATCAATAAGGGCCGTAACAGGATGACATACAATGGCGAGACATTCAAGCGACATATTTGCAAGTTTATCTGGGAAAGATCCGCTTCATAGTTTGGAGACCCTTGATGAACACGCCTTACCGCCTCTGCTACCCAGTGTTCATCGCTAAACACATTTGGGCTAATGGATATTTGCAGAAATTTCAGATTCTTGTGTCCAGCAATAAATTTTGCTAAACCAATGGCAATCTTTACCTCGTCTGGACTTATCACAAGCGCATTGCGGTTAAAGGCTGGATCCGACAAGGTAATTTTAAGCTTGGTCAGGTTTGGCATTGACTGACCAAATATTCCAAACAAGTTGTCGTGATGATGTACAATATTGAAGTTGGAGAACATGGTTAGCTTCCGAAGTTGTTCTAGTTTCAGGTTGAATGGGATTCCGTCCTTGGTGGTGAAGAAGTATTTATGACTTGTAAAAAAGTCGCATGCCAAATCCAGGTCTTCAATGTTGCATACTTGACTCATGAGAAGTTGAAAATTTGGCTTGGAAATGGTTCCCCAGATTGACAGCTTGCGCAGAGCAGCAGGATTGATGAGAAAGTTGGTGCTTTGATGTTGATGAAAATATTTAATGAGACACGAGGTTATCTTCCACGGAGGAAATTGACAGTCTGCGTAATCATATTTTCTGTCATCTATTATCAGCGAGAATTCCCGACTCGAATCTATGAGGTCACACCAAGATGAACAAACCAGTCGGGCCATTTTTAGGCTCTCCACCGGAAGACATAATAGGATTTTTGTTTGAATCTAGGAAAACAAAGAGAAAAACATCCAATCCGTTAGTACGCTGATTTGTAAACCTCCATGTTTTTGGACTTTAAACAGATCCACTTGTTATTTACAAGAGAAAAGTACACAGGTATGCTAACCTCTGCAGGTAGATTCGTTAATTCCAATGGCTTCTTCCTCACTAATGACGGTGACGATGATAATGAGCTATTACCGCTGCAATTAGAGTAAAGTGTGATGGTATCCATCTTGATGTGTTCAGTCCGGGAACGGGTCCTCATGATGTTCATATTATTGAGCAAGGTTAAAATTGAATCCATTTTGGGAATCAATGCCAATTGGGAATTGCGTCAGTCTTATTGTTGGTAAACTGCTGGAAACACTTAAATTTGTAACAATTGCAACTTAGGGATGGGAAATGGAATCAAATGATTTTCCCCACAATAGTGTTACTTCATTCGCTTCCATAAAAAACTGACTTAAATTTAACTAACTGCTAAATGGTTACAACGGATTTAATTTGGGATAAATGGGTACAAAGTACTAAATACAAAGAATTTACAATTTAGTATAAAACTTTTTCGTTGGAAATTGATACAACTAAATAACACTGTTATTCGATGATTTTTATAGCTTATTATGCAAGTTTAAAATAATCTTTCGTCCATTGTCTATATAATAAGTAGTTGGTAGTAGTACTCTTAGCAGTATTTTCATTGTCTGTATTTTTTTGTAAGACGGTCTGACCTTCACTGACTGAACTTGTGGACCAACTAAAATGTACCACGCGTTCAATGTCAGCGCATTTAACAACTTATCTACTTTCCTGCAAAGACAATGACGATTATAATATAACATAAAATGTAGTGTGCATACAATAGACAATTTTATTGGTCATAAATTTTGGGAAAATTAGTAAGGATAATTCGACTCGGTTTGTGCAAAGTAATTAATAGTGATTATAACATTATAAGAGTGTATGTATTAGCAATTTTCTTTGTCTCGGGCAGCTTTACGAGTTCATTTCTTTAAAGAAAGCATTAAATGTGAAATGCATGAATGATCTATAATGTTCATGAAAATTTATATTAGCTGCAAAAAATATATTTTACTTTTAAAGCAAAATTGCGTATATGTAGGTAAATAGAATGGCATGAAACCATTATAACAGTCTAGTTACTTTAACCGTCTATTATTAGGTTATGTTATGGGGCAATGAGTGATGATAACATGAAATGAAACAGAAGAAAATGCTGGATTAAATGTCATTGACCATTGTTTCATCATGGTTGATATTCGGTACGTTCCCATTTCCATTGCATTCGCATCTCAAGTTGCACCATTCACATCTCCAAAACAGATTTGAGTAGCGGAGCGAGTCGAAGAGCATGTTTTTCTCATAAGCTTATCCACAAAAATGAGAATGTGAAATTCTGCTACGTTGTCCTCCTAAGTCCTGCTGAACTCCATAAAACTGATCAATATTCTTATTAATAGTGCATTGTCAGATTCTATATGACATGTCAGTGGTTTTCGAATGTAACAGGTCAATAACCATCGCCAAAATTGTAAGTATATTTTCTATAATAATTTGGGATTTCATCATTTAAGGCCTCTGGTTGACCCATGTCTTTGTCTGCCTATCAATATTCCAAGAATAATCATTGGTTTGTTGACCTTTGCCCTTTCCAGGTCACAGGAGTTTGAACATCCAGAGAAAAAGTGAAAGCACTTTTCCAGCACGTCATAGGAAGTAAAAGCAGGCCCGAATGGATGCAGCTGCTGGAAAATTGGACATTAGAAAGTCATTTTAAAGTATGCCAGGCAATGTAATGGAAAAAACCAAGCACAGATTCAATTTGAGATAGTAGATCATGATTGATAAGCTAAAGTTGATTTTTTGACTTTGCAGGAAACGTCGCCCTTAAAAATTGGTGCCTTTGTAGGGAAGGAACTTGAATGGCTACAAAGATTGTTAGACTATTTAGTTTAGATATATGCAGGCGATCATTTGTAGCGGCTCAACAAACGAAAGCAGTTGTGCGAAACTTTGATCGGATTAGACCCACTATCTTCTCACATCATACAACAAGGATGGCATCCACCGGAAATGAAGCTGACGCCGCCATCAATGTGGCTGCGAGCAACTCAAACTCTGGTGATGTGCCAGACAAAGTTGAGGCAGTAGAATTGGAGTCAAGTATTAAGGCGGACGCACCTTCACCTGTGGTATCACTGGAGGCCCCAAGTGAAGAAAAGTCCGGGGCATCATCTTCAGAAGCTGTTCCAACAAGCACCGACGCCAGTTCTACCGAGACGCCAGAAAGAAAACCCCGTGTTCCCAAAATTAAAGCAGCCATTCTTCTCAGTTACTCGGGACAGGGGTACTTTGGAATGCAGATGCAAAACAACGGAACGAAAACAATTGAGAATGATCTAATGAAGGCGCTTTATGAGGCTGGCATGGTGGACAAGGAAGGTTTTGAAAAACCAAAGTCACTCAAATTCCAAAGAGCTGCTAGAACGGACAAAAATGTTTCCGCTGCGAGGAATATAGTTTCGATGATGGTGCCCAAGACATTTGACGTGGATGCCGTGAACAAGCACCTGCCGGATCAGATCAGAGTTATGGATTACCGCAGAGTTACGAAAGGATTTGATTCCAAAATAGCGTGCTGTGCGAGAACGTACATATACATGATCCCAACATTTGCCTTCACTCCATTGGAAGAGAAAGTGGAGGAGAGCTACCGTATCACTCCAGAGGTCATGGAGAATCTTCGCAAAACATTAAAGCTTTATGAAGGCACCAAGAACCACCACAATTTCACCTCCCGGAAGAAGGCCACAGATCCCAGTGCAATGCGCTTCATAATGAGTTTCACATCTTCAGAACCTTATCTTAGAGATGGTTTGGAATTCGTTGTACTTCAAGTCAAGGGTCAAAGTTTTATGCTGCATCAAATTCGAAAAATGATTGGACTGGTTGTGGCGATGCTTCGAGGATGCGCAAATGAAGAGACGATGAGGAAGGCTTTCACGCTGGACAGAATAGATATTCCAATGGCTCCAGGATTAGGACTGATGCTGGGGGAAGCCCACTACGATCATTACAATAGGAAATTTGGACATGACGGGATTCATGAGCCATTAGCTTGGGATAATGTGGCTGACAAAATTGAGGAGTTTTGCCAGGAGAAAATTTACCCAGAAATCGTGCGTACTGAACATGAGGAAAAGTCAATGTTCCAATGGTTGGCAACTGTTCCCTATCACACTTATGACACTAGAGATGAACAAGAGCACAAAGGTTTTGGACCGCTTGGAAAGGCTAACTTGTTGGTTAAAAAGGATAGGGGAGAAGATTGCGAGGACGAAATGGATGAGGATGCTGAGTTTGTAGATGATATTCCTAGAAAGAAGCAGAGACTTTAAGATAATTAGGTAGGCATTTAAACGTTATATTTTAGCTACCTGTTTCTATTTAAAAGTGTAGACATGCATAAGTAGAGATTAAATTGTCTGAAGTAGCTGTTTAAATTTTAAAATTAATATTTCTTATGAAAACGCAACGGAAGCCTATGAAAACATATTATTTTAAGAAAATGTCATGAAATTTTTGGAGTTCAAAATTAAATACAAGATTTATACGCATTAATAAAATCAAAAAGTTTTTATTAAATATCTGTTGGTCTATATATATTTTATTATATCATATAATTAAATAAACATGTATAAGTAATCACACCTACATGACACATTTTGAAAATTGTGCAAAGCTAATTGATCTAGTTCAATTTCAACGATAAACATTATGGTATGCATAAAACAGAATACTAACAAAGTAAACTTAACTATTCTACGTTTGTATTACAATATAAGTTTGTAATTTATCTAACAAGCTAACGAAAATTTCAAACTTAAATGAAGAAACATCAAATGCATACGATGAAGGTATATAGAGCAACAAGATGAAGTTACACGTAAGACACTCCGATCACAACTGTTACTTTTGCCAATTACTACTTACATCATTCATTTAATACACATCTCACAAAGTAGTCCGATTTAATATTTTGGAAAGTGACCAAAATAATTGCTCTTATTGCTGTGGAGGCTGTTGTGGGGGTTGTTGATAATATGGCTGTTGTGGCGGATATCCCATCGGTTGTTGTGGGTAAGGATAATCTGTGGAAATCAAACACATACGCATTAATTTATGACAAAAACCTGCATTTTCCAATGAGTTATAGGAACCTTGTACTTACTTGATGGTGGAGGGTAGGTAGCATATGGATTGAAAGTTGCAGGCATAGGGGTATATGCTGGATACGGGGCCGCTGGACCCTGGAACGGCATCGGCATTGAGGGTGGATATCCTCCTGCTGGATAAGGCGTCTGTTGTTGTGGTTGATAATAAGGAGGGGGTGCTGCGCCTCCAGGTGGAGCAGCAGGTGCGTATGGTGCAGGTGACGGAGTTGAAGTAGCGGTTGGTGGGGGAGGTCGGGGAGGCGGAGCTTGTTGAGTTGCAACGTTGGATGCTTCTCTAGTGACATCCTTCAACAGCTCTTCCTTTTCAGTTTTCCGGGCGAAACAGAAATCGCCAATTTTGTTTTGGAATGCCAGTAATAACTAGAACATCAAAATATTGTAACCTTCTGTTATTCTCTGTTAGTATACATCGTGGGCTACGCGGTAACTATAATTTTAACTGCATACCTGTGTTAAATCATTATAAAATTTGGTTCCTTCCTTCAAATTATTTTGAAGGTCAGTAAATGCATCATATCCTTCGGCCAGTTGTCTCATTACTTGGTCACGGCGACTAATTGTGTCGGTGCCAGGTTTCCTCCCAAAGTATTCATCACTATTTTGTTGAATTGCCGCCACCAATGTCTCCTGTCGCTCAATTGAATCCTTAGCTTGCTGTTCAAGCGGAGAAAATGCTTTCCCTAATAATTCTACTGATATAGCTGGCTCATTAATGGCACCATCTTGGGACAATGCAGTCAAGAAAGGCGTTTTCAAATCGAATGTCATGTTTTTAATATTTGTCTCGATTGCCTCCCGTTGATTCTTCAAATTCTCTACGTCCCTCATTAGTTGCTTCAAGTTCGCCTTTGAGCTTTCAGAGCCCTGAACTTTGTTCGTAGTGTCTTTTGGAAGGAAATCGGTGACGCCTGCTTCTCCTCCACTAAGTTGTTCAATGGCTTGTTGGTGCGTAGCTAATTTTCCTCTACAAATAGAAATGATTGGCATCACAATTGTTATCCTCCACTCCATCAGATTCAAGTTTCAAAATTAGCCCATTAATTTACCTTATAACTTCATCGGCAGCTAAAGCATTGTTCAGAATCTCTCGGTATCTCGCGGCATTAGTTTTGAATGTTGCATTAAGCTTCTCTGAAGGCGTCCTAGTCCATTTCTCTTTCAGTTGAGCCTTTAACTGATTGTCTGATTCTTCTTCTTCTCGAAGCATCCGTTCCGCCTCGTCAAGGATCTCTTTATTTCTCTGCACTAATTCTGGCAAATCATTTACAGCCCTCATCAACGCAGCTAATCCACCGGCTTCTTCAACCGCCCTAGCCTTTTCCTTCAAAGACTGCGGTACGGCATCTGCTCCACCAGACGCGTCTTCAATGGCAGCTGGAAGATTCAGCGATGCAAGGATTGAATTTAACAACTGCGTTGCTTCTCTTAGCTGTGAGATTTTCGAATTCGTCATCTCTGATTTTCGCACATCACAAGATGCCATGGCTTGGTGTACAATAACGGGAACCATATCCTCAAACCTATGCATTTAAATTGTCATTTTTATATAAAAATCAAGATTTTCGTGAATTACTACTACTGTGCTAATAAAAATTGCACCAACTTACAAGTCCTTGAAATTCGTACTGAGCCGATCAGGCACTGGTGATGGCTTAGCCAATTTAGCCGAGGCAACCTTATCGATAGGGAGAAGCATGGATGATTCAGGAACTCGCTCGTGGTAAATGAAATCGTTGTCCTTTTTAGCTTCCGCTAATAGCCTATTAGCCTTTTTGACATAGTCGTCAAAATAGTTAGGAATGCCAGACCGCTGCTGTGCCTGTTTCAAAAGTTCCAGGCAATGGTTTAGTCTTGCTATTTGCTCTCCTACTTGCTTCTTTTGTGCACAAACTTGGCTTTGGAAGTATTGACTCAGAGCAGAAAATGCCACTTGCTTTCCTGAAACCTTTGAAATAAATTAGAATTCGATAAGCACATATACCTTATTAAGATTATATTAGGTACGTTAAGATTTTCAGACGGTTTACTTACAGATGGTAACCACTCTCTGTCCCAATAATGGCTAACAGTGTCCCTCTGCATCTGCCGCAAAGCGTCATGATACATGTCCTCAGCCTGGACGCACAGCTTTGCAATAATTACTTCCTTCATTTTATCCTGGATAGCTTTTGTAACGAAAATTTCCTGGGCTTGCGCAAGCATTAATGCTGACAAAGCCGACACAAGGTCTGGGGTCATATCAGGGGTCGGTTCCTGTCCTCCCATTGTTGATGCAGCAGACTTTAATTGTGCAAATATTCCTGACGCTTGCTGCAAAAAAGATGCAAAATGTAATTCCGTAAGATAAAGTTAGCCCTAGGAAAGTACTTTTCGAATTGGTAAAAAAGTTGCTTGTATTTTGTGGTTGTATTTACCTGAAACAATTTTGCTGCGTTTTTCAGCTCTTCATCTGAATCAGAAAATCTGTCTGTAGCAGCAGCTCCAACTTGACTCTGCATCGCAGCGATGTTGTACAACACACAAACCCTTTCATAGGCCAGTGACGACACAGCTATTAAAGTAAAGATGCATAATATTATAAAAAATGTGTCACGAAATTAATTTGGGATTCAATTAAATCAAACAGTTAATGAAACTTACTCAGGCTTGCCCTGTCCACGAAGAGACCGCCCTTGTGAAATGAGTCCTTCCATTTGAAAGGGATGTTCACTTCGTGTACGGGTATTTTGGTTTCCAGTGATGCTATTTGGTCATGATATCTGCAGATGAAATAGTTGCAATACGGATATTTTAGACAAAAAATAAAGGACATCAATTAAAGACAACCTACATCCTTATTAAAAAATGGTTCCTTACCTGTACAAAAGCTCGAGAGCAGCCGTAGATGTGTCAATAGTTTTGGACAATGCCTGACTTCTCAATTTATTTGTTTCGCTAATGGCAGCAGAGTAGTCCGCCGGTTTGTCAGCAGTGGAATAAATTCCAGCGATGATGTTCTTGAGAGGCTTCACAAGATCCACATCCACAGCCTTCTTCAACGGCACGCTTATCAAGTCACACATTTTCCAAGCTAATTTAACGTCCTATCAGACTACCGTAATTTCCAGTTTCTATACAAAAACAATAATAAAAAGTACCACGTTAAGTAAGTTTGGGAATCCCAAATTGGGACTAATCAGGAAGTTTTCAAGACAATTTATGACAATTGATGCATGTAGTTTCACACACTAACGAAAATATAAAACTTTAATGAATTTTTCGTGTCTATTGCTTGCATAGGTTTTTGTTATGCCTGCGCACTCACATACCTCAACTACTGTTGAATGAATAATAAAATAAAAATGTGCAGTGATTATTACTAATAATGTTTGCTCTATACAATCAAAGTTGGAATTAAAGAAAGACAATAATATTCGCGTCTATTGATTAAATGATAGCACAGCTCTGTAGCTTACACTCTACCTACACTACACTGACAACAAGTGACAACTGATAACTTGGTGACTCACTGTATGTTCGGACACCACACGTCACATGCTCTTGTATCACTACTACACACTACGCTTGTATGAATACGAACAGAATCATATCATCACAATCATTATAATAGACAATATTTCGTTAACGAACAATTAAACACGCAAAATTATCAGCCTATAATAATTTATCTTGTATTTTTAACGCAAGTCAACCCCAATCAATCTCCGTATCATGATGAGTCAAGCACGTAGAATAAAACTACACAACAGAATATGCATGAAGATGAATACATGTTATGTTTCCAGCGATCGTATTCCTTAAATTGCAAATCCCAATGTGCACAATAATTTTGCAGTGATTAAACCAGTATAAAGTGTAATAATAAGAATTACTGTAAATACCTACCTATTAATTCGTGCCAGCTGATCTTTTACAGTTTGAGAGGATAAGACAGAAATGCTACACTATCCAGTAACGCTTAATTGATGTGTTAATTTCTCCAGTCTTTTTAAATAAACGACCAGCTTATAATATTTTGCTTGTCACTTCCAAATGAACTAACTTCCAAATGATTGAGGACCAAATGCAAAATGACAATGCGTATATGTAACAATTACTCATTCAAAATCCCAGTTATGAAAGTAGCCAGTTTAAGATTTAGTTACTTTTCACACAGACCAATTCATTCCCTAGTTAAACTTTTCAAGTTGTTTGTGCTATTTGTCATTTTTGGATACTATGCACATAATATGTGGTATTATGGTGTCATGTCATAACGCGCTTTACCTTGATGATATGTACGGCTATATAATTAGTAGCATGCAAAATGTTAAACGTATTTAAGTGCACGTCAGTGTTGCAAGGCAAGTAGTACTATTTTATATGACACAAAGTCAGTTAGTTTCATGACTATGATGACACGGTGAACGTATCATGTAAAATGCAACGTATTGTAGGTGTAGGTGTGTGGATATGTGTAATATTTTATAGTGATGAATACGTGTAAAAAATTAGAATACCTTTCACAAAGGAACACTGTTTAAAAGAAGATCCGTTTGTTTTTAGAAACTCTGTTCCGTCTGTCTGACTCATCCAATGCAATCCAGTCAGCAACGAATTATTAAGTCATCGCATCCACTATATCCACAAAATCTGCAGCTCGAAAAAAAATCTCTTAAAACCAAAACTAGGTACATTACATTGCATACATTTTTCACACATCAGCCTGTGTATTCCTTGCCTTGTGTGTAAAGTAAATAGTAAATGTGAGCATTATAGGTACAGTATAAACCTTACTGCATTGCTATAAGTTATAAGCCCAACAACAGAAAAGCCATTACTTTAGGGACATGGAAGATGTGTAAGCATTTTTCTTTCTTTTGTCTACTTCTGCTCAACTGACTATTCTTCACTATTGCTGTAGTTGGTGGACGCTGTTGAGCTGCGAGCGTATTGACGCTCTCATTCTCATAATATCTCATGTTTGTGTCATCTTCAACTCTCAGGAACAAGTCAGTCAGTTAGTACGAGTTCCCCTAAGGTTTCAAGTGAATAAAGCAAAACGAATCGAATCCCATCAAAGCTAACAAACAACACGAAAATGCAATGAAGTTGAGATTTTTCATTTTTTTCTCTCTCGCTCGTTCGTAGCATCCAGTTATCCTTATCAAGTTTTATGATGGCTGAAGGCTGAATTGTTGTGTGGGGGAATTGTATGATTCGTGGTATGAGAATTACAAATGAACCATGTACCTAGTTAGAAAACTTTGTTGCATTTTGAACAAGATATGACATCGAAATTCATTGCCTATACATCAGTTGTTATATTTACAGTATTACTGCTTCCATGCATTGCGTCCAACTCTATTGCATACTCACGTTCCAAACAAAAATGCCCAATTCGAGCCAGCAAGTCCAATAATCTGATTTTCTTGTTCAGAATAGATAGAAAAATATTTGTTGCATTAAATCCTCTCTACAAACTGCATATACTAAATGGCCAGTAGTATGTGCCTGTGCCTACTACATCCATAATCCATACTAAATTTAAACTTTGTTACTTTGTTCTCGTTTAGGATGGAGAAAGTTAGTACAAATGGACACAGGGCAAGACAGGACACACTTTTTAGAGTGGATCAAATGCGGCATAAAACTCTGAATGAAAAAATTAACAAATAATCTTAAATTTTAATGATGAGATGATGAATTTAAATGAATTCCCGTAATATTATCCCTTCCATTGCGAGTATCGAATACTATTGGCCCAATAGGCTGTGTATTTTGAAGCAAATGCACTTTAGTTTTTGAACAGTTTTGTTAGGTATGTACCTATGTATATTATAGTTCACTATGCACATTTAAAGTAATAGGAAATTCTATGGAGTGAGACATCAAGTTTAAAGCATTAAAAACTTTGCTGCATAAATAGATTCAAAGGTAGAATTGCCCAACGCACATAAACGCAATATTTAGTTTTTCCGTCTATGCTAAAAATAAACCTTAGAATTTATCTCAGATGTACATAAAATTGTGTATTCATTACCTACCTTTATATAATATTAATCAATGATTGCATCATCAATTATCTTCGAACAGATCTGGTGCTGAATTACTTAGAAAATATTTCCGTTGTACGGTATCCGTACTCATTGTAGTTACATATACGGCAACTACATAATCTGATTTAATAAATTATGCACTTTCAATTCATAATATAGGTGAAGTTCGGTTATGAAACGGCACCCAGCACGAGTCCTCATTGAGATAAGGCATGCATGAATATCTAATGAGAGAGAAGTGCTTTCTTTCCTGGAATGGACTATAAATAACTGCGAAGGAATGCTGCATACTTATAAAACAATAAGAGAAACTATATACTGAAGGTTTGAAAATCATGACCACAGAAATTGTGCTTTGTATTTTTATTACAACATTGGAAATTTTTACTTTAATTAAAGTGCCTAAATTAATAAATCTAGTTATTATTTGAAGCAGAAATTAGTCATTTACAATTTGAATTCGAGGGACAACTCTTGGAACTCCATATTAAGACCGATTGTATTGACTTGAAACGATATCTCCTGATGCCCGATTTTCCGCAAAACTGTGGCCATATTCTTCCTCTTCGCATTTATGAATAACATTTTCAACAATCTGCTCTAAGTTTGGGAGTGGAGGGTTTGGAACTTTTGATGTCACTGCTCCCAGTACATCTTTGTCAATTGGCTTTCCAGTGTGAATGCATTGCATTATGTAGGCGCTATAGACGGCTTGTGTAATGTCCACATCCTTTACTTTTCCGAATGTGTCCTTTAGAATTGAGAACATTTGTTCCTGACCCTGCACTAACCGTTCGTGTTCCAATTGATATTGCTTTTCAGTGAGATTGTCCTTTCGAAGATTATTTTGTTCCAAGTCCTTAATTCTTTGGAGTTCCTCTGTGTGTTTATACTCCAACAGTTTGTTTTCTCTTTCTTTCTCGTCCTGTCGTCTCTGTTCCTAAAAAAATAAAGTTTAACGTACGTAACCATATTGGGGTATTATGAAACAATTGAAAATGCAATTCAACCAGTGACTCACATCTTCCTCTAATTTTCGCTTCCGCTCCAGCTCTTCCTTTCGTTTTTGCTCCTACAAAATGAAATACAAAATGATGATATTGATAATTCATATCATCAGACCTATTAATGTACATATGATGACGGTTGACGACTTCTTACCACCTGCCTTTGTTCTTCTTGTTGCTTGCGCTTAAGCTCCTGAAAATAAAGACAAAAAGGAAATAATATAATGACTTATTGGCAATAAATGACTTACTGGAAAATAAAGCCATTACATGTCTGAATACAAAACCTACACTACAATGAATGAATGAGAGTGAACGCACATGCAAAAACGCTTTATACACAGAAATATTTATAAATTGAAGAATAGTAAAGGAAATTTTTGTAATGGTAATAATATTACATCTTCTTGAGCCCTTAGTTGTTGCTCTTGTCGTTCAGCCTCGACTCTCCGCTTATTCTCCTAGTATTAAAATAAGAAGTGCGACCATTGACCGTCATTATCACTAGACAGATCTTTTCAAAAACTAAAAGTATGAGGAATTTGTTAGTATGTTGTATGCATTTTGCATTTATTAAAAATACCGATTCCGTCCTGTTTGGAGTTGATTGGCTGGATCCCATAGTTGTATAGTAATCAGAATAATTCTCGTAAAGAACTTCGAAAATCATGAAAACATCGGCTTTTCCTTTGTGAGGAAGGCACCGTAAAATTCATGCGATAATTGCTATTCACGTTATGCTATTACCGAAGAAATCTATAGATTTATAAATCTAAAACACAGATTTTATGGTAAATGCAGAGACAATTAAAAATAACTGCTAACTCTGGCCCAGAGCAACAGATCTCAGCAGAATTTAATAGTTGGACGTGATTGCTGTGATGTCGTGGTTCGAAATAAACAGAACATCCTAGACGAAGGAAGACAAACGATTATGATTTGATATATTAATAGAACACCAATATGATTTGTTTTGCCAATCTTTGTTTGGACCCGGAAAACAAAGCCTAACTTGCCGTTTCATTTGTAGATACATAATACAACCGTACCTGTACAACATACATAATGCCCTATAAACACATCCACACCGGGTTAAACGACAATTTATAAGCTTGACTTTGGATGAAGAACGTTAGAATTTTGGTTTGTGTGACCATGCTCGTTTATTGGCCTGGTTAACTGACCGTTAGTATTGGTTATAATAGTATCAAATCATCATCGCGGTTTATGTGTACCTGTATGGTATACGTCGTTATCGTTTACATAGCACTTCAATGAATACCAATTTACTTAACAGGAGATCTGACCGGCATCTTTCAGTCCTTGTTTATATTATACGTATTTTTACATTATATCAGGTCCATAATGTTTAAAATTATGTATCAGCTAGCCTGCTTCCGTGTTTGCTTGAACTCAAGATTTTTGCGATATGTATAAATATTTTCTGCACTTATCCGTACCTATTAACTAGCCAAGTAAAGTTACTTTATTAGCTTTCGAATCAATGTTTGTGGAATAAAAATCGTGTTCTCTTTGATGTTGTAAACTTTCAAACAAGTTGTTTGTTGAATCCCCACTGACTCACTTGACAGAGTAAACAAGTGAAATGAAGCATTCGATGATATTCACTCGCATTTTCCGTTTCAAATAGATTCAATATTTGCTTAATATGTTATACCAGCAAATACTCCTCAAGTTGTGTGGCATGATCATTAATGACTGACTACACAGCTACATTATACTTTATACTTTGGCATAAAATCTCAATTTAGCTTTATAAAATAATAAAATCGTAGCCAAAGATGTCTTACATTCCTTTATTTGAGGCATATTTAGAGTAATACGACAGTTTTAGTTTCCGTATTTTTCTCATTCCAATAGAAATGAAGGAGTTCATCAGCACGCCAACAACGCAACCGCGCATCATTGCGCTAATAGAGATACTATTCAAGTTCTCACCTACATACATTACATGGATTGCGTACATTTTAGCAATTATATTTGTTTTGATATTCACCCTCATTGTCAAATTTACGTGTTCAGGAAGTTCAACTAGTAGCAGTGTAAATTCTATAAACTCTAAAATGCCTTGTTGGTATCCCATGCCTTGTTGGAAAAAGAAAAAGAAGAAAGCGAATGCAACATCTCCACAATATGATGTTCCTAAACAAATGGAATATGGAAGCATGAAGAACGTCCATCGTTCACTCGAGCACGAACAGAGTGAATTGAAACCATTGTGCTCAAATGTTGAATTTTCACCGGAAACAAAGGAAGCCTCAGATAAAACTTGTGGGCCAGAACGACCCCCAACTCCAGACTGGGCGCAGCTTGAACAGGAACGAAAGCAAAGATTAGCAGATGCACTCAAGAAACGCGAGGAAATTCAGCAGCGTCAGAGAAGAAGACGGGAGGAGCTTGCGCTGGAACGGGAAAAGATGACGCACGACATGATAGCAACGTTGATCAACACCCTCACACATCCTTTGTTCGAGGAGAGGAGACAATTTAATGATTGGTTACAAACGCCGGATTAGGAGTATGCATGCAGTAGGTTAAGGTATGGAAATTACTGTAAGTGGTCATTGATAAAGAAAGTAATATTTTGATTTATTTTGCTAAAAATGCCTTTTAATTTAATTTTTCAGGTATGAAACATTTGTAGTCGAAACAAACCATCCGAATATGTTTCAATACGGCACCAATTCATTTTCATTACATCCGATGTTATCATAAGCATGCTAATTACAAATCAACATAGACTAATTTATTAATGTTGTTAAGAATAAAATCTAAAATAAAATAAAGTAAATAAATCATCGAATTTAAAGAATAAGATCGTAAGGTGTTGATTTGGGCTCGTAAGCACCAAAAGTCTGGATAGCCTTGTCCACTACTTTGGAAGGAATTCTTGGAAAGTATTTCTTCAAGTCCACTGCCATTTCCTCATAAGTGTCATAGTTTTTAATGACCTTCCTGGATTTTGCATCCCCAACTACAATTCGGCGCTTAAACGCAAAAATGAAGTTGTTTGGGTCTTCCAAATCATCATCTTCATCAGACTCAACCACTTCTTCTTCGGTGACGACTTCATATTCGTCCTCATCCGAGTCTTCAATTTCCATTTTGGAAAGCGATAGTTCCAAGGGTGCTTTCCCATTCTGTGCAACAGGAGCTGTTACTTTAGTAGTGGTAGAGGTGGTAACCTTTTCTGCAGCTGGTGGAGCTGCAGGTGTGACCTTTCCATTTCGAGTGGGAGTAGAAGCACTTGTGGGTGACTTTCCTTTTCCATTTGTTGTTGGAGATACCGCTGGCTCAGTTTTTGCTGGCTTCCCATTGGTGACTGGGGCCTTGTCTTTGGCTGCTGGAACTAAACCTCCTACAACCTTTGGCTCAGGTACTTTTGGCTTTGGTCTTCCACTGGCTGCCAAAACCTTTCCAATGTTGGAGAGTGCTTTAGACTTTGTCACCAAAGTCTTTTCCTTTGCATTTTCAGGCAATTCAGGGAACAGTCTACGGAATTCAGTGTTGCTAAAATGTCTACACAAATATGGAGCCCTGAGGAGCGTTGAGTAGCATGGCTTGGTGAAAGTTTCAAGCATGGGGTAGTCAAATTCCCACAAACCCCTTGGCTTCAGATCCCATGATGTCCGGAGAGTTTCTTTTTTATCGGTCTAAGAGTGAAAAATATAACAGGAAAAATGAAAGGGCTGAATGTCTGCTGAATTGCATATATGTTGTTTAAAATTTAGTAGTCATTAAAATTACATACAAACGCTCCACCCATCAAGCCGCCTCCCAAATGAAATTTTCCAATCCAACCAGGAGCAATTTCCCTGAATTCATAAGGAAATCCTCCGGCCTGTAGGGTTCTATATGGAAGCCTTTCCCTGTCCATTGGAACCGGTTCCAGTATTGGATATGCTCCTCCAACCTCTATCATGAAGATTCCAGTGTCCTTGGGTCCATGTAGTCTGACCATCACCAGACAATGTGTACCAGCTACAGGGGCGCAGTAATGATCCCCGCGAACAACGAAACTGTCCAGTCCGATAGCTTGGAAGACCAATTTGGTGAAGTAATTCAAGTTTATGCAACATCCGCCTTTTCCAGACAAGCCAGTGCTGACAAGCTGTTCTTCAGATGGGAACCAGCGATGTCCCTCTTCTACAGCAGCCATATGCATATTCTGTAAATTGACATAAAAGGAAAATGAATTGGCGAATTGCGGCATTTACTAGGGTCCCAATTATGCGAAAAAGTTAAAATATACGCTTACCTGGAAAGGAACACGTATAGCATGGCGCTTCATGTACAGTGTTAAAAACTCCAAGGGTTTCTCCTGTAGCAAATTCCTCCATGTGGGAGGCATTCGCAGGATTCCTTCGAGGAAATAAACTGCTTGATCGTACGTGAGCATTTTGTAGCGTTATTAAGAGCAAATTACAACTCTGGAAGACAAAAAAATCCCTGGTCTAGCAGCGACCGCTGATGTAGAGCTATTGCCAAGAAAAACAAAGGTGATGTTCAGCTTCTTTACAAATGATTATCATGGAGCCGGTGCCAATGTCAATGAAAGCAAGAGTTTTTAACCTACCTACCATTTCATGTCATCTCCATAACCAGAAGGAAAACAAGTTTCCACTAATCCAGCACATGCTTGATACTGTGACACCACGAGATTATAATTTTAGTCCAGCTGACAACTTCACAAGATCACTGTGTGATCATATAATGATTATCATGAAAGCCGAAGGATAATGGAGCATGCAAGATGAAATTGTTAAGGTTAAAAACATTTCAAACAAAGCTCTGTTTCTAGTTTGTGTAGAAAAGGGATAATATGGTAAGTCATGTAGCTAACTTACTTCATAACTAGCTGCGTTTCCACTTCCACACTTCAACATGTAAAGTTTACTGACTTTTTAATAGGCATGCATGCCCCGAGTAATAGTCTGGAAACAGAAGATAGTTCCATTACTCATGGAGCACAAATTTAATAAAATAAATTAGTAGGTATGTATAGATCATGAGTATCTATCCACGATATTGCCTGCTTGAAGCATCAAGGTCAGTAGGTATCGATCAGCATTACATGTTAGGTCGGTATATGTAACTCATGAACATATCCATGTTTGGGAAGACAGAGCAAACTTAGCTGGCGCTTGGTACTGTTCTGCTGATCATGGCGTGACATTTTATTGCATACACGGGAAGGGATGCTGTTCATCCTGAATTGAAAGCATGCCTGAATTCGTGTACAAAGTTGTTTTGTTAACTGTATTAAGAGGTAAATACGGGATGGAAAAGAGAAAAAAACAAATCTCGTTACCGTTGTTCCATATAATTATAAACGCATCATCACACTCGTCTGGTTTTCTTTGTTCCAGAGGGATTTTAAAAGTCACAAACCCTAATGGTGATACCTTGCTGATTTTCACATGTTACATGCACACCTACATACTATCTCTGGAGAAAATTGAGTATTGTTGAACGTTGTGAGCCAAACAATGGTTTAAAAAGTAACCGAAAATTTGTTAGACAAATCAATTGCGTCAGATAATGGGATATGCATGCAGACGTAAACAGTCTCGTAAAGTTGATTTACAGAGTTATTAAAGCATGTTTACTATTATTTTTAGAAGGAGCACATCTGCATTTTTTATATCTTATGTCAATCTTCCATAATTTCATTTTATGGGGTGGTAGACAATGATTATTTGTTTCTCCTCTTTAATAGACACCGCGGTGCGATTAGGTTAATTTAATAATTAGACTTCAACTGTGATGGTAATTAGACCTCAAATGGGTAAGTGTTGGGTCGGCAATAATTAATTTTTGATTGATTCCACGCAAAAGTCATTACGGATTGCTCCAAATAAACAGCAAACGCATTTAATGTTCATTTTGTTGAGGCTACTTATTCTCTAGTACACAATATGAGTTCTTTGACTTTAATTATTACGCATTCAATCAGCATTATGAGCCATTACTAATTCGCGGTGCGTTGGCTGATTCGGCAAATTATGGTAAATATACCTAAATGCTCTAGTTTTTATTATGCATGAGCATCAAACGTTCCTTTCGCCTTGCAAGATTTAAGATATACAATTACAATATAGTTGTATGTTGTTCGGATGGATATGTATTCTATCATGCGGATATTTTAAGGGGATTCCTGAAAATACGTAATTTTGCAACATATACGTACGCGTAAACCACTGGCAAGCTAACGGTGACGCATTCTGCCCTACGTGACTTTTAAGTAAAAAGTTTATTTTTGCTCGTTCCAAAACATAAATAGAAACACTAATTAACTTTTTTTATAAATCGTTGTATGAAATGGTGTAATTTTGATCAGTGCAATATATTTTCTCGGTGTGTCAAAACTAAAGGTGAGCTCATGATCTCTAAGCTTCTACTTATATTTATCAAAAATCATTGTCAATCTACACATTCGTATGGTGCATAATCTAACGTATATTATGCATGTAATGGCAAAATAAACGCATGGTAAAATGTATTAAATCAAGATGGAATTAAAAATCTGACTAATGCTGTTAATTAATGAAAGTTTTGCAAGGGTAATTTTGTCAGTTTTTCTATATTGATGGTTCCCATCCAACTAATATGTCTTCTGCGGATAGGTCGTACACGGGATGCTATTTTTTATTTATGACATTACCTATATTGCCGATTTATGAGACAAATGATGGCAATAACGGGAATCGGGCTATTGATAAATATGCACACATATATACATAACTGTGGTATCTATGATTAAGATATAATACACACTCCGTTCGTAATGCATTATAACTCGCATGTTTCTTGGTTCAAATGGTACATATTATATAGGTATATAAAACGGACAAGAAAGCTAATGGCATCATAATAATGAGACATGAGAACATTTTGTTTTACGGTTACACTATTCAAATAAACAGCATACCTACCGCAACGTGCATATCTCTTGTTATCTCCCATCTTAACACTGGTGTGGTATTTTATACTTCATTTCAATTTTCAAACGTATCATTTTCTTCGTCAACGCACATTTGGGGGTATTTTTTCCAATATATCACAATTTCCGAGAGCTAATTCCTAAGAATATCCTTGACTCTTTTGAGTAGGTATGTAAAATCGTATATTTTAAAACAGAAGAAAAAGTAATTTATGAGAAAATCGAAGTTGCGTGTGGGCAGTATTTCGTACTATATTTCTAGCTCACTTTTTGACTGGTGTTGGATAATGAGGTGGACCCCAATCATCATAATAATAAAAAGTGGAAAAATTAATTGTGGTGCGCTGGCTAGAAAGCAAGCATTTAACGACTACTTTCTACCTGAAACTAATAGTTGTCCATGCAGCGTACAGATAAGCATTAAAACTGTCATTTTACATCAAAACTATGAAAGACACTTTTATTGTTAACAGCATGGTTATTTTTAGTCATTCGACTTTTAAAAAGTCGTACAGAATCAACCCATGGGACCGGAAACCCGTTTCTTTACTCATTGCCATTGTTCCATGCATTCCTTGTTGACGGGATGGAATTTTAATGGGGAATATCGTGTCAATATTATTATAATGATTATATTGAAATAGAGTGACCGGATAGTAACCTTTTTTTTGCCTGGAAGCAATCCAACTTGCAGCGATTTTCCTCGTGCTCAAATTTAAGTACCTACATATTTTTAATTAGACTACTTAATTTAAATGCTACCGCGAAGCTTTCATTATTTATATATTGGTAAAGGGTCATCATATGACCTACTTAAGTACACGATTACCTACAGTGTCCCTACAAAGCTGTAAGAATCGAAACACTGTACTTTCGGTACCGGAAAAGTTTCACAAGCATTATTGGAAATCATTAAGCAGTATTATCTGTTTAATCAGCCACTGATCATTATCTTTCCCTACGAGAGCTAAATTAATATGTAAGTAGTGACGGCAGTGGAGGTGATACTATCCTTTTATATTTGGATGTTGATTCAACCTTATGGGGTATATTCTGCAGAATTATATGGTTAAATAATTTACTATTCTCAGTGTTCTCCTTAACTATTTCATTTCAAACAGTATACGTAAACAGTTGACCCTATTAAATATTACAACCGAGCCAATTTTTCTGCATTCTCGGACTTCCCTGTTCCCAAACAAAACATTTTTTACGTGGGTCATTGTAGTTGAAAAATCAAAGCAAACAAACAAAATATTCTTTGGTATAATGTGGATTTAAATGACGGAGTCATCTACCATTCATTATGTCATTATAGCTTCCTATATACTAAATACACGAATGTAAAGGAGGCTCATTATAACTTTTTGAAATGACGTCTTACTATCGAAATTCATGTCAGTTAATATAAACTGACAAAGTTTATATAATTCATGCCAGAGTTTAGTAGATGGATGAGGTGCTAACTTTGCATAAATACATCAGAAGCGTCGCTCAAAGATTGACTTGGGTCTGGAGTTCTGGATCGGCTGCAGGTGCAATGGAAAAGTCAGCGGGGCAGTTTGAGACAAACGGAAACCGGTATCATGAACTTCAGCCCCAAAATCGCTGGTTTGCTGGAGTTCCGACACAAAATATTGTGTCGATTACCGTCCGACCTGCTGAACCAGATTCCTCTTCGTCTAGAGAAAGTTCAGGCAATAAATTCCTTTCCGCTACAAATAGCCTTATGGTAATCAATAGACTTGTGGGTATGCCACTAACGGAGAGGACAATTGGCGGACCGGCATTATTTCGGAAAGAAGTTATTCGCTACTTCAAGCTACATTTGGAAATGTGCAGCAGCATTGGGTCAATTTCATTTCACTGGGACAAGGACAAAAATGAGTTTGGGGCAATCAGCAAGAAAGCCAAGCGATTTCAGTTTTACTTTCAAATGGCCATTCACATTCTTCATAACATTTTCCTCGTGTGGAGCTTGTCGAGCCGGGACATGGGAAGATTCCGAATTTCGTATAAAATGCTGGCAATTTACTTTACAACTGGATACTGCCTTTGTAATGGCCTGAGACTTTTTGCATGGTTGCATGAAAAGGAGATCATCAATTTGATGAATGCTCATTTCAAGTTCCAGGAGAGCATAAGAGGTAAGTGGAGTATATGAATATAATATGAGGATGAGCTTCTATACCCTCTAAAATTTTACATTTTTCGCATTTTGCGTAGTGGTCAATAAAAACGAGGATCCTGGTGGCATTCTTGCACAGCTTTTGAAAAGGTCCGCAAAATCACAGAAGGCATTGCTGGTGCTCGGATTAATAACAGGCATTTCCGTTCCAACACTCGTGTTTCTCATCCTTCTGGCGAACCCTTGTCAGCCACCTTTCATCGGCTCCATTGTATTTGAGTACACAGACAAGCATACTTGCATTGTTCCTTCGTGGACTTTGCACTTTATCATTAGCTTGATCAATGCGTGGATGCATCTTGACATGGTGCTTCCAATGGTGTTTACAATGTTCGGGCTGTTCTTTCTAAGCGTCAGTTGCTTGCACGATTATATCGAGTTCATCAAACGGTAAGCATTGAGCATTTTTTAGCTTAAGGTCAACAAGTCTATTGCCAAAAATAAGCATTATTGTCTCGCTCACTTATGAGCAGGTAGAAACCATGTTTATTTAGCTGAGTAGATATAATGACCACCTCACGTTCGAGGTGCATGTCCATGACGGTGGCTAAATTGCGCCATCATGCAAATATTTAGTTACTAAATTGCTGAACATGGTACAGTACAGTAGTGGAGAAAGTGACGTTTCTTCTAATGATTTTTCTGTTTACTCAGGAAAATATTGGCACGGTGCGCTAATGAGAATCGTGGAGAAACCCTTCTAATGTACAGGAAAATTCAGATAATGGAGATACAACTGAATACGTGCTTTCGCCAGCAGTTCTTTCCGCTATTGCTATCAGGGATGACAGCCCTCTTAATCTTTTGCTTGTATTCTTGCATCCGACTTCATGATAAAATACCCATGCCCGGGTTTTCATATTTCCCAATGGTGGCATTGGATGGGATCGTTTCAATCTTAGTAATGAATACAAAGGCAGCCAATGTCTTGGAACATTCGATGGAGCTTATCGAGCAATTCCGCACAGACACTACATTCAAGAGACGACACTGGGAGAAGAAAATGTCCTGGAGCTTAACACCTCTCAAAATCAACTTTATGATGAACTTTGTGGACAAGTCTACTCCTCTGATCTTTATAAACTTTAGTCTAAACCAGGTCGTTTCCTTGCTCTTGGTTGGGTCAGAGAGGAATAAGGATGTTCAAATTGAGGATATGATCTAGCCATTGATTCGAAAAGATTTTCACATATTATTCATGAGTTAGGTATGTATGTTTAAGGAAGTATTATATAACATGTCACATAATACGTAGGTTCAAAGTACAAACACAAACTTGAAGCGTTCACATTGCCACGTAATATTGTTATACAACAAATGAACCGTTATGTATGTAAAAGAACGATGATGCAATGGAAAGTTAACTATTACTTACATACCCACATAACATAATGCATCTTCAATCATATTTGAAATATTTGGAAAATTATATTTTTATTCCAACTTCTTGCCTAGTTATTTATATGATCAATGAAAATGATCACCATTATCAATATTAAGCTTGAAATTTACATTTTTGTGCATTGTTACACTTATGCTCATGCTGGCATGTGCCAATAATTGTCAATGCTATTAAATGCTTTAGACTATTAATGCTATGTATATAAACTACTCATGTTTCACTTTAAATGCTTTCAAAATGAAAATAAAGTTTACACATTTTTGCCAACTGGTATTAGTAATGCTTTAATTAACTCGGAATTTAATTAACCACATGGGTTTCATTTATGGGCATCAATATTATTTCGTCTCAGGTCCGCAACTGCCTGGACTCCATGGAATAGGTGGCAAGATGGCCAAACTAACTCCAAGCTTGAACGTGCCCCTCGTAATAAAATCTTCACCGTAAGGCACTACAAATTCCAGCGTTTCATTTTCAACCTTAGCCCAGCCATAGCCCACAGGGTCACCACCGGCGTAACTATCTTGGACAAGATCAGTATCCCATGTGATTTGATACAATGAACCGCCAACATTATTCATCCATCCTTTACCCCATTGTCCATAGCTTACGTAAAGTCCTGTGGCGTTTGTCTGCTCATTGAACTTTTCCATGATTTCGGCATCACCTGATAACGAATATCCATCATGTACTTTACTATAGGTATTTAGAGAAATTTAACAGAAATGAGTAGCATTACTCGAGTTCTGACCTGAGCCACCACTACCATATTCTCCTACGATTTCTTCTGCCTGTCGTGTTCGCCCTGTCCTTTTAGCGTCCTCGAAAAACTTTTGTAAAGCTTTCTCTTTCTTCATTTCCTTCTTTGCCTTAATCGCTTTCTCCTTCACCCACAATTTCATACTCTTTTCTGTAGCATTTGTGGACCCACGAAGCACTTCAAAAATGAACGCATGTACAATTGCTGCATCTACTTGTGCAAGACCTTCATTTGTACTTGTGAAAACTCCCAGATTTTTCCCCGGGAATAAAGACATCAGGGTGTGGTACGGAGGAAAGTATCCTCCATGATGGATGTGTTGCCATCCGTCATAAGAAGCCAGCATTAAACCAAGACCATAGGCAAATGTATTAATGAGAAGATCATCATCTGTTGATTTGAAAGACATATAATCGACGGGCAGTCCAAAAGATGGTTTTGTCATCCAAGCCATCACGCTCTGAATAATAAAAAATCAGATATATTGGAACATGTTTCATATTTCAAGTATGTATGTATTGGTATTGACTTGACGAATAATTTTGTACATTACCTCAGAAATGATTTGCTTGCCATCAATACTTCCTTTGTTCAAATGGAACCTCATATACCTTGCCATGTCATTTGGGGGAATGTACAAGCCACCGGCCGCATTGTTGAGCACAACTCTCCTATTATCATTCATGCACAACCGTAGTAAATGCAAACTTGTTAAGAATTTTAAATAAAAATTAACCACGTATTAAGAATTACGTACTTGACTAGATCTGTACTGTAAGGGTAGCTAGTGTTATTCAGAACGTAATAGGGTTGTCCTCTATAGGGCATATTTGAGAAATCATCCGACTTGCTTGTCAGGTTTGAATTGACCATACCAAGGTCAGCGAAAAGGTTTTGAATCTAGGAAACAAATGGTCCATACGAAAGTTAATGAAGAATTCGAAAGTAAAAACATGATTTATTGGGGTTTCCGCTGTTTCTCTGTTGGTTTACCAGCTCCGTGTAGGATGAATTGGCAAGGATTCCAATTAGCTCTGCAGCAATTACATACATTTGATTGTTATACTGGAACTCGGTGCGCATGCCGCAAATTTCTTCAGCATACCTTTGCCGGCTATTATTATAAAACAAAAATTTTCAAATTCTCAGTGGATAAATAATAATCTATGAGATCATGTACCATAATGTATTGTTTCTTACTAAACGATTTCAGATGTAGTGTTGAACGGTTCTGTCAACTGCTGCCAATCGTCCCTGAAGATGCACATGCGATGTGAAATCAGATCCCGGAATGTGGCGTGCTCCGAACGAAATCTGTAAGATATGCGCTTTTGAATTTCTGCATGCCATTTTATCAGGTAGAAATGAAGCAATGTTCTTATTAGTTATTTTTACCTATCAATTAACGTAAAATTAGCCGAAGGCATTAGTTTTATAATTGGTGTATCCAACACAGCCTCTCCCATTTCTGGGAATAGCTCGCTCAAGACTCTGATCACTACCAGTGAAGTGAAACTCTGCATTTCAAAAATAAAAATTGACAAATGAGATTAGTAGCTATCTTCATATTTCAGTTAACCGTGGTCTAATAATGATGTACCTTGGAGGCTGAGGCAATTAGAAACTGTGTTTGATTTGTGTTCGGAATGCCTTTCTCTTCATCGGCAAACCCATAGCCGGTGGTATACAGAATTTCACCATCGTCCTGCACAACGGTTAATCCCATTTTAGAGATTCCAGCGTTGGGAAAGTACCAGTTCTTAATGAAATCATCAATTTGTTTTTGAACTGCTGGGTCAATACTGCGTGTCTGAGCTAAGGAACCCTGTATAAAACATGCTCCTAAAATTAGCCCCAACCCCAACAGTTGAAATTTATTCACAATATATGCCATTTTTGGCAAAAGGATCTTTACGAAATCCAACAAATAAAGAGTAACTTATTTTAGACAAATGTCAAATAAGAACTGGGACCAGTCCCTTTTATAGGCTTGAAGTAAAACCGAATAATTTAACATTTCATGAGTACAGCATACAAGTGGGAAGCATTTATCAATTTGTGTTTACGGAAAATTGGTCAAAGTATTGAGTAACGAAACAAAGTGGACTACTGCCGGTGTCGAATTGGTCAAAATATTATTGGTCAAGCTAATGTGCTCATCAGATATGCAGATACGTCACTGGATATTTTAGATTAATGTTTCAGGATCTGTACTTGTGAGATACTCGTTTTCTGAACAAATAGCTCGTCGTATAGTCTTAATGCGAAATCACAATATTTTTGAAGCAAACAATGGAAGCATCAATCTGTGGAAACATAGGAGTAGAAACCAAAATTGAAAATGTCAAATAAATAAATATGCAGCCACAAGAAGTACCAACTCGGTTTCAAAAAATGTACATGCGCAGAGCAATTACTTACATAACTTTCATAAAATATTCTTAATATCAAACAGTAAATTGAGTAAAAAACTATTTTCCTAAATGTTTTGACCAAACTGACATTTGTTTAATTTAACCCTTTCCTTTACTATAAAATTCCGTTTATTGTAATGTGTCCAATTTTCCAGTCTCGTCCAGTTGATTGTATATTTTTATCGAATTAAATGACTAATAATGACATGTGCATGTGTTATGCAATCATTTCAATGAAATTCACTTCAAATGATAAGATAATGTGCAGAAAATTAAATATTGTTATATTGCAAAAAGTTACGTCCCATAACCCACGCCTCCATTTCGGCATATTTATTGAAAAACATGAATTCATCTGGAGAATCTGGACACAGCTGGTATGATTAATACGGCAATTTTAATGACAAAAGCGTAATCAAAGGATGCAATTTTAAACAAAACCTGTTAGTGAAGCTTTTATAAGTAGATTCGCAACACAGAAACAGTTGGCATACAATTTTGTTACTTAGAATTAGGATGACAGATATATCATCGAATGTGATTGATTGGTTGTTGTTCCAAATTAAACTGTGACATTTTACAATATGTAGCTCTAACCAGTTTGTACAAACTCGCAGAAGAGAAGACTATCATGAATAAATGTAACAATGATCAATGGTGATCAATGGTACATAGTACATATATAATGCATACAAGTTCACTCTGATTGATTGAAGTCTTTTATTTTAAAGTTTTAGTCATGACCTTATTATACTGCATGTTGGACATTGAGTGTGCAAAAATATTCAGACGTCCAACGCTTTGATATTTGTTTCGCATCTACCGACATACCTGCCTAATTAACGAAATGCAGAGAAATTATGTACGTTTATATTCTTAGCACAATTTTTATGCAATGTGTATGAGCGATAGGTATCTTAGTTTTATTGTGAAATCCTGCTGTTTGCTTCTTTGTAAACCGTTGTACTTCTTGACGCAACGCTTTCGAACATGCATACGTTTATAGATTTTGTTTTTGAGCCATTGTTGATCTACGTCAATTCAATCTACGGAAGCATTGAGCATTTTTGAGCTTAAGGTCAATAAGTATGTTGCCAAAAATCAGCATTATTGTCTCGTTCACTTATGAGCAGGGAGAAACCATGTTTATTTAGCTGAATGGATATAATGACCACCTCACGTTTAAGGTGCATGTCCATGAACTTTGTCGACAAGTCTAATCCTCTGATCTTTATTAACTTTAGTCTAAACCAGGTCGTTTCATTGCTCTTGGTTGGGTCAAAGAGAAATAAAGATGTCCAAATTGAGGATATGATCTAGTTGTTGATTCGAAATAACGAAGAATATTGGGTGACCAGAATAAGGAAAGATTTTCACAAATTATTCATGTGTTATGGTTAAGAAAGTATTATAGAACATGTCACATAATACGTAGGTTCGAAGTGCAAACACAAAATTGAAGCGCTCACATTGCCATGTAATATTGTTATACAACAAATGAATCGTTATGTCTGTATGTACATAAGTGAGAGATCGATAATGCAAACTTCTTGCCTAGTTATAATTTATACTTATGATCGATGAAAATGATCATCATATTATTAAGCTGACCTTTACATTTTTGTGTATTGTTTCTCTTATGCACATGCCGGCATGTGCCACTATATAATTGCCAATGCTATTAATTGCTTATCTTTAGACTACATTAATGCTATGTATATAAACTACTCATGTTTCACTTTAAATGCTTTCAAAATGAAAATAAAGTTTACATATTTTTGTCAACTGGTATTAGTAATGCTTTAATTAACTCGGAATTTAATTAACCACATGGGTTTCATTTATAGGCATCAATATTATTTCGTCTCAGGTCCGCAACTGCCTGGACTCCATGGAATAGGTGGCAAGATGGCCAAACTAACTCCAAGCTTGAACGTGCCCCTCGTAATAAAATCTTCACCGTAAGGCACTACAAATTCCAGCGTTTCATTTTCAACCTTAGCCCAGCCATAGCCCACAGGGTCCCCACCTGCGTAACTATCTTGGACAAGATCAGTATCCCATGTGATTTGATACAATGAACCGCCAACATTATTCATCCATCCTTTACCCCACTGTCCATAGCTTACGTAAAGTCCTGTGGCGTTTGTCTGCTCATTGAACTTTTCCATGATTTCGGCATCACCTGAAAACGAATATCCATTATGTACTTTACTATAGGTATTTAGAGAAATTGAACAAAAATGAGTAGCATTACTCGAGTTCTGACCTGAGCCACCACTACCATATTCTCCGACGATTTCTTCTGCCTGTCGTGTTCGCCCTGTCCTTTTAGCGTCC
Organism: Sinella curviseta; assembly: GCA_004115045.4. Taxonomy (NCBI): domain Eukaryota; kingdom Metazoa; phylum Arthropoda; class Collembola; order Entomobryomorpha; family Entomobryidae; genus Sinella; species Sinella curviseta. Next base: position 31,542,851 of record CM023203.3, on the reverse strand, counting down.
TCGAAAAACTTTTGTAGAGCTTTCTCTTTCTTCATTTCCTTCTTTGCCTTAATCGCTTTCTCCTTCACCCACAATTTCATACTCTTTTCTGTAGCATTTGTGGACCCACGAAGCACTTCAAAAATGAACGCATGTACAATTGCAGCATCTACTTGTGCAAGACCTTCATTTGTACTTGTGAAAACTCCCAGATTTTTCCCCGGGAATAAAGACATCAGGGTGTGGTACGGAGGAAAGTATCCTCCATGATGGATGTGTTGCCATCCGTCATAAGAAGCCAGCATTAATCCAAGACCATAGGCAAATGTATTAATGAGAAGATCATCATCTGTTGATTTGAAAGACATATAATCGACGGGCAGTCCAAAGGATGGTTTTGTCATCCAAGCCATCACGCTCTGAATAATAAAAAAGCAGATATATTGGAACACGTTTCATTTTTCAAGTATGTATTGAACTTGAACTATTTTGGACATATTTACCTCAGGAATGATTTGCTTGCCATCAATACTTCCTTTGTTCAAATGGAACCTCATATACCTTGCCATGTCATTTGGGGGAATGTACAAGCCACCGGCCGCATTGTGATTCTCAACTCTCCTGTTATCATTCATGAACAACCGTAGTAAATTATGTTAACTTATGTGAACCTTTAATAAAAATTAACCACGTATTAAGAATTACGTACTTGACGAGATCTGTACTGTAAGGGTAGCTAGTGTTATTCAGAACGTAATAGGGCTGTCCTCTATAGGGCATATTTGAGAAATCATCCGACTTGCTTGTCAGGTTTGAATTGACCATACCAAGGTCAGCGAATAGGTTTTGAATCTAGGAAACAAATGGTACATACGAAAGTTAATGAAGAATGCGAACGTAAAAGCATAATTTGTTGGGGTTTTCGCTGTTTTTCTGTTGGTTACCAGCTCGGTATAGGATGAATTCGCAAGGATTCCAATCAGCTCTCCAGCGATTACATACATTTGATTGTTATACTGGAACTCGGTGCGCATGCCACAAATCTCTTCAGCATACCTTTGCCTACTATTATTATAAAAACAAAAATTTTCAATTATCTGTGAAGAAATAATAATCTATGAGATAATGTATGTAACTTATACTATTTCATATATTTTCTTCATACTAAACGATTTCAGATGTTGTGTTGAACGGATCTGTCATTAGCTGCCAATCGTCCCTGAAGATGCACATGCGATGTGAAATCAGATCCCGGAATGTGGCGTGCTCCGAACGAAATCTGTAAGATATGCGCTTTTGAATTTCTGCATGCCATTTTATCAGGTAGAAATGAAGCAATGTTCTTATTAGTTATTTTTACCTATCAATTAACGTAAAATTGACAGAAGGCATTAGTTTCCTAATTGGCGTATCCAAAACAGCCTCTCCCATTTCTGGGAATAGCTCGCTCAATACTTTGATCACTACCAGTGAAGTAAAACTCTGCATTTCAAATAGAAAAATTGACAAAATAGAACAGTAGCTGTTTTAATATTTCCGTTGACCGTGGTCTAATAATGAAATACCTTTGAGGTTGAGCCAATTAGGAACTGTGTTTGGTTAGTGTTCGGAATGCCTTTCTCTTCATCGGCAAACCCATAGCCGGTGGTATACAGAATTTCACCATCGTCCTGCACAACGGTTAATCCCATTTTAGAGATTCCAGCGTTGGGAAAGTACCAGTTCTTAATGAAATCATCAATTTGTTTTTGAACTGCTGGGTCAATGCTGCGTGTCTGAGCTAAGGAACCCTGTATAAAACATGCTCCTAAAATTAGCCCCAACCCCAATAGTTGTAATTTATTCACAATATTTGCCATTTTGGCAAACGGGTCTTTACGAAATCCAACAAATAAAATGTAACTTTTTTCGACAAATGTCAAATAAGAACTGAGAACAGTCTCTTTTATAGGCTTGAAGTAAAGCCGAATAATTTAACATTTCATGAGTACAGCATACAAATGGGAAGCATGTATCAATTTGTGTTCACGGAAAATTTGTCAAATATTGAGTATTGAAACAAACCGTGCTACTGGGTTACTGCCGGTGTCAAAACATCCAAAATATTATTGACCAAGCTAATGTGCTCATCAAAATATGCAGAATACGCCGCTGGATATTTAGGATTAATGTTTCATGATGCATATGTCAGTAGTGAGATATTTTCTTTCTGAACAAATTGTACATGCCATCTCAAAGCGAAATCACAATATTATTGAAGCAGACAATGAAAGAAACAATTGTGCATTATGTATTTTGGGAAGCGTCAATCTGTAAACATGGGGGTAGAAAGCAAGTATCAAATCAACATGTAACAAGAAGTACCAACTCGGTTTACACAAATGTACATGCGCAATTACTTACTTAACTTACTTAAAATATTCGTAATGTCAAACATTAAATTTAGTAAAAAACTATTTTCATACATGCTTTGACCAAAATGGCATTTGTTTAATTTAACCTTTTCGTTGTCTATAAAGTTTCGTTTATTGTATTGTGTCCAATTTTCCAGTCTCGTCCAGCTGAATATATATTTTCATCGAATTAAATGACTAATGACATGTACATACATGTATTATGTAATCATTTCAATTAAATTCACTTCAAATGATAAGATAATGTGAAGAAAATTAATTATTGTTATATTGCAATAAGTGACGTCCTATAAACCACGCTCCCATTTCGGTATAATTATTGAAAAACATGAATTCATCTGGACACAGCTGGTAACATGATTAATACGGAAATTTTAATACCAAAAGCGTAATCAAAGGATGCAATTTTAAACAAAACCTGTCATTGAAGCTGTTATAAGCAGATCCGCAACAAAAAAACAGTTGGTCATACAATTTTGTTATTTAAAATTAGGATGACAGATATATTATTATCAATGTGATTGATTGGTTGTTGTTCCAAATTAAAATGTGACATTTTACAATAGCTGTAAACAGTTTGGAAAAGAAGCCTTATCAGCTCCTCCATGAGTCAATGTAACAAGGACAAGGATGATCAATGTTACATAGTACATATAATTTTTAGCATACATAGGTATATAATAAACACAACTTGATTCCAATTGTTTTAATTCTTTTATTTTAAAGTTTTTAGTCATGACCATATTATATTGCATGTTGGACATTGAGTGTGCAAAAAAAATCAGACGTCCAACGCTTTGAGATTTGTTTCGCACCTATTTATTCCGTCATACATACGGAATTAGCGAAATAAGCAGAAATTATGTTAGCAGTACTTTTATGCAATAAGAGCGATAGGTAACTTTAGTTTTATTGAGAAATCTTGCTACATATTTGCTTCTTTGTGAACCGTTTTACTCTTTTATTGACGCAACGTTTGCGAACATACATACGTTTATAGATTTTGTTTTTGAGCCATTGTTAATCTACGTCAATTCAATTTTTACGTATTTCAATGAATTGCGGATCGATAAGGATGAGGAATTATTGATAGTGATTTACTGTCCATACATCAAAATGTTGCCTGCAGTACTTCATGATTTTTTCCCCATTGACTGTATTTCAGCTTGTAAACTTGACACCAATTCAATAACGGGTGATACATTTCCTCAGTAAAAGTTCAATATTTGCCAAAAATATAAAGGTTGCCGGTAGGTAGGTCAGTCTACTGGTGAGTCAGTCGACTCTACATGGATTGGTGAGTCCATGCAGCAACACTAATGACTCAATTTATTTGACGATAAATCACCAACTCATAAATAAAGTAAGTAGGTAATCCCATTAATTTCTCAACGCTACCTATTTTGTTTCTGAACATTTTTTCTACAGGACCTTAATTGTAGGTACATTAACGTAACTTGTATCCATATTATGCACATGAACATGGGCCACCAGACGCCACAATTTTTGCCAGCTACCTGACCTTGTCATATCCGTATAAGTCCCGGAGAGGCGTGAATAGCACGAAAAGAAAAGTGAAATATTATATTGACGTTTACAGTGCATGCTGCATACCAAACCAATAATGCAAGTCAAGTGCAGAGTCACAAACACCAACAACGGTTGGAAGAATGCTTGGATTTAACTTTTTTTCTTCATAATAGAGTATGCGAACTTCAATGACCATTTTCGCCCACATGAAATAATAATAAGGCAGTTCTAATCTTTATCAAAGTCATTAACAGCATAGAAAAGACAGAAAAACAACAACAGGAGACTTAAAACTTGTTTACTACCAAAAAAACATTCTGCAAAATTATTATACACCTTTGTGCTAGCCATAATATGGCGTAATATGGGATGAGTCGTATTTAGTAGTATACCTGAGTAGTTTTCGGACGGGGAACAATATAATTAATGAAAGGGTATAAAAAATTGGGTTGATTATAAATTATTAAGGAAATTCGGTCAACGCCATTATCATCATCGTAGCTACAAAGCGTTTTGGTCTTTTTGTTTGTAACCTGAATTTTTATTTGAATAATGGACATATATTTATTTACATTTACATGACTGGTATTACATGGAAAAGTAGTCGTTATATCGAGAAAAGGTTATAATCATGGCTGCCTTTGTCGTTGAAGGTTGAACGTTACTTAAGGTGGAGCACAAAAAAGTACTTTTCAGTATTGCACATAAAACACATCCCTTATTTTTTTATGAAATTTTGTCAAATTGCACCTAAAGTTTAATCACTCTTCATCTTGCGTTTCCACATTTGATGCTGACGTAGTTGGGGGTGGAAGCCTCTTTTCAATTTCAGCCTCAATATCCAACGCCTTTCGTACCTCCTCTTGAATCAAATTTCTCATTGGGTCCTCCAAAGCATCAATTATAGGCTTTCTGAGTAAATTTGGCACAATATTTACAAATGCCTCGACAATGTAATCTGCCGTTCCCACACCGTCGGAGAGAACAGCAATATTACCCAACTCCAAATCCAGTTCGTCAATGGTGACCCCTTTGTCTAGATTAGCAGGTTGGCCCACCTTGACTGCTGCGGTGATATACTCCAGCGTAAATTCCATCGTTCCACTAATGGAGTAGAAGTCTCTAATTATGTTCATTGTCCATCTGTACTTTCCTGATTCCTCATCGCCATATCAAAAATGATATTATGTGCACATGAAAAAAATAATATAAAAAGCTGACATTACTTTATGCAGCATTACTTTATGAGTAGGTACCTAAGTACTTCTTTCGGCTTTGTTACTTTACTTTTGATTTCTATCTCAATCTCCATTTTCATATCAATCAACGCGACATGATTCAATACTCATCCTCCCACACATTTAGTTCGTTGTTGCAGACATTTTATGTCGTTCCTTTATACTGTCAGAGGTTCTTTGTAAACACTGCACATTCTATAAATCTTGAAATAAACGATTTATTTATTTGCTGGCATGCATTATCATAGCATGTAGAAATTCAGCCGGTTTAATCTCATGGCACGGATTAACATAAAAATAGCTCACGACTTTTCGTTTCCTAAAATACATTTTTAGTCATAATTGCATTATTTGGTACCTTTTCAAACCGATTTGAAACACGCAGGATTTGGATTTAAACAACTTTGGTACATATTGAAGTGAGTGCACATGAGTCTATAGGTATTCTATAATAATATGTATGCTTGTTCGTATCCGTGTCATCGATGATCATCGATATTATTGAATCAGGAAGTATGGCATCTCCGTATAAAGGACCATAGTTAAGTAAAATATCATTAAACTTCGTTTATATGCAAATTAAAAAGATCTATCTGTATCTGTCTGTGGTTTTTATGGGAGATTATTTATGCTTTAACAATTACCCATCCCATGCATCGTAAATTTAAAAATGACATAACTTTTTTCAGCAGGGAACGATGCTAAAATATCTCGTTTTGGTAAATATATATCGTTTGTCTATGTCTACGAGAGAAGACGCATGGGGGGATATACCATTACAAAGCTCTAACTGACTAACAATGATGAATGAGTAAAGTTCACAAATTCCATTAACCTCGAATCGACTTACCCTTCAGATTTTCTGCTCCCACGTTAATCGTGATTCGTATGATATTTTCTTCGAATTGAACGGCAATGGGTCCGGTGCGATGAATGCTGGAAAGACCAACAAGCTCGCCTTGGTCAAAGTCAAATTTCGTCCAGGTGTAATTTGGCAATGGGAATGGATCAAACCCTTTCTCCCTCATGTAGTTGCTGTGCATTCATCAATGAGAACATGATATATTTTCGTTGCATATTTGAACAGCATTATTAAATTGCTTTGCTCACTCACCGTGCAGAAACAAGAAACATATCAACTGGAGTGATTGAGTTTGGAAACCTTTGGGGCATGCTTCGAGACTGATCATTTAGCTCACGCCTGACCCTTGACTCAGCCTCTGATAAAATCATTGGTTTGATACTGTCAAACAGAAATGTTCCTACAGAGTTGATCATGCCCTGAAAATATGAGAACATAATATCGTCATCATTGTTAGATCATTCTTTTTATTGTTGTCAAAGATCACTACTATGAAGCAACCCTAACTATTTTGGTATAATTATAACACAAAGGTAGATGGCTAGATATTTTGTTAATATCTGTAAGCAGAGCTGTCTGCCCGGTATAATCACCAATATTTCACAAAAATGACATGCCACACGCAATAAAGAGATAACGATACTTGACTCACGACGCATTTGAAAGAAGAATTTAATTTCAAAAGTACAAATGTATAACCAAGCAGCGTCAGCAATTTGAAATTGAGAACGTGTCAATATATTTGTATTTGCAAAATTGGAGGAAATAATAATGGGGTAGACGAAAAAGTGAGGCTGTTATTGACTGATTGCAACAATGTCAAATATTCTTGCGATTAGATGACGAGTGCGATGATGAGCAAAGCTTATTGAAACCCTAGTATTATCTTGGTGATAAATCAATGTAGCGCTCGGTCGTGACTGAATTATGCAAACTAGAAAATTATCAACAATCATTATTGGACCCTTGTTAAAATCTAGGTGCACACACACCATGCTATAAGTAAACCGTCCTAATACTTTTTATTTTGTAAATGAATACATTTGTGTTACGGGTTATTTTGAGGATAATTTTATTCTCCAGGAATTCATTTGCAACTTTCTGTGATGAAGTTTCAAGGTTCAAGAAGAATTTGGCTGATGATGGTCATGTTATAATAATAAGTGCCTTTGAATCAAGGTACCTACGAATACCGGAATAAGTTGATTGGATATCAGAGAACTTTATGAATAATGCTACTCGTAACATTATTGGACTTTAATTTAGAAACCAAAGTGCATGTGTCTAGCATTGTAATTAATCATAACCTCACGTGCGCAATCAATTTTATTTTGACGGTGCATTCCCAGCTTCACTAAAAAAACTTGGATTTTTTCATTACCACAAATGCATGCCGATAAATCGTGACACTTCTCAAGACACTCTTAAAAATTGAGCTGTTTTACATGGAATTCTCGACAAAAGATCAAATACAATTTCTTCCAGCTTTACATTTTATCATTGCAGTCATAATCATATAGCCACGGGCTGTATGAACAAGAACATTACATGTGCCTGCAACCTATAATCATCATCAGTAAGCACGAAAGTGGAGACAGGAAACTCATTGTCATGCATTATATTATACTGTACATTATATTATTCAATGTTTGAATACTATATGTAGTGCATCATTAAGACATACGCTTGTAATTAGAAAGATCGTCTACCTATCCATTATATCCGTATATCTGTTGGTAAGAAAAATTGTCGAAATACCCGAGCCGAGATATTTAGTAATAATGAATACTGTTCAGCAATTTCATTCCGTTGTTTAACAGGACTATTAGTAAATTTTATACATTTAATGTATAAAATTACTTGAGCAAAACAACAATTATATAAAGATAAACAAAACATGATCAGAATGGAAATGGTAAAGATCAACCTTCACTTTTGGCAGTTTCTCACTGAGGACACGACACTGAACTTGAAAATAAAATGCTATTCGGACATAATTGCTACATCATAAGCACCATCGTCGCCAATGCTGACTGCTGCAAGCAAAATGTTGTTAACTAGATACTTTACAGGCAAGTATGCATTGAAATAATACCTGCATGACAGAAGCAAGGAATCCCAAATTATCAAAGTTCATTTTTAAATCAACAAACTTGACATCCACGGCAATGTTCTCAACTTGTAGAACCCCTTCAGGATCAACAAAGAAATCCACTGCAGCTTCGACTGAAACCTGGATTATGGTTATGTTGCAGTTTCCTTTCGAACGGGTAAACCACGAAGACATTTGATACTTGCCTAGAACTTGAAGCTCCTCGATTGACAAGCCGACGGCAATCTGCGTACACAAATATTAAAAATTATGATGATGATAGCCATTTTCAAGAGAATATGAAGTAATTTGAGAGTGATTCAAAATGTCATTCTTTTCATTGCATTTTGCTTCTTTTGTAACGCCGAAAAATTCAGTAATGGTACATCTGTGCATGTGAAATGCTGCATTTGTCATTTCGATGAGCACAAATGTATACATTCCGTTTTTTTAATAATCGTGTTCTTGTGTGCCACTCATGAGGGTACATGATATGCACGATTTTACAAGACATATGAATGTATAACTACTTTCATTTTCTCCAGAACATGTAGTTATGAGAGGGAAATGATAGTCTATCAAATATGTTTGAACGTAGCATACCTTTAGATCTGAGATCAATGCTCGTGCGTAATCAAGTTTGAATTTGCTCAATCCATAAATGTTCATATCCTCAAACTTCATCTTTGTTCCGGAAAAGGATTGCTCCAGATTTGGAATGGGCATTGGATCTTTTACAACGTCTCCCATTTCTGGCGGTATTCCTCTGGGATCGTCTTGCTTGAAATGGCGTATCAAACCGCGCACCTTGTCCGCGATTTGTTCATCAATCGGTAGTGCCATGCCATTGCCACCTTCATCGCCAGTGTTTCCAGCTAGAATAAATTACTGTCGTGCTATTAAAATCATGTTGTTTTTTAATTCAAAGTAAACCAATCTTATTGGAATTATTGAAAGTTTTACACAAAAAACTGAATACTGGTGGAAGATGTAGAAATAGAACACTGCAAAATGCCAAATGAATGATTAGTTCCCGCATTCTGATAGAGAATGTAATTTATTTAAACAGTCTTAAAAAAGGTAACTCGATCTGCAAGTCTTATTGTTCCTTCGGAATTATCAATCAGCTTTCCGAAACCATACAGAATATCGGGAAGTAACACAAAAGAGCTTGAAAAACTGAATGCTGTCTCAAGGATACACTTTTGTTTCGTTTTTAATCCTTCATATTTATGTTGTGTATTTACATATCATTTTCTATTAGCGTTTCTATACCTTATACCTACACTACACTTTACTCATTCCATACATTGGGTATAGTGTGCATCAGTGATGGATGTCGTCTTTAATCACAGATAATGGTCAAAGGTTGGATTACTGGTTTTGTATACCATGTTAATTCCATATGAAATGTAAATTGAGTAGTTACATACGAGTTAATTTTAACAGGAATTGCGTATAAATTGATGACGGGCATCTCAAAATAAGTTGGTATCACATCTGCTTGGTATTCATCCTGACAAATTTTATATAAACATGATTAGGTAAACGAAATTTAGAGCACTAACATAAACAAACATAAGATTCATGATTCATTCTATGAAGTAAAAATCTAACATTTGCATTTGAAAATATGAGTGTCCTTACTCCACACATATATACGCTTTCTGGAATCTCAATGTTAAAGAAAAGAGGGAGAAACCCTGGAAGTTAGCATCGACCTTCACACGAATGCTTCATATATTTTTTCACTGACATTATTACAGCAATTTTCATTTTTATGACATCGTAACACACTGGCAATGAATATAAATTATTATGTGTTGGTGTTTAAAAAATTGATGCAACGTATGTTAATGATACAGAACAAGAGAACAGCGCAGCATTGCGTGCTTTGATAAACGGAATACAAAAAATATTCTAGGTATTTAAAAAATGTTAAATTGAAGCATATCCTTCCACTTCCATAACATAAAATTACTGCTTTACACGATGTCAATAAAAAGTGTGTAAACTTTTTCTGATTAAATCTTTTCTATCACGGCAGTTAATTTAAAAATTTAACTGTGTCTTCTCCAAGTAATAAGCAGTCAAAATGTTCATTATGAGTAGTTTTGCTTTGCCTTAAGGAAGCAAAAGGTACAATGTCACAAAATCATAAAGTGATATAATTTCTTACACATGCAGGCTTGACATTCGCTACTCGCCACACTCTATCATCCACATTAATTTATAATTCAAGTCAAGTTTACCTTTTTTTCATCTCAAACCTACACATTCAATATCGTTTAAATGATATGTACATGTGTGTAAAATAATTCAATCGAGTCATACCCATCACTCACATACACAAGTTATGAATATCACCAAAATGCAACCGCAGTTTATGTAGGCAATGCCATAATACTTATCTTTAAACACGCTATATTAAAGCTCTTCCTTGTTCATATCTGATGATTAATTCTTTGTGTGTGATGAGGGTGCATTCGAATACGCATTCCTCTTTACATCCCACGCATAAATCTGGTGACGCTTGTTTATGACTACGAGACTACGTAACTCAGTTTTCGTCAACGTTGAACTTGGATCGCTGAAGTGGACTGCCACTTCATCTAAAACTACTACAGTAAACAGTTGTCGAGCATCCTACATAATATTTCGTCCATCAAATTGAATTGAATATTGTGTCATCACAAATAAATGCATAATACAATTTTCGTTTATTGGCTCCTTCTTAGTTGAGATGGCACCTCAAGAAGCTCCAGTCCTAGTGCATCCAGAAACGCCGAAAACGCTTTTGTTTGTGATGCTACTTCAAAGCATCGCTTAAGTAAACAGAGAACCATGATATAATGCATAAACATAGATAGTAGGTAAGAAATGTTTTCAACATAGTATGATGTATGACTAAAGGCTGCAACAATTTTGATGATGACAAATGTGAACCAAGATTTTGATAATGACCAAGTGGACAAAAAAGTGCACTGTCCAGTCTGTGCCTCTGGAAAACAAATACATTTTTAATGACTAGTTTCTCATCGCCTCTGCAAAAATTAAACAAATATGCCCAGCCCATGTACTTTTTGTTGTGATGATTAACAGTAATAGGAAGGTCAGATGTGCATAAGCCAGCAAACAAGCATTTAAAATGGATGACTGTTTAATAAATTAAGACTTGAGGATGAGTAAACTTCTACGATCGGTATGTCAAAATGGAGGCACACGGGTACGTACGACTCATCATGAAAAGTAAAACAATATGCAATGTTTAATGTTTATCTATGCATGTAATATATTATCTTTTACACTTTTTATGACGCATTTGTAAAATTTCTTTCTTTTTAAGGGCAAGGGCAGTAGTGGTGTCCAAACAAATATATCAATCATACCTATATAAAAATTGACTTCGAGATGATTTAACAACCCATTTGATCTCCATCACTTTGCTGTATGCTTATAATGTTAGTCTTTCCATAAAGAACTACACCAACCATGCTCTAAACAAAGGTGTTCACAATTCCTATTGTCAATCTTGCTCTTTGGATTTGTAATCCATTTTCCAGTATATCAACATTTTTGCATGTGTGCCGGTGACTTAAATACAAATATTACATCCCACGTCCTTTCAAGACTGCTGGAAACTAGAACACAAGCATCACACACTACGCAAAAAATAAATCGACAATACTAGATGCTGTTGCAGTGCCATTAAGATGTTAAAAAATAATTTCTTTAATGCCTCAATGCATATTTATTCTAGTACCGCCTTTAAAAAAACAACCAACAAAGTTGCACGGTATTTTTTACATCTATCCTTGTATGGCATATAGTTGAACTCACTGTTAGGTACATCCATATGCATAATACTTGGAGACATCTTTGAAGTGATCTATTTTACTGATTGAACATTCAATTAATTACATATTATTACGAAGCTAGTCTCTGTACAATGATGGTGATTAACTTTTGCGTTGACTACTTTAGAGTGTAATGACAATGGCTGTATTTACCCAGGAAAAGTAGTAGTTTGTACATAATTATATTGTGATAAAGCTATACTTCTAGGCTCTTTGACTTTATATGGAATTTAAGGAAGTTAGATAATTTTGGCATTCAACGTCAACTTTCATTGCATCATAATTTGAGAAATAAAATTACCTAAATGGAAATGATGATGCGCTCTGTTTATATATCGTTTCATAAAATACTGACTAAAAGTAAAATTCTAGTTTCCAATTTCCAGTAAAATATCCAATAAGCAATGGAAACTGCATACTTTCTTTAGAAGCATTTACAACAGAATTTTTAAACTCTAAATCTAGGGACCTTCTCATGGTTTGAGAATTTGTAAAAAGGGAGTCATTAATGCAATAAAATCATTAAAGTGCGTTACATACACAAAATATAAGAGTATACATGTTTATTACTTTCTTAAAATCTTGGTCTCGCATCACAAATAGGTGGAGAAGTATGTAGAATGGACTGTTTTTCTTTAGCGGTGCGTTAATCGGAATCAACGATCTACGATCTTACTGCGCATAATATATATTTTTATGTTACTTTTATACTGTATAATATTTTAGTGCAAGACATGAGATGTCATTCAGTTTATTATCGAGCTATCAACTATATATTATAGGTGTGGCACATTCATTTGTATAGTATTAGTTCGATGATAATCACAATTGCACTATTACGTGAGCAAAAAGGAAAGGCACATTCCAATTCCGAACTGAATGTGTAGAATTAGAACATGAATCTTTGCATAGGTATATATTTATTGACTTAGGTATATCATATTAATTACCCATTCGCTGTCACTGCACCATCATTGTTGCTTTACATCCTTGCATTTTTGTGAAATTACTGTACTTGTCAATGAAATTGATTGGACAGTTAATTAGCGTTTTATCATTGATTTTTAGTATTTGAGAACATGTTTGACCGAATTATGTTGGACTGAAACAAATTCGTTGATAGACAACAATATACTTTAATTTCAAATATGTAAGTCTAAACTGCATTTTACTTGCAATATTCTATGGCGGTATTCGTGACAGACTTTTTAGAGATAGAATCAACCCAAATCTTAAAATAAAACTATAACGTAATGAAAGTAATTTAATAAACCTAACAATACACCTTTTCTTTCAAACGTGTATTAATACATCAACGTCGAAGCGGCTGATACACAACTTTCAATTTTTATTGCTTTTATAATGATCGAATCGAATTTAAAATTAACATGGATTCAAATTCTAATACTACATAGTATTTACATGTAATTGGATTGATTGGTGAAACACTCACAGTCACAAATTAGTAGTTACGACAAGTCAATATAAAAGAATCTAATCGTTTTCTTAAAATATCGCTGTACAGCACACTATCATGACTTATTATTGGACACACTTCAATTGAAACGAAGAGATTAATATTTGAAGTGGACAGGAAAGGACAAAAGGGCTCGTAGACTTTGTTTCCTCTCGTATATTTTTCTTTGATATCAAATACCCACACATACACGTGCCAAGATATCTATATAGCAGATGTCACAGGATTTTGGTTTTTAATTGTAATAAGCATGGCAAATTGCTACTTTATTACTGATAACAATAAAAACGTAACATATTTTAGCAAGTAATTGTGTAATGTAAATTCTGGAATGGAGAAAGAAATGAATGAAAATCAACTTTGATACTAATTGATACTAAAAGGTAATTGACAAGTTTAATAAGGCTATACAGATGAATTAACGCTACCAATAAATTTCTATTTGATTGTTCACATTGTACTACCTGAAATTGAGAGTATTGACGTGTTTCTCGAACCGTTCTTGTAAAACTTTTTCGTTTTTATGCGTCTCATTATATTTCATAGCCCACTTTGAGCTCATCATGTTTGCTTTATATTCGTATGAAAATAGTCAGTAGCTATAAAAATTTTAAAAAATTGCAAGATGTCCTTTGAAGACACGCCATCTAATTGATGGGCCAATTTACATATGCAACCGAAGTTGATATTTTCTGGTGGAATTTTGTAGTATTTAAGACTAAAACCCGCAGAATCAATCCAAACTTTTGCAAGTCCAAATCATCAAGCTGAAAAATATTGTATAAGTTAAATTAAAAGCGTTAAAAGATTATTGGCTGGATACTCACGAAAAAGTTGCCAATTTGTGTAAAAGATCATGCATTCACTTTGTCAATTTCTCTGTTCAGTTTAAGAATATTATAGAAATTTACATGCATTCAACAAAGTAAAGGTAACAAACACTGTTTTAAAAATTTCATCGCATGCCACATAGTCAATTTAGTTTTCCAAACAAACAAACTACGTAATGCATTCAGTAATTTGAGAAAACTAAACTTACATATGACACGTCAATCGAACAGTATAGATAAGCATGTACCCTTTCACTGACTGAACGCCTGTGGCGATATATCTTAAATCTGCGGCCGGCGCTGTTTTTCATTTCCTCTGTTACAAAAATGGCCACACCACAACCTCAACGCTTGCATTCCTTTGATTTTTCTTTGACTATGTCAGAATCAGAATCACGGTGACTTGTATTGTATCTGTCTGTTAAACGCACGATTAAGGTTCAAAACAATGAACAAGTCGCATTGTTAAATCCATTCACACGTTGTGGTATGTAATAATGAATGCGCAGAAATGAACAATAACCCGGCATCAAGTCAAAAGCTTCGTGGATTTAAAACACATCTCGGCTTGTCTGGGTGTTAAATTGTCGTACAGATTAGTTCAGAGTCAGCCACGCTTTTTTCTCTGCAGTCATTTCCTACTTGAGTCTTTACATGCTCCTACTGAACTCGTGAGGAAGAAAGGCAAAGAAAAAATGAAAATCCCGTCAACGTATGAATCCTTAACGAGGAATTAATCCTCAATTAATTAGCATACAAAGTACCAGTTCGGTAGTACCTCGTGCTCATTTTAATTATCATATGAATCATGAGACGTATGCTGCGCTGTTGAGACTCTCCTCCGTCCTGATGGCAGGTCAATTAAGGAAAACAAAAACACACATTGTCATCGCTTATATTGATGTACTATTGTTGTAACGCTGTGTGTAAAAAGCAAACCTGAAAAAAAGTTTAAATATAGAATAATTTATATTGCATCATAATTTTCTACAAAAGACTTCACCTGTGTGTGTGGAGGACGGAAGGAAGGAACTTTGGGATGCAAAAAATCGAGAAGGTGGTGGGGATGGGATGGTGTCTCTAGATTACTTGAGGACGTAGGATGTAATAGGCAATATAGATTACAAACGATGTAATGATAAGCTTGTCTTATGCAGTCCTCGCCCAGTTGGTATGCTAGCTATATGCACATATACTGCATAATAAGTGTCTTTAATTCATTTTCTTCCGATGAAATACTGGTTTGTTGATAAAAAGATGTCAGATAACAACGTATGCCAGTAAGTTATGTTGATTATTATTGTTATACTCACAACTTGCAAAGTCGCAGCTTATCGTATTCGTATTCCCACTCTGTGTGCAGTAATGGCGCACACGCCGCATTCCCCTCCCTGTCCCTTCATTAACCTCCTAAGACGGTGATAGTGATAACATAATATATTACGACAAATCAGGCATTAATTTCAACTGATAAAATGTTAATAATGCATTTACGTCTACTGCCTACCTTAGTGCTTAGTACCTGTATCTATGTACTATATCAAAGAACTTTTTCTCCTGTAAATTAAACCTGCCATACAGGCTGCAAGTTTGCGCACTAATACATGCATTGTAAATTGTAAGCTTATCAGTTTGAAACAGACATTCGTTCATATTTATATGCACTATTCGTACACATAATGTTGCCTATGCATATTTAATAGTCGTAATGCTAGGACATTGTCGTTGCGATTTAAGGTGCAGTATCGTTTGATATGTTTACTTTTTTGGGATGAAGGAGCGTGGGAATTTTGTGAGCAACAAGATTTTTCACAATAAATATACCTAGAGATTTTTTGGTATGCCTATATCAGATCAGTATTGAATTACCCCTAGCCAAAAAGTATATTGCAACCAAAGTACACAACAATGGGTCAAATAAGCAGACACCTTTTGCTTATGATAATTTCTTTGTAAGGATCTGCTTAATTACTTGAATGCTGAATGTGCAGAGGATGATCAAATGTTCACATCATGGATTCCTTTAAATTTGGATTGTCTTGTTTCATAGAAATGCATCATAAACTCATCATCATCGTCACAATTTTCATGTGACCATTTGGGAAGCAGCATGTGCCAGTAATACGAGAAATAATGTTGAGCAAGCGATAAGTATGTTGTTCGTATGGACGTTAATTAAGTCTTATAGTTTACTAGTGTATAATTGTCTGCATGCTAAAGAAGAGCTACAAGTGATTATGCAGTAGCCATTTTTGGATGTAAGTTACATAAACATGTACAAATTTAACAATGGAGTGATGAAGATGAAAAAGTTTGAGGATGCAGAATACTGACTGAGTTTACTCTTTTACCGTCACCGTTGCGTGCACGCAAAAATAAAGCATCCAATGATGCGTTTGATTTTGCTATACACATAATATATTATGCATTGTTGTTGTTCTTAGGTAATGATGCATGTACATATTAAGCAGAAGTCAATGGCATAATATACTTTAACCATCTTCTGCAACCATCTCTACTTGTTTACTATTTTAGTGCAACAGTGACATACGCTTTTGGAAGTTTCTGCAAAGCGTTTGTTGCTTACTTTGAGATGATGAGATTAACAAGTTTTAAGGTTTGAAGTGGCGGTCAGTCACATGCGATAACTGTGTGTCTGTCTTTGACGTGTATTTAAGAACAAAAGGCAAAAGAGTAGAAATAACAAAATAAACGGCATGATAATTTTGAATTAAGATAAGCAGTACATGCGTGTACCGCTCATAAAAAGGACTTATTTTTTTGGAGAAATGGTGATTGCTTAAGAAAATTACTTGAAGATTGTCAAAGTAAATAGGCATGCTCCTTTTTTAATCAGCGGGTAAGTTTTTTTTAACTCCCAAGGTATTTGGAAATCTGAATCTGAATTAGGCATCGTTTCATGATGTAAGAAGGTGTCCTTTTACAATGATGACAGCGGCATAATTAAGACACATGATTGAGTTAAACTCAACCGTTGTAAGATGAGCACTCAAACTCGCAATAAGTACAGTATATTCACTAAACAATTTGTCATGAGCAAGGTGATTCACACTGCATTAAGTCATCTTCATTTTAAGTGTTTTTGCAGCAACTTTATCTAATAAAAATCAAAGACTATTTCTATTCAAGCAAGTTTCCCATGATAATCAATAATCAGATGTGTACATACCGATCTCAATACATATACTTTCTTTCTGCTAGTAAAAAATGCACATCGCGCATTATTCTGATAAAATCTAATCTCGTTTCCTTCACCAATCACATATACCTCTTATATAATTCTAAAATAAGTAAATAATCTAATTTTCTCTGGTTATGCTACATTTAACTCATAATCAATGTATGCATGAGGATACGAACACGGCTGACTAATGAATGAAATCATTGAAAGGACGTATATAACACATGACGCAAATGATAAAAGTCACTTGTTACCGTTTCCTAAAACTGACAGTCAGCAAGAAAAGGTAAAAGTAAAATGTATTAGGAACAGATGAAAATCAACATGTGCGAACGAGCTGTTTTATAGTTACATATAGCGAAGCCATCATGCAGGAAAATCACACAGGAACAAAGTATTTCTGTTCTTGTTCACCTTCACTGCACCTGCCGTTCAGCACAATATGTTGTATATACCACCATTTCATTAGTTATAGTACTATGTATCTGTTCTTGTCATTGCATTGTATTTTTTCTACCGGTTACCCATTCACAGTTTATGCAAATCACATTTTCCTAAACATGAATTAGCAAGTTTGTCTACTAGAGTAAGAAAAAAGAGTACAAATACTCTTGTTAATAGTATTTTTACACACACATAGTACTTATTGTATTTAAAAAATACACATTGAGAATTTATTGCTACTCACCTCGGTTGCATTGCATGAAATTGTCATTCTTGATCTAATCAGTCATTCATTAATTGTCGCATAATAATGTGTACTTCCACTAGTTCCCTTCCTCCTACTCTAAAGTAGTATCATATATTTCCCATCGCCATCCAGGTTCCATCTTCTCACGAAAATATCAGATTCTCCTATTTTTGATTGAACTAAATAATTAATTAGTAGTTTAAAGTTATTGTTAGTTACAAATACAATAATTGCAATGCAGCAAAAGCTGATAAAAAGTGTGATGTGATAATTACATGCTTACAAGCAAAAATCCTTCAATTGAACAGGGCTGAGACATTCTTTGTTCCTACCTTGTTAAGGCTTGTTGTTATTATTGTTGACGGGAATACCGCTGTGCTCATCAAAGATGACATTTGCATTCCTGAGAGTTATGAATTGTAATTTTAAATTTTTATCTGATCTACTTTAATTCATAAATGTCAAATGGTCGCATAATATGGAATGGCGGATAACAATCTAGTGAGCAGCAAGAACAAGATTTTCAAATCGGTTGGTCATCCATTATAATAAAATATATATTATGTGAGTTTATTTGTTCGTGAGTGTGACAGTCAACAAAAAAAGTGCGAGTGAGTGACGATGAATTTTTTATACGCTGCCTACAGCTTCTTGCTGTGAATTATTATTATTAAACTGTGATTCCGATCTGAAAAATGCAAAAATGTGTTGTTGTTCCTTGTGATTAGATTAATCTACAAGGATCACACAGAGTAAGTTTAAGTAAGTATAAGTACACCAGAAGGTATCGCATTGTTAGCATATCTCGTACAGCCAGTACTATTTTTAGTAATGGGACATTTTAGAATCATGGACAGTAACGAGGTTGCAATGATGACGAGAGAATGCGAGAGTGAATAAATAAACTGTAACTACTTGTTCGTGTTTTGTACGCTGCAATGCGTACGCGCAGCATCATGAAATACAAGAATTCTAAAGTGCATTCGCATTCACAATTCAATCAAATTATTGTTATCATTGCATAATGCCATCATACCTATTAATCCAATGACTCGTTAACGAGAAAATAACTGCGGTAGTCAGTCGTCCGTCGTCGTCGTCGTCAGTAAACTGGCTTTTGTGCGTTTCTGAATTTTATAATGACATGCATGCATGAATGCTTACCTTTATGATGTTTGAATTGTTGTGCCTCTTTTTATATACATGTTTCACGTATATCTGGATTTCTAGTAACTGAATTGAATCGAGCATGTATGATTGGGTAGAAATGGAATTTTGATGGTGATGAGCCAAAATGTGAAATAGTTACTTAACTAGCTCTTCTAGAAGATTTTTTTATTGTCCTGTTTCTACTGTACAAGACAGTGAAGTATTACGACTACCAGTCATACTCATTCTTTTTTCGTTTGGAGAGGGAGTCGAGTCCATTTTGCATGCTTTTAAAGGATGCATGTCTCATCCTCATCATAATCATATTATCGTGATATTCATCATCATCGTGAATGAATGCGAGTGACTGAAAATAAACCATCTCGTGAAGAGAAAAAGGGTGGTTGCGGTTACGTTAACTTACTCCCATTCCATTTTTTCTAACGTTTATCGTATCGTCGTTATAAATTGGGGCCTTTTGGTGGAGTGAAATTGTATACCTACGTAACAATGCTACGTGTACGTATCTTGTTGATGTAACTGCTCTTATACTGTCTTCACCATTAGATATGATGACGTTATGATAAAATAAAATAGTGCGTAATATTATGTGTACTGATATCGGGATAGGTCTTCGCTGACGATGGTTGATAAACAAAAGTTGTGAATCTTCAAAAAGAATCGTGCTATCCGTATGCAGTCAAAAGCTACGCTAGATTCGTTATTTGATATATTACTGACTGAAAGTTACACAACTCATTCTTTACTGCCGCAATTTTCTGGGTGATGATGGGATCATGATGCTAATCCATTTCGCATTAAAAAGTCCTTGTCACGTTTAAAAGTTCCAGTATTGCGGCTTAAAGTTTTGGTCTCCGAAGTGTCCTAGTTCAGCCATGGATAACAAACCACACCATGAATGAGTCAAGGTATAAATTGTTACTTTATGAAAAAGGTAGAGCTTCATTATCCATGTCATAATTCAAGTGTATCCTGTTGACAAGAGTATAATAATATTCGAGGAGCGTAACGACCTTTACTTTTGAACTTTACGTGCGTACCGGTACTTAGAGATTTAATTACCATGCATAATTATACGGTCTCCTCCTTTAGCGAAACACGATTATAATGATGATGATGTTCATGGCTAAATATAAACTAAAAGGGAGCAGTAGTGATAGCGTTGGTAGTAGGTAGGCTCTGTTGACAAGCCTAGATCATCTTCCTTATAATAAGCAGTGTTTAAAGTTTAATTGGTTATTTTTGGTGATACAAAACACATAAGTCATAAACACTCCTCCTTCCTTGAGATTTTCAGAATAGCGTCTTTGTGTTTGGTATCAATAATGACTTTTTTACCCACAATTCTTTTTCACTTGCTGGTGGTAATAATGAACATGGTTATAAGGCTCATTGTAAAATGCATTAACATAAAAAATTAATGTCGCGTCTCCTTTCATAGATCATCTCATCCCACAAGAAGATTTTACGAAGAGAAATAAAAACTAAATAAAAACTATAATCAGGGAACCCAGAAGTTCAAGACATCTTCACGCTTTTTATATGCGTTTAACAGTTATCCACTAATTAATACCCCTCGTGGAGGTCATCCTCATCAGCAACGTGAGGAGTGTGCCGAAAACAATCATAAAAATTTTATGGACATTAATGAAGAATTATGGTGACGGACGTCCCAGGCCCAGTGCCATTATTGATGTATGTTTAATTTCGTGTGCACGTAATTGAAGTATTTACGTATGTACACCAAATTCCAGGGTAGACTGACTAGTCGTTTTATTATCAAACACACTGTGAAACTAAAGTTCATTGTTGTGGTCATCCTGTGCAAAAATTGGGCAGTGCCTCGATTTCAATGAATTAAAAAAGTGAATAAAAGATAATTTTTCTTCCTTTAGGTACATATAATATACCCGTCTCGTCTTAAAAATGATAGCCAATAGATTAACGTAGAAAAGGACATGGCATGAAAATCCAATGAAAATTCAATGTGCAATGCTACGTACATATTATTAAATTACCATAAATTCCTCATAGGAATGCATATTTTCAATGTAAAAAATAAATAATAAATGAAAAAGTCTCCCCAGCAAATGTATTTAGGTCGAGTCGACACATGAGATCATATTTAATATGACAATAATAAAAATTATTATTAAAAAGTGCAAGTAAACTCCTATTTCAATTTTCCGTGTGATAGCAGTCGTAGGTACGGCCAGAGTTCGTAGTATGTACATACATGCCTATCACATCACAATCGTGGTGATATGCTGGTGTGATTGTTTCTGTTTATGCTTGTTATTGTTGACTGATCCACATGAATTAACAATGGACATGTTTATACTTATTCAAGTCGTAAGAAGTATATATATATAGGTAACTTGATAGTTATGCTAAATAATAATTGTCCTCCTCCTTCATTTTGCAGCCGACAGTGATGATGATGATGAGAATGATAAAATAACGATATTGTGCGTGCGTGTCGTGTTTGTACTTCTGCATTCTTGTGAGAAAATTGGAATGGGATATGTCATGTGTGGATGGAAGAGAGGACATGCATAATCTACCTTTAACAATTTTAACGAGCCATGCCCAAAGACACGGCTACCAATATTCACAAAGTGCAGCAGAAACTTTAGCTAACAGTGTGCTGTCTTACTATTATTACCGATGTTGATGCTGGTTGACCGACCAAAAGATTACGTATTGTTACGTGTGCGATGTTGTTGTTGGTGCCTTTGTGCTCTTTAAACCTATATAAAGCACATGCGTGAAAAGCATAAAGATTGGTTGTGATAATGCTTGAATGTGTGTGTACACAAAAGACGTTGATTGAAGCAGTCTGCGAGCGTCTATCTTCTGAACTCTCAACAACGATTGTGGATAATATGGAGCCTACGCAAAAAAAGTAATTCCCTGTGAATGTTCTTGGTTGGCATACCTAATCCCACTTTTTTATGCATCCGTTCATCATAAGCGGCTCCAACTTATTTGCTGTAATAGAACAAAGTAGACGCAAAACGCATATTTTCGAGTGGCAGGCAACTCAAGAAACGTTGGATTTGCATGCAGAGAGTCAAGACAGATATAACATTATACCTTGCGCTATGCAGCACAGGAGGACCTCTCCATTCCATTATGTTTATTTCACAGCGTACCTGCCGTACATTTTAAATAGGGGACCTTTATGGAAAACCTGTGAATGTCTGTGCACATGGCTTGTTGTTACGATTATTTTTATTGTTGCTCTGAACTTGGTCTTCGTAACTGATCGATTCGCAAGCCAGTCTGTCAGTGGACTTCAAATATTGATGATGATATTGTGAGAGCACTTCCCACAACACTACTCCAAAAAGGAAAAACAAACAGGTTGATGTGCGTCGTCGTCGTTGTCGTCATCAGCATCTCTCTGCAAGAAAACCTGGAGGATTACCTGTTGCTGATTAACAGTCAACGTTTGTCGCGCGCGTGAGGTGAAGCTAGCTCTCCTTATCAAAACATTGTCAAACATCAACCGCTGCTGCCATTTACTTCCTCTACCAGTCCTATACGTGATTATTATACGATTTTGCAAAAAAAGTTGAATTTGTCAGGACGGCACACAGTCCGACAAGTCAGTCAGTCATGGGGATCATCTGAACCCGTTTTGTACGAAAGTGACAGTGACAAGAAAAAAAGAAGAAGCAGTGACCGATTAAGTACTTTGCACGTTGTGAACATGAGGACATTTTAAATTAGGTACTTTATTGATAGTAAAAGTGAAAAAAGCGTCATCAACACTGTTTCTGAGTAATTAAATTGATTAAAAAGTACTCTAATCACTTGTCATCAACTCACTTTTACTACTGCATGAGTGTGTGTGCTGTGCGAACGCAGGAGCCCAGCCAGAAAAGAATCAATAATTGCAACATTGACACAGAAAATGAAAAGTTTTTGACAGATAATAGGTGACATGCGACATTCATATATGGAAAGATGGAGTGATTATATTCTTTCTATTTAGTAAGCAAAATATAAAAAGTCGTTTCTTTGTTGTGATGTTGTGAGACAT
Source organism: Sinella curviseta (assembly GCA_004115045.4). Lineage (NCBI taxonomy): Eukaryota > Metazoa > Arthropoda > Collembola > Entomobryomorpha > Entomobryidae > Sinella > Sinella curviseta. The sequence goes on along the minus strand of CM023203.3, from coordinate 31,519,461 downwards.
GCACACTTTTGCTCCTGTACCTGTGACTTCATTTTTCTTTGTATTGCTTGAAAGCGTGAGAAATTGGTTTATTTGGTGACTGATCGATTGCCAACAAAGATTTTTGCAGATCATCATAAAAACTACACACAACTGCACCAAAGCTCATGTGTTTCATGTTGTTAATGTGACTTGAAGGTGCAACTGAACAGTGATTCTTTTGTATAGTCCATGTATTTTCATACATGTATATTTTATTCTTAATTAGCCAAAATTTAGACATGTAACTTTGGGCTGTGGCTATAAACTTTGGTCTCTTACTGATCATGTATTGATTTGATATATCACATTTCATTAACCACCATCTGCAACAAATGTTATATCATATGCGTCATCAAAACCCAAAGATCAAGACCGTTACAACAACTGCATCTTAATGTGATGACTGTTCTTCGAGATTTTCTAACAGCAACGATACTGCTACTCTTTACTCAACAAATGCGGCTAATGCCAGCATAATTCTGCCGTCCAAGACCTGAAATGTGATTCTTCCAAAAATGGACAACTGAAAAACGTGAACTATGATTTAGAGCTACAGTAAATGTAATTGGCTTTTTTATATATTGGTCATTCCGTTAAAATAAGTGGTGCAATATTGTTGCGTGCTACGAACCAACGTTCAATTTTGTTTGTTGCATTTTTTTCCTATTCTTCTGTTGAATTAGCATAAAGACCAATAAAGAAGCAGAGTAATGGTTGTGACTGTAAATACAAGACTTGTTAAAAGCGCACAAGAGTCAGAAAGGAGACTGGATTTTTTTTCATGCAAGAGTGTGTGGGATGGGATTTGTAAAAGAGAATACGCACTCTGAAAGTTATATACGTGCATAAAAAAAGTAAATTCTTTTTTATGACATCAATTATCAATGTTTGTGGATTGTTGATGCAATTTTCAGAGTAGACACTTATTGTAACAAAATTTGGTGACTGCTTCAAATAAACAAAATAGAGAAAAAAACATTACGAAATTGGTTCAGGTGATTATAATATTACTATACTACTACTACGACGTTTCTTGTCAGACCTTAAACATTTAAGAGATTACGGACACATCTGAAAGCTTATTGAAAGAATATATTTGATACGGTGTGGGCACTCTGACTCTTGCTGATAGAAAGGAAAATTAGCCGTAATAACAACATAAGGAGTAATTCAGAGCAGGTTTTTAACTCAAGTCGAAAGAGAGAAAAAGCGGACAAGCACTTGGCAGAGAGTTGGCAGGTGAATGAGCAAAATCTGACTGACTGAAAGTAATAGACCGGGCTGAGTGGTGTCAACGAGAGCAGCAAGTACAAAAATCGCAACATCACATCAAACATAATGGACTGGTCAATGTACAAGATGTGGATAGCTATTCTTGGGGTAAGCTAAGTATATAGTAATTATGCTAATTATAACCGAACCTTGATAATTCGATCAAGAATCATGAATGGATAATAGGTTTGCCCTCTCCAGAGTCAAAGAAATGTATACATGTGCAAGGTTTCATGAAATTGATACCGTGTAAGTAACAAAAAATTCCTACAAGGTACATCTTTATGATCAAAATTGCAATTTTACTCGATTTTAAAGCACAGTCTAGAGGAGACATTAAAATATATTTTGGATTGAATAGCGTCGTTCCGTCTCAACATTCTTGTATCATGTACCCGTGTGCACATTTTTATAGAAAAAGAGCATCAAGGCATTTTAAAATCATAAAAAATAAGGATCTACATGACACGTACAGCGCACATTGTTTGTAATTATTATTATGTACACTAATTTGGCTTATTATTTAATAAATTGCTGTTGATGATAGCACGTTGGCTGAAGATTTCAAATTCTCCCATCCGCATCTTCCAACGTTACATCAGAACAAGTGTTAGATAACACTAGGTGCATTTGTAAATATTTAAACAGCACGTTTCTTCCCCAAAGAATATTACCTGTGCATGTTGTGATTCTCGTAAACATAGTTTTGCAAAAACTTTATTAGCTAATTTGAACAAATGTTCAGTCAATTAAGATTGCTACCAAATTGCCGACATAATACTCATCGCAAAGCGCAATCACACACACGGGAGCATAATGTGTGATTTTGTGCTAATTGCTCGAATACATTTTAAATCAAATGTCTTGATTCACTCTCAGGCTGTGCCAGAAAGAAATGCAACGGTTTGTTGGCAATCATTAGCTTGCATGAGTTTGATAAAAATTTCAATTTGAGAGCTTGTTTCTCAAGCTGAAACTCAAATAGTAGAGCTAGCTTTTAGTTATTACCTACTATACTACAATTACAACACCACCGCATCGCTTGTTGTAATTTGGTGTACTAAATATTTTACAATAATTGCTTCCGACCACATCCGTAGATTTTTAAACCATTATCTATTCTACATACAATATAAATGCATGAACTAGACTTTTTTGTATACTTCTTGTTTGTTTAGTTGCCGACTGGAGTTCATTGCACATTTGATATTTTGGTAATGTGTGGGAAAGATTAGAATCTTGCTGTTTTCTTCATAATACCCAAGTATTATTAGCATGAGTCATCAGTCGCAAAACTCTGGTGCACGTGTGCGTACAAACATCATATTCTGAGATTTGTCAAGTGCGTGAACGAAATGGAGTTTCCCTCAGAAATTTTTACTCTGAACTGAACTGATTGCTGATGCAACAATGCAATTGCCTAAACCGTTTACAATAGCTTATCTCTGTGTATCTGAAAAAGGACAATAGGAATGAGTGCGGATAAGAGACTTATAGGATCGTGGCCCGTGGCATCTCTTTCATCAGTAGTGGCATCATCGTTTACTTTCCATGTACAAAACGTTTATAGGCTGTTTAGGGGTGTCGTCGTGAGTAGATGTGATGTTTTGGGAATTGGGATAGTGTCTGCCAGTCAGTTAAACGATAACCGTAACCTGTTTCGATGAAGATGATGATTGTGATGAGTGATGACGATCATGATGATGCGCCCTATAAGATTCACTCTTCTTTTACTTGTTTTTTATGTGAGATTATTATGACTGCATATAACAAGTTTATGGCTTCATCATTCAGTGTAATATCCTCTGTAAATTTTAATTCCTAGTAAAACGGCAAGTGTTATTATCTTGTATAACCTCAAAATTCAATTTGTTCACTAATGCTTATAATATTAATGCCATTAAAACTTACGCACAGGGAATGCGGCAAACCTGATAACAATCCTAACCTTAGATAATATTTTGGTTCGTGCAGTCTGTGAATGCGGCATGGCGGAGGTTTTCGAATTCTTTGTTAAAGCACATTTGGTTATTATTTGTATACAAGTGTTACCGTTGTTGCATTTAACAATGAATAATAAAAACGAACACAGAAGAGCTAAATAAGTCGTTGGTAGTATAATAGTGTCCTAGATATTTTATTTGTACAACGTCATATATAGTGTCTATTTTAATGAATATTTCTATTACTCACACAGTTTTACAGTTTGAAATTATGGGAAAAGTGTAAATTTTGCTATGTTTATGACTTTGATGATTGTTGTTTTTACTCTGTTACGCAATAACCTTCAGCGTTAATAACCATTTTCTTTATATATTAGTTGATTATTCGTCGTCATCAGAATCAGGATGTTTTCTGTGTTTTTTCTATTGTTTCGTTTGTTTGGGAGAGTCTTTTATGTATTTAGGTGGCCAAAGTTCATGCAGTGCGACTGGTGGTGTGAGTTGCATAAATAATGATTGGGTATGTGCATTTTAACGACTACCGCTGATTGCTGATTACTCTATTTCCACTCATGTACACTGTCAAATCAACTGTTCTACATTAGTTGACATGTTCAACAAAAGTAATAATGGATACTTGGATTAATTGAATCAAGTTTATTGAGTTTGTTTAACTTTCTATATATCAAGCTATTAATTTGTCAGAATGCATGTGCCCCTATCAATGCTTTCCTTTCATCAATATCAACTGGTTTAAAAAATGTCTTCTCTGAAGCCATTAGCTTTGCTGGTAACATGATCGTTAAAGCAGGACAAAATTTTGTCCCAAAATAAAAAGTACTTTAAGCAACTACTACTACTGTATGTAGAGTTATATTTAAAAGTTACACTAACTGCATAATAATGCAATATATGCCTTGTGTACCTAAATTATATTACTTCAAGAACAACAAATGCAAAAAAAATAGTTTATATTACACTTCTTGTCAAAGATTTCATGCTGGCCCTTTGTTGTTTAAAAAAGACCCCACCATCACCGTTGCTGCTGGTACTAGTTCCTCTCGAGTGTGTGTGCTCTCAAGAAAGGTTGACATTTTTGTATGTGCTCCATTCATGCATGAAGTGACTAAGACGAATCGCAGTTGTAAAATAAAAATCCAAATCAACAATTTTTTCACATACGAATGTTGAGCGCACAACGGCACAACCTTCTCACTCTTTGCCATAATTTCACTTTAATATCTGTGAGATTAAATAATAATGAGTAATATAATAATAATAAGCTTGTGCATAAAGTTAACCGACATCATATATCATACCGCGACCACAGTCACAAACAATGGGTATAGCAGCAGCAGCTAAATTATTATTATGATTATCCTGATGATAATAGTTGTCAAAATGGGAAAACGCAATGACCCAAAAACAGCGCTGTTGATTATCCTGATTCTGAGATAATTTTTCGAGGAACTTTATTTATTTATTTTGAAACATTTTTACATTTAATTATGGAAGATACACACGGTAAGCTAATGAGGTAATAATATGTAATATATTATTAACCAAATGTAGAAAAAGGAATTTCTTCAGCGATTTATAGATACGCATTCAGTTTCATTGTCACCTTATATAGTGTTTGTGTTTGCTCTTTTGTTGTTTGTACATCAAAAAAAATTAGGTGCGTGGGATGAGAACCCATCTTTTTCGTGTCTTATGTTGCCTCCTAGTCTATTCTTTGTTGTACTATTGATGCGACAATTTATCGATGCGGTCCATCATCATTTCTTATCATTCAATACTTCATCTTTACATCAATCATCACAATGAGCGTGGAGTACCTTATGTTCCGGGGACATGAAAAAATTTCAATCTGTGTGACTCCACTAGGAAATGAGAAGCAAGGTTAACTAGCATGTGGGAACGCCATAAAAGGATGGGCATCTCTAGTTTTTAATCAGGCAATAATGGTGTGCTGGGGGTCGCACGTTACATGATATCTGGTGTAATTACTGAAAATTATATCAGATTTTGTTCTCATAATTGTTATCCAACAGCAATAATTATATCGTGACGATAATGGTAGGAGCGTAACCTAGATTAGAATCGTCCTTAGATCGACATTTTGTTTTGTTACACATTGTACGCAGATGTAGGTAGGTGAACCCAAATGTAAGTCATGTCATCATATCATATCGTTAAAAATACATTTTGATGGTCATCTCGAACTTTTGCATGCCAGTCATCTCAAAGTTTCACTTAGGCGCTTCACTGATGAATGATTTTACTCGTAAATTACACCAAGAAGCTTGTGAGAAGTAATTCGATTTAACTTATCTCACTAAATCCATCTTGATAGATGCTGAGATTGTCGCTTTGATGCTAACTAGAAAAGAAGTGCTTGTGCTGCTCACTATTTGACCACTTGACCGTTCACCGTTCCTTTATATACTGCTTGTGAGGAATAGGCAGCTACGCAAGCGTCAAAAAAGTATCATGTTAACCTTCTCAATTTTCTCACTCCTTGAACAATAGACAATAATGCTTTGCAGCAGTGCAAATAAAAATGAAACTTTGCTGCCTACTTAATATATATGATTTGCATGTAAAGTTAATCATGTTTGGCTAAGAGTACAATTCTGTGAATTGTGAATGATCCTTGAAATAAATAAAGTGAATAATTGTGCGTTTTAGATAGATAAAACATTTAAAAATGAAAACGACTAACTAATTAATTAAGGATGGCCGTTAATCAATGTAAAATCTATTGATTAGGCGTTTTTATGTGATTCAGGCAGCATAATTTAGCCAGACATATTAAAACACTTACAATATTATACTGAAAACGCTGCCTTATGTAAATATTCAAGTTGGCCATGAAAAAAGTCTTCTGTTGATTTAATTATGTTTAGCCAAGCTGACTCTGGTAACGTAACTGAAGCTTGAGTGTGTTGAGTTTTGATCATTACTGTAAGCAGTTTTGACTTTTTTGTAGATTTACAACTTACAACATCACTTCTGCGCTTTTCTGAAGGTATTTTTGGCAGCAGTTCATATCTTAAACTCATAATAAAAATCACGGTGTGCATGTAAATTCTCAACTACCTATTTTGTTGGGTTCCTTGATGACTTGAAATCAAGCATTATTGATGACGGCATTTTTACATGATGAGGGTTACGGATGAAAGTTATACAGAAGATGATATACGATATACAATTTGGAATATAAATATAATTTGTGGACGTGTGGACCGTGGACGCTTAGGTAGCCTCGGTAAAGGAATTGTGGAACTATTTTATGTGCTTTCTGTTTATAAAACATGAAATGCTTATTAAATGGTATCGTTAGACGTGTCAAATGCAAGTCATGAACTAAAACTTAAAATGCCAAGTAGCAAACCACTCATCATCGGTAAGGTTGAAAAAGGGGTTAAGTTATTGTGAATGCGTCTATTGCAGCAAATGTAAAAATGATTACCTACCTCTACCGTACTTTGAAGACAAATCATTTTCACAATTCAGTAAAATACATGCATTAAATCTAGCTGCCTGTAAAAAGTGAATCATAATATTTGATTTATTACTACAGGGTTATCTAAGTTATGTAAAAGCACTCTGAAAAGTTAAAAATACTAATAATCTTTATACGCTTCTAAAGTTTACTATTTGTACATCTTCTATCGGATTCCTGTTGTCTGTGTCTGCTATTTTTTTGTACATTTTCATTAAAAGTAAGACAAAACCGTTTTACACCACCCATTTATTTGAGAAGATGATAAAAAAGTAATTTAACTTTTGTGTAAATACTCAAATAAATTACTTGAGCACTTCATTTTTAGTGCTGTGCTTTAGCTATCACTGATATGCGCTGATTGCTGATAATAAAGAGTACACTTTATTTTAAGTGGTGTGTGATGTAGCGGTCGTCAACAGATCATGAATTTTTGCCTTTTTTGTTTTCGCATTTGGGATGATGATTACTTAGGTAAGGTAGGTGCCTACATATTATTATGGAGGTAAATGCATTCGTATTCATTTTGATGACTGATAGTTTCTGATGGAATAGCGATGATGATGACTCAATAATTTGTCCCTTGTCTTCATGAGAGCTTTGTAGAAGAGAAGTGATAAAGAGGATGTGCGATTTTTTAGAAAGAGATCATGACAAAGATGAAATGTTGAAGAAATGATAATAGTGTGCAAAAAATTGTAGACAACTCATTTTCTTGTACTTTGCTACCTTCTTCACTATGTTCACACGTACTTTACATCGGTAGGTATACTTGTTTGTTGGACACCTTTTTGGCTGTTTATTGCAGTTTTTGTGTGGCTTTCCGCGCGGTTGTTGCCATTTGCTTTGTTGGAATTGCAAGATGATGGCACGAACGAAAAAAGGATCCATCAAGTATTTCTGACAGTTACATTTCAGAAACATGGAAAACGTGTTTTAGTTGCGGATTCAATATCTTCCGTGAGTAATTTATGTCAGGCGAAAATTACAAGTTTCCTCTTTGGACCACGTATGTATATACGGGCATGTCTATTTCGAACTGAACATGTATTTTAGATTAACTAACTGCCCATCGCATGTAAAATATCATTTTTTTCTAGATTGCATTGAAGTCGTGTTTCCCTTTGAATAATCCTAATGGAATTTCCAAGAAAGCGGTTCTTCTGTACGCCACCTGAGCACTGGATAAAATTTATCCATGCTGATTGAAGGGCACGAATTGTGTCATTCTATTTTACACATTTTGATATCTGTACGTTTTGGCCGTTTTAGCTTTGTCATTATCGTTGAACTTACTAAGAAGTTTACATGTACTTGCCTATTGCGTATCAAATGATTCAAAGATCATATTCATCAGATGCCATTTGCAGAGACGCGAGCAAACTAATAAAATATTTGGAATATCCATATCAATCAATGTTTAAAATTTATATTATTCCAAAAATACTTCGCCTTGAATTTACTGCCATTAAATTACGTATCGTTCTAATTGTACTACGAGTACGTTCTTGTTGATGATGTGATAATGATGACTACCGACTCCTCCAACAAACGAGATAGTGACTGGATTTTGGATGTTATTTTACAAAAAAGTGAAGGCCAAGCCAAATCGTAAGACGTCGGGTTAAGTCATACCGTTTGAAGGCGCAATTATCCTAAAATATAGCCAACACTCAAGCGTCCATTTTTACTTATTTATTGTTACGCTTTGTGTAAAAACTACTCCACACTTATAACAGGATGACGTGATTTTGTGTCTTTATCGCTGATAAAGCATCAGTAACATAAAATAGCCAAGGCGTACAAAAAATTGATTTTGCGAAACGATCTCATTCGTTATTCGTGGAACTACAAAAATTCGTATTATGCCTTTTTGTGACCATCAGAACGCAAAAAGGGAAATGTTGTCAATTACTGAGCATTTCAAATCGCAGTAGCACCAGAAAGTATGTTGTTTTCTGTAGAAAAGTGTTTACTTTGACCATTTTCAGAGTAAAATGGAATTAAACTTAAAAAGCCGCAACCTTACAATATATGTAGGATTAAGTATAACCAGTAGGATTATGTGCGCCCTATTATAAAAAACTATAACAGAACATCACCTTCATGCTCCTTAAAAATAATAAACCTCGTCCAATCCAGAAAGAAGACCTAAAAATATTGTAGTCCGTAACTGTTGCATGTATTAGGCGAGTAGATATTCACACAATATCTATAAATGTGACCTTTCTGTAATAATTTCTTTCTTTCGTCGAAAGTACAAAGTAAGGCAATTCGACATGGTTTTGAATGGAAATTAAATCAGAGCATAGTTCAAGCAGGACATGCCAAAAAGCTCTTATAAAAGGATTAACTCTTATTATTAAATGATTACTGTGAACTAATCTGCGTGTGCGATCCATTGTCATCAAAATAGGATCGCTTAGTGCTGCTACCACTGCGGCTTTATAACATGACATTCCAATGGCGCACCTGACATTCCAAATGAAATAAGGAGCAATTCATATTTGTGGCTTTTATCGTTGTGCAATGTAATAAGACTGGTAAGCATAAAAATAGTGAATGGAATGATTTCATCAAATTTTATGCACTTTTGTTTTGACTTTTATAAGACACAAATGACTATGACAGAACAGTGAAGAAGAATGCTCGAAAATAAAGAAGCATCTTCAGAGAGCATGTAATTTGGAGTCCTTGACAGTCAATATTCAAGTACATGCTGCTGCACAAGTTTACAAGATGTGGTAAATTAGTCACATCAACATTGCATATTTTATATTAATATTATACAAATATAGGTATATGCATAGACGAAGTAATTTAATAGACGTAGCTCGTATGTAATAATATAACTTGATCTTATATACCAACTGGTGGTGTGTATGAATTAAAGATGTAACTTCATGAAACCAATACTTTCCGCTTTCAAGGAGCTCAATTATTGAGCCTCAATATATTTTCTTTGTCTGTGTGTGACTTCCGACTTTTTAAGTAATTTTTATATTCTGGTATGCAATAATTAATATTTAATGCTAAAATCAGTGATTTAATGAACAGCATACGGAAATATTAATATTATAGTTGTAATGCTTCAGTTAGAATCAGGCGGAATGATGTAGGTATTGTGTTACAGTTTTATACAAAGAGATACATAAACTATCGGTAATGTATGTATCTCTTTGATTTTATAAGTTGGATAAAAAACGGTTGGTTCACACTGCAAAATGCTCCGTTTAATTGCAGTGCATTTTAATACATTGTATGTAAATCTTTGAATACGCCGAGACTTGTTGTATCCCTAATTGCTAGCTTCCATAATAGATTTTTAAAAGGGACAAAATCCATTATCAACCTGATACGACAAACAAAACAGATACTATATACCCTTTCATTATACATAATCAGCGCAGATTATCTTTTGGGATGCACAAAGAACCATTGTCGATTCGCATTCGCGTGGCACTCATTCGTTTACTCTGTGGTTAGAAAAGTATATTAGCTATGTATAATACTAATCAGGGATGCTAATCGCTTGCTTGTGTACAAAAATGGGCAATAGGAAAAGGAAACAAAGTCTACGCTACGTTTTTATTTGAAAACAGAACAGACCACAATCAAACGCATGGTGAACTTATTACAATTCATATTTTCATGCTTGTTGTATACCGTGGATGACTAACCTGTAAAGTCCATACACGAAATTTTACAAAAGAAAAGACGATGATGAGTCTCTTGCACACTGTGAACACACAATCCATAAATGTATCATCTCAGGTACATACAATCGTACTTTTTACAGAAAAAACTCACGTAAATAGGTATAGATATATATAAATGAAATATTGCGTCCATTCGCAAAGTTCAGAACACATTGTGAACAGCATCATTCAATATTTCTGGCAAACATTTATTTTCTGGTCATCTCTGCCTTGGTTGTCCTCATAACTAACTTCTCATGACATCAGATTACGCAAGTCCTTTGAACGACGATGTACTTGTTGGGCAGAAATATTCATAGCTTGCTAATAAATAACTGCAGTAATGGACTCTGTTTCCCATTTTTACGTTTGAACTGCTTATCTCATTCTCGACTTTCAAAATTCGAAGAAGCATCAACTTTGAATCCTTTAGCAGAGATCATTGTATGGTTGCCATTTGGATCCACTATTCTTTCAGCTTGCTCCAAAACACACTCAAATGAACTATTAAAGGTGCTTACAGAAAGGCTGCCCTGCCAAGAGAAAACATTGTTTTATATACTTTTACCTATTTTTGTCTATAAGCACCTTTTTGTTCTGAACTTATCAAAACACGTCGTCCCACTTTTCGTGAAAAGAGATTGTTTTCTTCCTTCCTTAGATTTTGAGATAGTCATTCGGGGATATGTTATGATAGGGAATAAGATATGGTAAATGTAAAACTGTTCATCGCTCCTTCTAGTCCTAGTACCTTCCTTAACCAGAATAAGTGTCCACTTTGTTAAACAAAATCGTGTATATTGTTATTAATCCGGCACTCGAAGAATGATGGCGATGATAATTGTGGAGGTTGGTGGTTTCATTTTCATTTGAACATGCTGGTTTAAAAAACAAAAAGCCAATAAGCAATTTAAATGAATTGCTTGCATAATACCTATACACTATCGATTATATGTGTTGCAGTAAAGGTATTTGACTGGGAATTATAATATCCTTATATATTAATTATACTATAATATCCGTACTTTTTCCGTTGTATAGACTGTATAACACATTTCTAATGATACCCCCATATACCATTATTCCGCTTGCGATGAACACTTATTACTCATTGATGAATGATTTATTAGATCAATCTCATCTCGTAGGAGGTTGGACGAACCGCAATTTCTTCCCCAATTACTTTCGTTTATTAGACATTTAAAAAATTTAAATGCAGTTTGCCCTCGGGAGGGAAGTGTCAAAAATGAGCTGGTGTTGAACTATTGAACTATCACACAGGAAAAAGATCTGACAGGCATTTTGCAAGGAAATCAATATAAGAACTGACAATTAAAGTGGTTTTGTATACACACATAAGCCTATCATTGCATTTGTTACGTTCTTTTCTGCATGTTTTTAAAAGAATAATGAGATTTTTTACAAATAGGTAAGTAAGGTGTTGTGAGGATCAATAAAATCACTTTGCGTGAGCTTGCAAAATTTTTATTAACGAATTACGAGTGAATGATTGGATCGTCTTGACCTGACCTAAAGCGGAGAAAACTTTCTTGAAGGCATGAAATGAAACGCATTAATTGAAAGTAAAGGTGTTGAAAAAAATGAAAAATGACGTGAGTTCTCGTAGTTCCCTTTTCGAGCATGCAGTATGCAGATGCATTTCTGTATTGCATGTCTGTTGTCCGTTACATAATACCGATGCTGTTGACTGTTGATTGTGGATGCTGTGACAGAACCTGTTAGTTGTTGAGCCTATGTCGTGTTCATATCGTTAAGGTGGACATTCTCATCTCCTTATATAACGCACCATGCTGAAGATCTATATTATTAAAACTTTACTTGCTCGATAATTATGGTAGGGAAGTAGCCTGTTGGCAATTAAAACCTGTCGTTTAGTCAAGGAGAGAAAAAAATGATAGTACATATTGAATGGCCAGGTACAAATTACAACAGTAGACAGGAATGTAGTAGTGGGCAGTATCTTTGCAATGATAATTACAACGTTAAGCTGACGGCGCTCGCGTACTAAGGTGCATCCGGCCCGCCACCGTAAACAGTAACAATTAGCTTGTGCCATTTCCCATTGTGGATAGTAATAATATTATTACGATGTGGAGCAGCGTAAGCAAATAGTAATTGGGGTGTTTGTTGCACGACACGTTCGTTTAAAAACACCACTGGATTCGATAAATGGTTTGCAATAAAACTAGCGTGACTGTCAATTCCATATAAAATATTATAATTACTAGTAGAAAAAACTTAATTAAAGTTTGCCATAGATGACGGATTAACTAATTAAGCCATCGTGTTGTTTTAGTCTAATTTATGTAGTAACCAATCATGCGGTGCGATGCCTGAATGTCTGCTTAAAACCGATTAAACACAGGTATTGTTGTCGACAGATAATTTGTTTGAAATATTCAGCATACAAGTACGTAGGTGCTGTTGAAAAATGATCCACAAAAAATGAAAATTGCATTCACATACAATGCACAGATTTAGACTATTAAAGTGAACGGAAAAAGAGTAACGTCCTTTCATTATTGGGTGCCATGATTTCTATTTATATTTTTCCTCCGGTGACATGGCCCAAAATATGAATTGAAATTCTAAATAAATGCCCCTTCATACATCATTACAGGACTTTCATCATCGCTTATTTTATCACGTTCCTTGATCTAATTTGGTAAAAGGACTTCTTCATTCAGATTCCAAACTGACAGAAGAAATCTCCATTTTTACTTGATGTTGTATCGCCAACAAAAACATCCTCAAGACAGTTCGACAGTACATACCTAAATTAATTTACCTCTCCACCACGGATTATCGTTGCGTTTGTGAAGTGTATTTCAAGTGAGCTAAAATAAACTATAATATATTTAAGGAAATCGAGAGGCATGCCATTATTGGGTTCACGTCATGTTGCACCGTTTGAGAGTGACATTTTTGAAAATCTACAATTTCACTCTCATCGATTTAAAATCAGAAACCCCAGCCAGATCCCGATCGATCAGTTAAACTTAAAAGGAATAGTGATTGGTCATATAAAATTAAATCTCCCAACTCTCTCTCTCTCTCTCTCTATCTGCCTCTTTACTGTTGTGTCTTTACCGCAGGAGCGGAGAACAGTGAAATCTATTATATAACATGAATAAAAATATTTAGTACAAAATTCTATAGCGTGTTTTTAGGCGAGCGAACATTGAGTGTCAGCAGGGCGTTATATAGACCAGTTGAAGTCCGTCATCAAGTTGGCATCTTTTTTATATTAAGTCCAACTGCGAACAAGAGGGCGGGTGCACAAGCATCATCGTTTTCACAGATAAATTCTTGTATCATCATCTTCCTTTTTTACTCCTCTTTATCGTACACGTAATCTGGTTTCTAAGTTTACTCTACAGACACTGCAGCAGTGTAATGTTCGCACAAAATGTTTTCGTCCACTTCTGTACAACTTCATCATCATAATAGTGCAATATACATAATCGTACATGCGTCATAAATATCACAATTGACATGAATGAAAGGGAAAAATGATTTGTGCGTTGTTTCGCAGGATAACAACAGTAGTAAAAAATTTTGTGACAGAGCTCATAAAGATGTAATGTATGCATGCATAATACTCTAACTGTTGTAATTTGTGATAATAATAGTAAGTTATGTATTATCATTACTACTGACTTTAAAAGGATGATGCATTTTATAGGAGTGATGCTTTCATAAAGGAATGCAGTTAGGAAGTATTTACACCTGTTTTATATGATTGTGCGTTACAACAATGAGGCTATTCAGAGATAATTTATGGAGTCGATGAAATTCGAACCTATTTAGCTCTGTTATGGGTTATAGCAAAGCGGAAATGTTTTTGATGGGCTGGGTACTCAATTTTCTCTTGTGTGATTCACTGCCAACTTTTATTGGATTTGTTCAACATTTTAATAATGTGTAACGCATGCTGGCTTGCAATAAGAGGCGAATATTTACATGACTGTGATCACCGATTAAAATGTCGCATGCTGGTTGCGGTTGACCAATCGCCATTTTAGTTTTTTAAGTGTACCATATTTCTTGACAATTCTACAGTGTTCGCATAAAAGACACATGAAATTGTTTGGTAAAGTCTGATGAAACGACTCAATCCAATCTATCGGGGCATTATGAGACTACGAATAATTTCTCTCTGGTTTGCAAGTTTTAGGGTGGATGTAATCCCATGCATTTCTTCAGAGCTAATCAGTAAGCATTATTGCATATTCACCTTCTTTAATTTTCTTTCCTTCCATCCACATTGAGTCACCACATCATTTTCAACATTTTCTTGTCCAAATAAAGATGTCCTTAATGAGAATGACTGCTTAACAATGAAGAGGATCCCATTTAAATGGCGCTCAAATCCAAGAACGGTGAGAACTTCACAAGACACAGTGTTTATCTTCAAAATCCAACAAATTTTCTTCAATTTTTTAGTTCTTCTCGGTGAAGAGTGAGATAATTCTTTTGCGTTATTCTGACATTGCGTTGTTGCAGTAATTGCTTCTTGTGTAAACGAGGTCTTCAGTTGGATTGCCAAATGCATTTTTTTACTTTTTTTAAGTACAGCGGTTCATTTGGTGGTCTCGTAACATTTCCATATCCGGACCAATAATAATCCATGTCATGTGAATTTCTAGAAAAAACTCCTTTTAAGGTGTAACGAGTTGCTGCAGAAAATGGAATATTGTGCAATGCAATTCCCTTATCTCCTCAAGTTTAGAAGATGTTCATTGTCAGAGCATTTTAAAAATTCTCTGCTGAGGGTGAGGGAGGGAGGGGGAGGCGGATGAATGAATAAGACAGATGATGACTAGAAAGATATAATGTCTGGCCGATCTATATAAATGAAGTGTTGATTACGTAATACTGGATACTTAATTAATGCAAATTATTCACTGAATGGGTGTGAAGTTAAAAAGATGAATTATAATATAGGCAGGTAGGTAGGTAAGCTGCCTCGTTTTTTGGGAGTAGTGTGAATGGACTAGAAGTATGCAGTATGTAATTTGCTTCCATTATGATGAGTAAGAAAGGACCGCGGGCTTATGCTGAAAGAAGACGAGTCTAAACGAACGTTTTTATGCTAATTAAAAAAGGAGTATTCTTTTTCCCATTGATCTGAAATAAAAATTCAAAATTATGCTACTGAAGGTTCTTTTAATGGAACAAAAATATCAGCGATCAAGCTCACAATCAGTCGATCATTTTAACCACACAGCACAGAAATGACTTTCCTTGTGTGGTTCTTCTCGTCTATATTAAGAATTAGGTGTTCGTTTGACAAAAGTGGAGATTCTTTGTTGAAAATTTATAGTTTTGTCTCGCTTCAACATTAAATGCTTTCAACCTACCTTCCACCACAATAATATTATTGTCGTGGATTGTCAACCCCCTGGTAAGCCATATTAAATTCGGAATGCAATGAATGTCTGCACATTTTCATTCAATAGACTTCGTCTTCACCACAAATAGACAAATCAAGGCCAATGTGGTGCACTAAAATGTAAATACAAGAGGCGACAACCGATTTTAGGTGTAACAAGAACAAGATCAGGATCAACACCTTTTACAAAGCGACTACTGCTGGCTACTGCTTTAAAACAAAAAAAGCAAAAGTAGTAATGCCATTGTCATCACATTAAAGGCATAATATTTTTCGTGCAAAATTGCTTCTGGCAAAAAATGATGCTGATGCTGAACAATCTTATAATTTATGAGTGTAGGTACGCTACAAAATTATGTTTCGGAATTACCTGCTGTTTTTACCATCTTCAATATCTCATCGTAAGCGGAACAAAGAAATAATAAAAAGATTGTTTGACTGAATTTTATGAGATCGAATATGAATTTATTTGAAAGTTGACCATTTTGAAGTGTGAAGTCCGATTGTTGACTTAAAACCGATATATTCTTTCTCATTGCACATGATACAATGTCTTCTGTGAAACTCTTGGTTATAAACAAAAACGATTTTTAAACATTATGCACCTATGTAGAAGTTCAAGCATAATGTAAAATGTGTGAAGCTAACTTTACTAAATAGGATAACCGTCACGACACCATATTATGTAATTTTCTGCCTAGGCGTTTCTATACTTTGTCTATGATTGATTGTTTTAATTAAGCTGAATAGTCGCCGACAAATTCGTTTAATAATATTAATCAGTCGGAATGAGCTTTTTAATTGTTTGCTTAAAATATAGCCGATCTTTAACAATAATGCGCATCGTTGTGTAACTATGTACATATATAGATGTAGTGTCCACATTGCATCGTCGTTAGCCCAGATGAATGTCACATTGAACACCATTATATCATTCTCATAAACCTAAACAGAAGAGCGAGGAATTGATATTGATTATGTAACAAGCGTAAGTTTTCATGAACAAAGGATTCTCCGCCATATTTGGTTGAGAATCAATTCAGATTAGCCATAGGTTTGACTCAATGCAGGTGAGATTGAAAGAAAAATTATTGGTTTCATTGCGTTGCATGCAGACTGCAGAAGAACACAACTTTGGTAAGCAAACGTGGAAAAGGACAAGGTCCCTTGTCTCCTCACTTTAGTCGTTTGAAAAGTTGACGTCTTGTCGTCATATTTGTGTCGTATGTCGTCTCTACCATTATTATCGTGATATTTTTCTTACTTTATCGGTGCGTGTGAGCCTATATGCACCTCAATGCACATCGTTCGTCCATTGTTTCACTTTCATTTGCCAAATGAGAACATAGCTTATGACTCAAATGAGGGTGAATCAAGTCCTGTTTACTACGACAAGTGTTGTTCGTAAAAAAGTTATTTAAATGGAAAAAAGCTAGGTCATGTTAAGGCAGATTATTATTCTTGAAAAAATGCTACTGGGTATGCACTCCAATTAAAACTCATCTTCGTCTAAAAAATAATAGCGAACTAGAGTAACATCGAGTGTCCAGTTAATTGGAATTGGACACACGAAAGTTATGAGGTTCACCATCGTCTAGAGAATAGGTGAATACCATGTACCTATAATTAAAAATCAGTAGCATAATCAAATTTTTACGCAATCACAATTAAGGTAGAACGAGAACGTGTGCGTTACGTGTCATCATTTTTTGGAGTTATCACAGCAAAGTTTGGTTAAAGGGTGGACTGTGGGCAGGGACTGGCAAGTAGCTTAATCGTATTTCATAATCTCACGGCTGATATGACATGGAGGAGTTCCCCTACTACTTGATTCTGCCTCAGGAGGGGAGGAATATTTTTCATCTGCAACACTAAATCACACAAAATCCCCATTGCGTTAAAATGTACATTTCAATAAACAAAATCAAATCACTTCTTGCGTGTACGCCATAAACAATGTCAAAAAAGCGTTAGCAAGATTAATTTGCAGAGTATTTTAAAGGTTCTGTTCTGTTCATGCGTGACCACGACCACTTGACCATTTTTCAATCAAATCCGATTGTCACATAGGCATGCGTTGTTGAACATGAGAGTACATTTTTATCTCGTACATTGTAGTATTGCATTCTTAGAATTGCTCATTTGTCACAATACTTCATTAATCATTAGTGCATGTGGAATAATAATCCATGTATTCATGTGTGACGTGTGTAAATTGGGAAGGAACTAGCAATTACGTAATGGTTTTTGAAGACCACCGAACCTGTTGTCTGATGTCAATGTCTCATGACAATGCTCCAAAGTGATGCCAATGCATCCAATATGCAATTCATTCACTCACCTTTTTATAATAAAACGATCATTCTCAATAAATTATACGCTTAAACCGTTAAGTCTAATAATGGACGACAAGAAATTATGAATTGTTGTAATATCATGCAATTGTATATTATGTCATCTAATACTACTTACAATTAGACATCTCTAATTTGTGTTGATGCTCTTTTACTTTTGGTTTGGCCATGAAAGGGATTATAAATTACTCTACAGTATTTATATTATGGTCAGTATCTCTTCTCTCGGTCGCCTATGGCTTATAATGTAATCAGTTAAATGAGAAGTTTTACTGGTAAAGATTTATGAGATGTGAAGTGTCATGTGTGTGTGCCACTGGTGACGTAAACTTCAGCAACGACTTTAACAATACATGCATTCAGTATGACCAATGGAATGGAATGTTCCTCCCTCGCGGTCATCAATACACATCTATTGACATTGTGTCCTCATTCAATTCTCCTTTATACGCCACGTAAAATGAAATGAAAATATGGCGAGTGATGGAGTGCATGCTATTACAATGAATTGAACGGACGTCGGTTTGTTCCTATTGTAGATTTTTCAGGGTGACCACTGAGATTTTATTCAGACAACCCATAAATATCATATACGTGCGTAAATGAGGATGAGATAGCGTGCGTGGTCATCTCGTTATTGCTCTTTTAATTGTGATTCGTCTCAGAACAATTTCCTTTTTAAACTGGATGATTGATTGAAATTTTACGATGAATTATTGTGAGATGCATGCATTCGTTGCAGACACACGTGGAGGTAGGGATATCTTATAGACACTTTAGGTAATTTATCGACTCATGTTTTGTTGTCGTTATAACCGTTCTGGTCGTTGTGTGGTTGTTGCTTTATGTTATCGGAATTTTCCCAAAGTTGCCTCCTCCTCCTTATTTATTTGCCAACAAGAAGAGCAAGAACATGCGTGGGTTGACCAACACATTTTTTGTCATTTTTTAATCGCGTTGTTTGTTACATATTATTTAATGACCGTGACCGTAATTGTATAGTTATATATTTTTGCAGCAGATGTTGTTTAATTCAACAGTATTTTAAAGCAGGTCTTTAACTCATCTCTCTGCGTGAGGTCTCTGAATTCCTTGGTCCTCCCAAGATGATGATGACTCCGCACAAAATTGTGCGAGAGATTTTATTTTCCCTTTCAGTAACGTTGCAATGAGGAAAACTGTTTGTGTGACAGAAACGGCAACAAGAGTGACAAAATAGTTCCTTATTACTATCAAATGCCAATGTCAAGTGGCTAAATGGTGCGAGTAAACTGCTTGTTAAGAACACCATGAAGTAGGATCAATTGGTAGAAGGTAATTTGTATTGTACTGAGGCCATCACCAATAATGTAAATTATATAAAGAAATGAATTGGTTTCAAGCGACATTTTTCTACCTAATGCTTGTTGTTGCCTGATACGAAGGTTAATGTTAAGTGCTATGTTCGCTACCGTGTTGTGTAGGTGTTAGGGCAGTACAGGGTCGACTAAAACCATTTACTAGCTTATAGTATTGCACTGTTGTGCTTCTATTGAATTATATTCATCGAAGAAATCGTTTTTTTTTCTATTAGACTTTTGGCCGAACGAGTTCATCCAATCTAGATTGTTGATTCCTTAAAATATCATTATTACTATATGGGTAAACTGTTTGATCGTGTGAAACTGAATGGCAACAAAGACAAAGAGTAACCCAAATTGCAATTTTGTCAAAATGCTTCATTAATCTGGACGTGCACAGATAAACTATGTACGTAGGTATTCATATTTAGCCTAGAAATAAACCGTAATAATTGGGTACAAAGTAGCGCTCGAAATTGATAGACTTAAGGGTAAAGGATAGGGGTCATCCAGTCTCTCAGTACTCACGCTAGTTAACTGATCTAAATTTTCTCCCAAGCTTTCCCGAAAATAAACGGACACACAGGCCGGCTTAGTCAGCGGAAAATATACCCGGTCTTTTAAATCCCTAGTACGCCGATTTTGTATAAAAACGGACTGAATCCTCATTTGAATGTATTATACTTACAGTCATAGTATTTTATAAAATCTCTTCGGATTCGATGAGAGCATCTCGTGACGGAAAGACAGACAGACATATCCATTCACAATAAGTATACAGCACAATTTAATAAATCCAAAATTACACTGAATAAAGATTAGGTTCGCACATTGCATGGTTGCCTCCACAAAATTACTTTTTCAATAAATTGCCTTTTTAAATTGATAGGATCTTGAAACTTAATTATTAAGCTACTCACATAAACAACAATAAAAATCGAAATAAAGTTTGTTTTTCATAATAATAACAATAATTAATTAGGTGTATGTAGAACAAGTACGCGGGTGTGGACTGTAATATTATCTGTACAGCTTATGTTCATTGTACATTTGTCGTTACATGGTGAAAAATTGGACGTCAAATCGGTATAGAATTACAGAAAATGATAGATTGTGTTCCTTTAAACAAACGAGAAAATTAATTTTCCTTGGTAGATAACATGTAATCATTGTTAAAAAATTAATCATAAGATGCAGCATACATATAATATTATACGTTTCATTGAAGATCGCGTACAAATTTTGACCAGTGACAAATTGATCGTTTAAAAAAGTATTGGGAGAAACCAAACATGATTAAACGTAGAACTCAAGTACATTTGTTATTTCATGCAGTAATGGCGTCATGAATCATGACTCGCACGCATGTCGTTATAATTTGGCCTCTCGACCTAACTCGTATAACCTGCAGTGCGCCAGCAGAATAGAACGACAATGAAACCAGTAATCCACACAGTCACAGAAGCAGATGGATCCAATAACAGAAGCAACAACGAAATATTATAATGATTTCCACTGAAAGAAATCGTGAATGCGCCTGTGGTACACTTCACCTTACCAGCAGCTTATGTAATGATTTGGTTTACTTTTCAAAATCTATAATGACCCGGTGCAGTCATGTAAGAACATAAATGAGTCGCCCTATATTATTGGCTTATTTATTTAATTTATTACTATATTATACTTCTTAAAAGACACGACCCGACTTTGGCCTAATGATCATTATGCAATCATAAAAGTGCATCGTAAACCAATAAGTGCCTATAATATGCTTTTATATATTTGTTTTCAAAAGTTTGACCAATGCAATAATAATGTGTTGTGTTCGATATAATGTACTTACAATTTAAAGATTTTGTTTTTGCTGCGTACACTTTTCTAATTTTTAATATTTTTTTCATAGCCGACTTTTCATTGACTAAAGGCATTGTAGAATTGAAGACGTAATAAAATGAGAATTTGGGAATGCTACAGTTTTTCACTTTTTATGAGTGGCATTTGGCATTCTTCGTCTGCCTTGCCATGATTTTTCATGCTTCATTAGACCTTTTAGCTCAAAAATGTGGACTGTTTGCAATTTTACTTACATCATCATAGTATCATATAGGTTACTGATTTTACTTTTGCGGGAGTATAATATATAGAGCTCTGAACTTATTGATTAAATCTCGTATTGCATTGCATTCAATGCAACTATTATTGTTTGCTCTTGTTACTTACAATGATGCCTTGGACATTTTGACAGTTTTCTTGAATGCTTTCATAGTGCGTACACAAAAAGTCCATTACTTCAGTGCGTAAAAGTGGACACTGATGTCTTAGCTGAATCATGATTGAAAGCGTCAAGCGCCTTACCACAATCAACACAACAACGATATGTGTGTGTTCATACATACAATATACTAAAAGATATTTAGGTGCATAAATTCAAATGCAAACTAACTCACCTTTTATTTGACATGCGCGTAATATAACAATCACAATTATTCGTCTTAAATTGTTGAATTGGTATAAAAATTTGGGTGATTTTGTGCAGATCATTTCCGATATTGTGCAGCAAGAAATGGTCCTGTAATTTAAGTTTAAAAGAGTATAAAATTCAGTTTGTGAATGACGAGAAAGTTTTTGATTTTATTTAGATTTCAGAACATAAATTGTAGCAAAAGAGACGTGAATGCTTAAATACCTACCCAGGTATATGTATCTATCCGCTGATATACCAGGTACATTACATACCATACCAAAGACCAATCCCATGTTTTTAAAACGCACCTCATTGTGCAAGCATAAACATAATACACAAGACACAATCTACATAATAGGTCTGATTTTTCGTTTCCGTGATTCTGACGTTTTTTATTAAATCTTTGAGTTGAATTAGCTTAGATTGGACGTGAAAGAAACGGAAAGGTCTTATTCGTTGTGTACGAAAAGTGGCGATATGATACTTGTCTAGATTTAAGATTATTAAAGTGTCAGTATTTCAAGCTAAAATGCATAGTAAAGAATCGTCTGGTAGGTTTATAAAACGTTGGTCATTCATTCATGGTAATACTCGTTAGCAATGTACAGCGGAGTCACATACGCGAGGAATGTAGAAGTACACAAATATTTTTATGCATAATGCCTAACTAAATTGGATTGTTGCGGTTTTAAGGGAGAAAATGCATTCAACAAAACCTATTTCAGTCGAATAATCATTTCCTTTCGTCATGCTAGCGATAAAATGTCCTTAAACACTTTGTTTTGGCATTTCCTGTTCTCCTGATTTGTACACAACTTTTATTTGTTTCTGTTTTAGACTACTCTTTTTCCTCGTGTGATACTGATTAAGATTGAGATCTGGATGGCTTGAGTCGAAATCGAAATTCACGATAGCATTACATACTATGGTAAACATTTTGGTGGTTTCTTGTGCTTGATTGAATACATTTTTCATGTAAATTGTTAGAAACAAAATGACGAACATATCAGCATTGACGGTAATTTAAAGAGTCAGGAGCATTTTATCATACATGTATTTATTAATAGAATAATCCCGATTTTATAGTCATTTACGAGATTTCATGAGTTATGCATGGTTCTACGATTTCGATAGTCAAAAAATAACAAATATTCCTAAAGTTTTTTACATATGGAAAATTCCGGATTGTTGTAAAGAAACTAAACTACAATAAATGTTCACAAATTCTATCCATGCACTCATTCAGATCGGGTTAAACTTACTAATGAATGGTTGTTAATGTTTCACTTAATGAAGCCAAATTAGTATTGATATAATTCATCGTAATGTCTGCACCAATAACAAAAACACGCAACACAGTTGGTCGAAGGTAATCTGATGATATAAAATGACTCGTCGACAATTAGGAATTTGCAAAAAATAGGTACATACTAACTACTATTTTTGTTTGCTTGTTGGTCGTAAGTACGCCAATTCACAGTTTTGAACGAACTCAAAATTGTAATTCAGCTATTTTCATGCATTTTATTTTCATGTATCTGGTAGAAGGCAAGGCCCTGTACCTTTCTTCGTGACATTCCCTAGCATTGTTCAGAGAGTTTCAATTTTTATAAAATTGCAATCCGTTGCGTAATAAGAATAAGAAAAATGATAAAATGATGAGATGACAAAAGCAACTGGCAACGGCAACTAGAGCAAATGAGATGCAAAATGATTATGATAATGGGTTTTATTATTCTTGTACGTTTTATACAAATGGACTTGCTAAAACAGTTTTGTCGCATTATGTTTCTTTTAACTGACACAAACGCACACCGCAAGGGTAGGTAGTCACAGTCAGAAACCTAAACGAACCTAACAAACTAGTTAGTTTGGATAACATTGAATTACCGCTTTTCATTTCTGTAAATAAAGTCCAGTACAGTGTCTGGTCTCGTTTTTTACTGAACATAATATATGCACATAGAAGAAGGATTATATTAACTAGGTACACACTTTTTGCTTTTTATGAGATTTTCTGATAACAATTTATAGATTTTAAACAGTCAATATCTTTTTATTTTAAATCTAACTGTAGTCATCTAGTCCTTGGCTTACAAGATTATCACGCATTGTTCCATTTATTTTGCGATCTTTCCGATTTTAGTTGTCAATTATAAATTTGATATGCTTATTACTATTATCATCATCCTGCAAATAATGGTCATGATATGGTAGTAGCGGACATGTCAGTTTTTCAGATTTGTCTGCGGTAAATGAAGCAAATTATTACTCGCATCATTGTGTACACAAAACCATAAAAATGCACGACTTGGATCGCGCATGGTGCTGCTCGTAATTATTGACTATGCTTAAAATTCAGTGACATGCGAAAATTGTAGAAACTCTTGAACAACGTTTTTGATGGCTGCTATTTGTCATGATGTAACACGCAACTGTCGATAATTGCTAATTAAACTTTGAATGATATTTTATGAGCTCAAATTATGAAAATCAGCTTTGTCTGAAATATTGTGTTGAATAAGCTCTCACACTGCATACTAGTGACCTATTATTAAACTGATTTGTTAAATGATTTTCGAAAACCTTTCAACGTATACGATCAACAGTCGTGCAGACTGACAAAGTAAAATAAACATAAGGTTCATGGCGATGTGCATTATGTTTGCAAAGACGACTTCTTGTGACCTTCATTCATCCTAAAAAAGTGCCGATGTGCAAAAAGCTCGTGCGCTAAGAATCTGCTGGTGAGGACATGATTCAACATTACCCAGTGCTTAATTTGGGAATTGAAATTGAGTATTTTGATGTGGCAGTAGTTGAATGCATCGTATTCACACAAGAAGGATACTTTTTTAAACAATTTCGGGCGATAACATGGTTTATTCTGTAAATGAGACAACAGATAAAAAAGCGGAATAGTACAACCGTCCCTGTAGGAAGGATAATGAAATGACGAATTCATTTTTGTTGTTAACTTGTTTACGTCTGTTGGCATCTTTAAAGCTTGAAATTGTACAATGAATGCTCCTGTTTGATGTTATAACTTTATGCGTTCTTCGTGAGAGTCATAAACACACGCACCATGTAGGTATTATTTTTTGCTGTCGTAATTTTAATCTTTTGGATGCACTCGTCAAGAATTGCAAATTATAGTTAGGCCAGAATAAACATAAATCCCATGTCTCTGATTTCGGGATCTCCCTACACCACCATAGGCGGTGCTCTTTTTCAGAGTGCAGTTGCATTTATCGTGTACCCATTTCTGAGAGTCAGTTTACAATTTCCAAATTTAGGTAAATTACAGTTCTTAAAAATCACATAAACTCCCAAAATAAGCTCATGACTGTAATAATTCTAGGTACTAAATAAGCAGCATGATGAAAGACAACCTTGCATTGACTTCAAATGGAAAATGCTGAGTGTCCGCTGTATACTTGACGTCTATACAGTTGAATTGCATGATTGCTGCAGTTGTGATATTCTATAAGTCTATGAAGTAATTCCATATCAGTTATTAAAGAAAAGAACTGAAAAAGTGGCATATATACAAAGGTCAAGTGGCAGGGTCATTTAGAATGAGTGTCAAATATCGCATCATCAAATTTATGGCTTCGAGCCAGCAATTATTGTTTTGATTACATTACCGCGAAGAAGATATATAATCCCCTTTTACGTGCAATTAGCAAAATGTTATCATACGTGGCCATGTTATGAAAATAAAAATCGCAGATTTCGATTTTATCGATCTCCGTAAAAGGAGTAGGAGGTTTGCTTCTTAATACATACAATCTTACTCTGCCCCAAAATAGTGTGTACTGTGATTTATGTAGTAAATGTTGTAAAACATTCATTATGATAGGGTACGACGTGCCTTGATCACTATTCGCCGAATGCTGACACGAAGAAATAATATTTTTTACCTACATATATTAAAACAGAAAAGGAATTTCAAAAAAGCATCCCTTGTTTTTACAAGCATCTTCTTGAGAACCATCGTTAAGATTTTGATAAAAGCCAACGGTAAAATAAGTCATTTTCGCATTCTCCATGTTCAGTTGTCGTTGGTCCATGTTTTCATTGTTTGCGAAACAATTTGACAAGTCATTTACATGTTTTTTATCAAACAATATTAAAGATTAAGACGAGTGGGAGATACGTCAAATTGCATGTAACGTGACGAAATTTTGAAACAAGAATTCCAAATCTGCGCATAAAGGCACCAACGCCCCAAGAAATCAGGACGCATCTTCATCATTCGCTTCTAACTGCATACTATGCACAAAGCTTTTGAATTACTGAGAACTGTTTGCAATATAATATGTATTTTTGTCATTTTGCTAGAATATTGACATGCATTAATTTTGTTCATTTCCAGATCGCAACGATCCTGGGTACATCAGAGAGTTCTCTTTCCGGCTGGAAAAAGACTCCCACGCAGTACCACATCCAGACTGATGAGGGGGAAGAAAGATTTTTTAAATTTCAAACTTTCAACGGCCAATATAGAAAGGAAAGGAGGTTGGATGATGGCACCGTGATAGGTACGTATGGCTGGGTGGATCCTACAGGCTACCTGCGAATGACAGATTACATTGCAGACTCAAAGGGATACAGAGTAGTGAAAGAGCTTAAGGAATACGTTGGAACCAACTCCATCATGGACGACACACCTCCACAAAAGTACTCACCACCTCCGTCAAAGAAGCACGGTATCAAAGTTGCCAAACCTCCGAATGTATTCTTTGCTAACATCAAAGACACTACGACGGCCAATCCGTTCTTGGAATATAATGCCGTTTCGGTGACGCCAGACCCTCTCATCCCAACGTCATTTGTTTCCACCTCTCCCAAGAATAGCCTGTACTATCCAGAACCTGGCAAGAATGGTGCACCTCACAAGGTTTTCCTCTCCTCAGATGTTGGACCAGTGAAGCCAGTGTCATTAAACAGCATATTCTACTATCCAGAGGAATCCAGGACGAACGCTTCATATACTACTCCTTCTCCTATAACCGCCCTCCCAATAAAAACGGGCGGTGGAGGTACCGCAGTAGCCGTTCCAGTTGCAACCTTTGTTCCAAACAGTCGCTTCCCTGGAAGAAGACCGCCCCTTCAAATCTTTAGGCAGACTAACTCAGGTCTGCGGAGAGTACGTGTCAATTTCCTACTAACACAGTAACATTTCTAATATGAGTTCTGTTTTAATATTCGGACAAAAAAGGTATCTTTTATCTGTCGGTGCCTGAGCGCATGAGCTGCTGACCACGCAAAAATGATGGGTCGGTTTGGTATATTAAACCCTTTGATAATTCCATAATATGTTACTCATTACATTAAACAACAAAATATAAATTACTTCAATTACAGTCATAATATTTTTTATGACAAACAATGCAAGATGCCTGCCTGCCAATGCTGAACTGAAATACTATGCTATCTCTTAATTTTCTCTTCGCGTCTTATTTATTTGTTCTCTAATATATATTCTATTTTAATGAACACAAGGAATAATGATGCCACTTTCCTTATGCGCTTTGATTTTGCATGTTTTCAGATTTACACTAATTGATTTCATTTATATAAATGTTTAGAAGCTGCGCAGGGTGTTGAAGCGGGTGCGGGTGTCTTCGAATCGTACACTACCCCGTTGAGGAATCGTGGCACGGGATTTATCTACAAGATCCCCAACCAATACCACAAAGAAGAGACTGAACTAGATGGTTCGAGACAGGGAAGTTTCGGCTACGTAGATCCATTTGGAATCCGAAGGGTCATCCATTACAGAGCGGGCTCGCAAGGATTTCAGCATCAAAAAGATTTTAAATACGTAGGAAGGCAGTATTAAAGAGTGGAGATTGTACATTACCTCCAATTGTTATTAAAATGCATTAAGTTTTTACACGTTTGGTCTGCACAATGAAATGGTAATGCATTAATTACTGCTCACAAGCATATTTAAAATAAAATCAATGCAATGCTTGTGAAGTAGATTCAACAGCGTCACACCACCTGAGTACTCGTATGGAGTAGTTATAATTTGTACCAGTTTTTTTATCTGTTGGATTTTGTTAGTTTTGTTTGTTCATTTTTAATTATAATTAAGATGTTTGTATGGTTAATTTTTATATGATTTACAGTGTACATTTTATGTAATGTTAGCTTTCATGTCACTGTTTTTAAATGGCAATGTCCAACTTTTCTACAAGTGAAAATAACTACTTAAAAGAGCTTAATACTTCAAATAACCAAAACTGGAATTCTGTCTTTATCACGTCGTAGCATTTCTTGTGATGGTGCCTTGTCTCACGCATTGACATTCTTATTCTCTCTGTTCTGTTTTATCTTTCTTGATAAATCCCTTATTATTTTAGACATTAAAAAATAAATGTACAAAATCAAAATGTCTCATGTCTCCCACCTGCCCACAATCTTTATGTACCCCCACCTGTTAGTACGTAACGCGTTTCCAACACTAAACATCCGGTTTTTCCTTCACGTTTTCTACTGTGGGCTTCGGCTTATCCTTTATAGGTATATGTCTTTCTCCTTTCTCTTTCCTCTCTATTTTATCTCATGAAATGGTGCCAAATGTTGCCTCTTATCCGCTGAAGACAATCCAAAAGTAATAGGTAGTAAATGCAACAATCACAATGGGGATTCTGTTATTATTTAATTGGGGAATTTATGAAACGTAAGTTATGCTTTTTTTAGGTTCTAAGAATTACTATATAGTATGTAATTAAATTAACACGACTGCCATACTATATTGTATTGTAAACGGTTTTTAATTTAAAATAGAAAACGGTAATGTATTAAGTAATAATTGTGATAAACTATGCATAATGAATGACATTAATCATATCAACTACTACGATTTTTAATTATAATATAATGTACGTACGTAAACAATAAATGCATTTAAGTACTAGAAACAATCAAGGAAATTCGTAAAAACCAATTTACGTAAAAATGTTTTAAACAAATCTGCCATATTGAATGAGTAATAATAAAGCAATACAAAAAATCTTTGATTAAAATTATCACCGAAAGAAAGCGTTGAATACATAAACTGCGTTTCGTTTCAATTCTCATCTGCTACTCTTGGTCTTGCTTATCAGTTTCGGTACAAGTACATATACCTACATACATAAATAAAACTAACAAGGCATTTCAACAATCGTTGGGGGAAGATATCATTTTGAGGTTTTGTCTTGTTCAGATATTTGATCGCTCAAAATTATCGGAGAATCATAATTGTTAACATTATATCCGCGTTATAATGACAGGGACAACATTTTCCAGCAGATACATAAAAGAGAGTGTATCACAAAAAAATCAATGCAACGACGAATACAGAAAAATTCTAACAGTAAGATCGGTAAGTACACTTTACATTTTGTCACGCTTACTTTTATTTTAGAACAACTTTATATTATCCACTATTATCGATTACACCGCAATGCTTCGTTTCATTGCGTCCTCCAATCAGAAAATAAATCATTCACAGGTACCTATGATTATTGCAGTTAAATGGGCATTCCGGCAGTGCTCACTTATCTGGACTCTTTAGTATTTTATTTCCAACGTATTTCCCCAGAGACTGAACAGCAGTGCCAAAAATTTGACCTAGGGTTGGTGGATCGACTGCATTTGGATCTACGGACATCCCTTCAAATCTAAAAAATGTGAAATTAAAATTTGTCAAATTAGCATGCATATGATGGATGAATATTTCAATTCATGTTATAATTCAGCTTTAGAGCAAATAAAAGCAAACGAAACGTACATGTCTTTGAAGTTGGGCGACAGTTTCTCAGGGCAAGGAATAGGTTTTGCTAATTTCGCGGAAGCAACACGATCGATTGGATCCAACTTCTCTGCTGATGGAACTAACTCCAAATATATCATATCGTTATCTTTCTTAGCAATCCCGTACTGTTTTTCAGCTTCAGCTATAAATTTTGCTACATTTCCACCGGATCCCAACTTTTCCTGAGCTTTTCTCAAAGAATCTAGTGATAGCAAAAGACGCGCTAGTTGTTCTCCAATAAGCTTCTTCGATCCACAAACTTTACTCTGATAGAACTCCGCAAGGCCTGTCATCGCTAATTGCTTTCCTTTCAACTACATGGAATTAAACCCATAAAATCTTCATTATAATCCCGATATTTAGCATGGAATCGTAAATAAACACTTTTGAGGGATAAATTAATTGCATACATGATTCATCCACGTGGACTCCCAAATGTTTCTTATATTGTCCTTCTTTGCTTTCGTAATGGCATCTTTATAAAAATCTTCCCCCTGAGCGCACAGTTTAGCAATAATAATATCTTTCATCGAATCAGAAATGGCCTTTGCAACAAACACTTCTTGTGCTTGCGCGACCATTATAGCTGCAAGGGCGGTGAGAGCGTCGGGGTTCAGGTCATTTGTAAGCGTGTATCCTTCCGTTATCCCTAGTGTCTCTTGTTTCAGTTCACAAAGGTGTAAGAAGATTCCTGCAGCATTCTGATTTAATAAAAAAATGTCACATTAGTAAAATCTTTCTTTTATCATGGAAGGCAAAAATACTGGAATGTGCTCGTGTTCTTGTTACCTGAAAATACTTTGCAGCATTTTTCAGACCTTCATCAGTGTTCGAGATTCGGCACTCCAATCCAAGTGAAGTTTGGAGTGCAGCAACATTATACAGAATAGCTGCCCTCTCCAGTTCAAAATTGGACCCATCTGGAATCAATGAAAATGTCAATCAGTTACTATTTTACCAAAGAAAGTACAACAAAAAGAAATCGATGACGTAGAACGAAATACGGGCACATGCATGTCTTGCCGACACAAAATCTTGTAATGATCGCGTTGATTTCATTAGTGAGATATGAATTTTGAGCTGGATTAAGAGGATTAATGGGCTTTAGGTAGGTGGATAATAGTAAGCTTTAATTTGAGGGCAATTTGTATATTCGTAAAAAATATAAATATATAATGTCTTATATTTTTCATACAAGTGTTGTATTTTCCCCCGAAAAATCCTGCCCTTTCCAGTGAGCTTTCCCAGTACAAGCTTAGATTGGCAATATTTCCAAGTCCCTTCTCGTGGAGTGTCAACAGTTGGTCATGATACCTATCAAATTTAATAATAATTAAACGTTATCAATCCAGCACCGTAATCTTTCCGGTACATACTCATTCAGTTCTGTTCCTAACCCCATGACTTACCGGCTTAAAGTGTCAACCGATGACTGATTCTTGGACAAATTCTTGTCCACGCAGAGATTCCTCAGCTTTTCGAATTCCTTGAACCAGTCCGCGTCCAAGGGTCGATATCCCTTTGTCTTCAGCGTTGCCCTCAGTGGGGTCGTAATATCAGTCTCCGACGAGACTTTCAGGGGCACCGTTAAAAGCTGGTCAGCCATGTCACGTAATTTGCAAGTCCAATTTACACACCCGCTTTTCTAACAAGGCCACAAAAAACGCTCGCACTACTTACTCAAGCAAATCTCAGATAAAATTCAAGGGCACCACACGGTCTCCTGTAATTTCCAGTTATTGCACTTCCACCAGTTCACCATTTGTCAACTACCATTTCCCATATTACCATTTCAAAATTATGCAAGTGTTGTGACAGTGACAAGGAAAAGAGGAGAGGCTACTTACAAACAAAATTAAATTACTGATACGAAAGTTGTCCCCCAGTTATGTACTTATACGTGTGTATAGAGTGTGTAGATTGCAGATGTGCACTAAAATGTATGAATCATTATTATGTAGCTCATATGTGAGTCTTTTCTTTTGGATGGCTCGTGTGAAAAAAATGATCATCAACAGATGAGTGGAAAGGAAAGTCATAATATTTTATACACGTTGCATTGGAGTTGTTAGTGCACAACAGCACATTGTGAACTTCACAAGCAACACGAGGATAGTCCATGAAGAAACAATGGCAAGGAAAGGCAAAAAGAGATGCTACTATTCATAGTTATGATTCATAAGTCACAAAATCACAATAATCAAAGTCGTAGTCGTAGCATAGAAAAGATTTTGAGTAAACGAGCTATTCTGCTGTGAATGATAACTTTAGTAAAGAAAGAACACTAACACAATTTTACTTACTAGCTACATGTGTACATACGTATGCAATGCATAATGCATACTACACCTAATATACTCACTTTTAACTTTATTACGTAACCTACTATCATTTATTGCCCTGTATGTATGTATATTGCAGTGCTATGAGATGTATGCCTAACTATTTGTATGTAATTTCATGTACTGCCTGCCATACATACACGATTAATATTATGAGAATTTTCTTGTTCTATGTAATAAGTAATTTAACTAATTTCCAAGCTTGCTCGATATTGTGTATAACATGTACATGTTATAAAAGATTGTGTGACTATGAGTCATCTTTCATGTTCAGTCAGAGTAGCAGGAAAACAAAGGATCACTTGGATCTGTCCATTTCCTCTGTCACTATGCGGTAATTTATCGTCAGCGCTCAAATTCAAATGAATGTCATGAAATGAACTTTTTTATGTTTACAAGTCAGAATCGGACTGAATATTTAGTTAAGTTTACGGTTCTGTCTGATTGCCGTATGAAATGATTTCCTTTGTTGAACACGAACAATATCTGATGCAATGTCATGCTAATAGAAGTTTTCATGAAAATATAAACTGTTGCTTTTATACAATGCCTAACCTTGTACATCACTAAAATCTGTATCATTATGTATAAAAAAGGATTCAGACTCAAATACGCATTACATTAGTTGACAGGATAATCAAATATGCAATGATTTATTTGGACATTGATCTAAAACTACGACAGTATGAAGGTTGTTGCATAAATGATACATATGTATTTATATAAAAATCGGAGAGACTGCAGTGAGAATTTAGCTGGTCCACTTTTGAAACCATGATGGTTCTGGAACAGGTTCAGGAGCAGTGGAACTCTGCCACTGGAAGAACAAACTGGCCGAAGAGGCAGCCGCCAAGAAGACGCAAGTTGCAAGAATTACTTTTTGAGCTGATCTAAGGAAGCCAAGCTCTTGGAAGGTTTCCTGCAAATGGTGATTTGCAAGCACTAGCTGCTCCTTGATGCTAATGAGAAGGGCTTTGGGTGATGAGGATACACTTCCATTGACGCTGACACGGCTTTGAGATGCAATGCTTTCGCATGTTTTTATTCTTTCCTTCAGGAACTGTCGTTCATCATCATCTTGGACCGAGTCGAAAAACGCCAAGTTCCCTTGCAAGTTTCCACCGTCCCAAGCAATTATTCGATCCACCGTTTGCGTATGAATCATGCTGGGGCACCGATCAGATAAAGTCTGCAGAAAAATTGCTTAGTCAATTAAAAATGTTTGCAACAATTATTAAAATTGCTATATGTATGTTGAGAAGTGTGTGTGTTTTACCTGATATGATTTATTTATAGTTTTGGGATCATCATCAGTGCCGTTAGCGGGGAAGATTTTGAATTGAATCTTGCCATTTACGGTAACGTCCTCCATTTCCTTTTCAGGTTTTGCTCTGATTTCAACAAACTGGCAGCTGCCAGGTCGGATTAGTCCAGTGCTTGGAGAAGCAGTCAGGTTAACGGAAGAGCACTCTTTGCAGCATACCTAAATAATTTAAAAAATATATTTTAATTGACCAGCGTCATAAAAAATGAATGAATTGTATTTCATTGTCGCAGTATCATACCTTAAATGCATACAAAGACGCAGTAGGATTACTAACTGTAACCAGTTTACAGAACGCCTGGTTTCTACCACTGCCCCGTTGCAGAATCAAGTTGCTGGAAATAGATGCTCTGCATCCCAAGACTTCTTCGTTTTCAACAAGGGCATTAAATGGATTTCCATCTTTCTCACTTCCAGTCTTCATCGAATCGTTCGAGGAGGCTTTGGTGGCTCCACTACTCCAAGTCTCAACGATTCCATTTACGACCTTCTCGGCTGCTTCGATAATGCTTCCATTGTGTTCATTGCCCATTTTACGTTCGCAAAAATTCCGTAAATGGTCATCATGGATTTGCTGCGTCTCTGGAAAAGCACAACTTTCTGAAGCATCCGTTACGCTTTTTCCTTGTGGAGAGTGCACTCCACATCCGTCTCCGTTTTCCCCAGGTCCGCTTTCAATCTTGGCTTTGGTCAATGGAACGTCCACAGAGAATATTGTTTTTGTTCTTTTGGAACTTGCCATCCTTTTGCCTTCAAAACCAGTCAAGTCCTCCGCTTCCATCTCGTTCTCCGTGTCAGTAGGAATTACAAATCTTTCAATTGCAATGTCTTCCTCAAAGTAGGATTCTTCTTCTGCATTCAAAGCGTCAATTGAAAAAGGTCGCTGAATCAAAGTTGCCGTTTTTTCACTGGGTACTTTGGTGATCTCAATTGCTTCACTGTCCTCCTCCTGATGTCCGTCCAACTGACATTGACACAGCTCAATGTTCGTCTCCTTCAACGTTTCCTGAAACATCTTCAAATAACTGGGGACCTCTTGACATGGAATATCTGCTGGACAATCTTCAGCAAGCTCATTATCTTCGGACTCAATTGTCATGCTGGATTTGCTTTGATGAAAAATCTTATAATAATGTAAAGATGTTCCGGTTTGAATGTGGAGGGGAGACGGCTTAGCTTCAGGCAGCAGCACTGCTTCTTCTTCCTCCTCCGGTTCCTGACAGACGACATGTACGTCAGCATCCTCCGACATTTCCACCACTGGAGCATCCACAATTTCTGTTGGAGGAGCGTCCTCTTGAGCGACAACCGCAGAATTTTCCTTCATATCTTCCATTATTGGAGGAATTGCTTTCTCCACAGCTTTTCTTTCCTCGCGCTCTAATGCGATAGTTGACGCTTCCCGTCCAGCTTCTTCCGATACAGCCACGAAAAATGAGCTTATAAAGTTCAAGATGTCGGCCGTGGACTCAAGGGGGGGCGAATCTTTCTGCGACAATGAGCAAGGCGTTGCTCCGACTTCGGGTGCTGCAACCACAACGTTGTCTTGGGAGGGTCTCTTGGGCTCATCTTCCAACATCTCCGATTGACCTTTCAGCATCATTTCAGGCGGATCAGCGTTGTCCAAGATTTTTGCCTCCGAGATTGAGGATGGGGGAAGGCATTTACTTAAGTCATGTTCGGAGGTGGGCATTATCAGTCCTGTAAGTGCTCTGTTCACTTCTTCATGGCTTATGGAGTCTGCGTTGCCATTTTTCGGATTTTCGGAGTCGTTACTAGTGACCGTCAGTGGTGCTTCGGGACGTGGCTGTGTTGTGTCCCTCTTCTGTTGACTTTGCACAGGTAATGGTATTTTCCGCTTGTGACTTCCGGAAGCTGACAAGGTCCTCGTTTGTTTGGTGGAGGCTTGTTGAGGTGATGGAATGGAAGTAGCATTTTTATCTGTACGAGCAGCGACTTGAGTTTGTCCTCGACCTCGACTGCCACGTGGGGAGGCAGGAGGCGTGGTCAGTTTGGGGATTTTGGAGGTGGCGGATCCTTTGCTAGCCATTTTCGCTTTCAGTCTTTGGGATTTGAATAGAATGGGTCAGAAATGAATCTCAAAATGCTTCATTGCCAACGACCCAGTTCGTATCACAAGGGCATGCACAGCAAAAGTTCACGCAATTTTCTTTCGTTACAATACATAATCCATCAATTTCCATGGCCACGTGCCACGGACGCCACGCAGTCCACAAATCCATTTCGTGTGATCGAAACTCCCAACTCAACCGCCTTATGCTATGCATACACCTCTTTCATTTTTTGTCCATTAGCCGTGTCATTTGAATGAGTGATGATGAAGAGTAATAAGCAAAAATTACCAACAATTTGTGTGTAATGTGATAGTAATGTAAGTTTTCATGTCACACTTCAATAATTTACGTAAAAGTTATAGATAACAAAAGATTCTATTATGCGTCAGATCGGGCTTCGTCATTCGTCAACTGTAGCAGAACCAGCTAAAATTAATGTGCATGCCACATCGTCGTCGTCATTATTGCCTGCAGAACAAAAGCTTTACCACTCACCACTCCATGACTAATTAGCTTTTACTACCTGTTTTAGTATAAAAACAAGATCGTGAATTAGTCTCTTGGTTTTAGTTTCATCCGGGTCTACTCCATGTATTTTATTGTTTACCATGTACCACATTTGTTGGGTGTTGGATACATAAACACTTGTATGAAGAGTCATTGTTTATTTCTTGCCATTCATGTCAGCATTTTAATTACATTTATTCATTCCAAATGCAGTACAGTCAGTACGAGGAACAAATTCATATATTATACGTAGGTAATTGTGTATTCCAAACCCGAATCCTGTATGAAAATAGTATGGATGGAAAAACCAGTTCATCTACACGGTTTTATGCAAACTTGAAACCAACAAATTCCTCGGTATCTCGGTTGAATGCAATTAAGAGTTTTAGATTGAATAGCATAAAAAACAATATGGTATGGTACTGGTATATGGTAGCTCCAGTGTTTTCTGAATTATCTGGATTCAGGATAACATAATAAAATGTATAAACCACAAAATCATGTAAAAAATTTCCTTCCTTTGAAACTTTTGATGGTTTTTCTCTTTATATATTACTCTCGACAGAAGTCATTTCATCAGTAAGGAGTTGTCAATGGGCATGGACGTACAAAAAGAGGCTTGAGCTGACAAATTCTTTTCAAAAATCGTTATAATAAAAACAAAAGGAAATATCTTGAGAACCTATTGGGTTGTGTTTGTGGGAAGTGTTTTTATATGTGATTAAAATGACGTGCAAAAAGCAGTTTAGGCCCTTCATTGTGTTAGGGCTAATTGCAGTTCTTTGTTGCATTTTTGTGCATGTGGAAGCCCAAGGTTAGCAAACAATGTGCACCTACATCTTACCTTACCAATTCGTGAGATTATATGCATCTTCGAGTAAACTAATGTTGAAATCATGTTGTAAATTTTAGACCCATGTTATCAAGGGGCTGACCCTGGGATATGCCGGGCAAGCATCCCCAGATTTTTCTATGATTCCAGAGCTGGACGGTGCGATTCCTTTATTTACGGAGGTAAATGGAAATATAGGAAATGGCAGTAGCACCTTATTAATGGAATTGGTGTACAAAATAAGAATCATAAATTATCATTGCTAATTGGATTACTTTGTGTCTAGGCTGTGGAGGAAACAAGAACAACTTTAGAAGCATTGGTGATTGCCAATCATTCCGAAGCTTCTGCTTGAGACGAAGACGGTACTAATTTGTCAGTGCTCTTCATTTTCCCCGCAAAATATTTAATAAATACATAATATATGTACCACACACATACATCAACGTATGTAAAATACATTTTATTAACATTACATTGGTGTATGGATTAATTAAACTAAATTAAATCTTAAGCGATTAACTGTTTGCACTTTAGCATTTATATGATACCTAATAAATCACCTATGATTTGCGTCTAGAAACCTCTTGCATTTGTTAAGGTATTTGCATTTCCTTAAATTTTCGTCTTTTCAGTCTCCGAGAGTGAAAGAATGGATTTTCGCGAGTCACTCAAAGCTTTGTTTTTTAGATCCCTCCCAAGACCTTTTTCTGAGATCATTTTTTCCATTTGTCGCGGAAACAACTTTTTCCAAAGGTACACAAATGGAGGGCTCATACAATCTATATTGACAGGCTCTTCATTTTCAGTCAATCCAACGATTGCAAAGATTCCGCTAAAAAATATTCCAAATACAAGAGTCCCCAAAAAGCCCAACACCGGAAAAAGGAGATACGATGTGGACATAAGCTGTATGTAACCACTATCCCCTTGTTCCTTCCAATGGTCTGCGGGACTCATAGAATGGTTGACATACTTGATGGACGACATGTTTGTGAAGAACTCGGTGCAGTCTTCAGTTGACAAAGAGCATCGCTGGTCGGGTAAATCCCCGTTTCCTCCGCCAATGGCAGAGCCAATGCCAATAAAAATTGACAGCGTGTAAGATAATATAACTCCAACAAGCGATCCCTAAATCAATAAGAGGTGCGCATTCATTATCACGATCATTTTCGAGATGTTAGAGCTACAACGAGAATAGGTACAAGACATACCCAAGATGTTGCCCATGGGCATGTCATTCCAAGGGTAAACATTCCAAGTGTAGGACCAATCAAGATTCCAATTAGGGAAACAGCAGCAGGGAAAATGTCTCCCATTAGTCGAACGACAAAAATAAAAGCAAAGGAAACAATTCCAGTGACCACCGAAACGCCTCTGGATGCGTGAAAAAGAACTCGGTCACTTATATCCGGTTTGAACTTGAGAATGTAATCCTCTACAACGATAGCCGACATTGCATTCAAACCACTGGAAACAGTACTAAAATACATAGTATGACAAAGATAAGAAATTGGTCATTTACATGATGAATCTTACACATATAAAAGAATTTTATTGACTATTAACCCGGTCTTTTGTATATGTATGTGGATTCAATTTACTAGGTATTAATATTTACCTTAAGCTTGCACAAGTAAGGCCTGCAACAAAGAGCCCTGGTATGCCAGGAATGTTTCCAATAACGTCCATCACAAAAAGAGGAAGTATCTGGTCCGTTGTCTCCACAAGCTAGATTTATTAAGAATGCATGTGTCATATACATATACGTGGTCAAAATGGTGGTGCATCATTTTATTTTTTAGGTTGGAAATTCCAAATAAGTACCTTAGCATTAATAGGGTCACAGGTGTAAAACTTGGCGAAGACTACTACCCCACAGTATGTACAAAGGAAAATTATAATCGAAAGAAAGACATAGTTCAGAAGGAGGGACCTAAAAAATAGAGAACAGTGGTAAAATACATAATATGCAATTGATTATGAATATAAGTTCAAAACTAATGAATATAAAGGTTTTACTTCATACTTTACAACAGTCCTCATATCAGGCATTGACGAGTATCTCTGAATGTTTGCTTGCATACCTGCAAGCATATTTAGGTAGAGGAACATGCCTCCAAATAATACTGACCAAACTGAATGTCGTGTCCTTGGATCGGGATCAAATCTGTTGTTAAAAATGCAAAAAATTGCAGCATATAAGCTTTAAACTCGGGGAAAGTTTCGTAGGTAGATATAAGGAACAGCTACCATTTTCAATCTACCTGAAAAAGGAGATCCGTCCCGTTTTATCCAGCATATCCCAAATCTCACCAACGCCACCAACCTCGATAGTTCCTTTAATGGCAACAACGGCCATTGAAATGATCATTATCACACCTTGTAATGCATCTGTCCATATTACAGCCCGGAAGCCTCCCTAAAAATGAGATTTTTTCAGTAAAGTCTTGTCGTGCAACTGAATTTTAAAAACAAGTCAAAATTTTAGTACCAGAGTGGAGTAGAAGATGCATATTGCAAAAATAATGGCAACAGATAAAAGAGTGTCAAATCCGGTAACTGTGTTGTTTAAGAAATAAGATCAATTTTAAAATCAATTAATTCATGCAATGTGTTATATTCCCTTATATTAAATTATCCACTTCTGAATACGACTTACCCTGGTTGAGGGCTAAACTTGGACCGTAAACCACTAAGGCCATGTAGAAGACTAGATAAAAGCAGTGGACCAGAGATAAGACCATTCGAACGGTTGAATTGAACCGAATTTCGAAGTACTATGGAGCAATTAGTAAAGTAATATCTGGTGATTACGCCTGCATGGTGACCTGCATTGCACAACGGCATTAAATGATTGCGGCACACTTACTTCATAACCAGATGTCAACTGAAGTTTGAAATACACTGGCGCATAGATGAAGATAAGCAGGGCCGTTAACGGTATAAAGCCAACAATTATCGTCATATATTGCGTCCCGTACGAATACGTTTCAACAGGATTTCCCAATACGGTCAATGCAGAGACGAAGCTGAGTATTAAACAGATTAAACAGGTTAACGCAACCAAAATTAAAATCAATGTAACCATTTCCGTCTTGGAAATAGGAAATATGAAACAAATGACACGTTATATTACCTGCACATTATGGATAAAGCAACGGGCCATGCATTCATTGACCGACCACCTGCAAAATTTGACGTGACCATTTAAAAATGGAATACAGATATAGCACTAATTGTCATTGGAGTATATATCACCTTACGTACCCATAAGAAATTCTTCATTGTTCTGAGCGTGTTTACTAAAAAAACCATGAAATATCCCGATTGCTGCTGACATGGACAAAACTACTCCAAATACTAAATATTCCTCCCAACCAAACTCGCTTCGCAGCATAGCTATATACTCCTCAGGGGTCTCTGCAATCGCCATTTTTGGGACTTTGACTTTGTAAGCAAAGTAACCGTAAATGATGCTATGAATGGTTAGTTAGGATAGTAGTTGTTGGTGAGTTAATATTCTAAGGACGAAGGTGAGGATTGCGATTTCAATTTGTGAACCATTTTCCCAATCTAAAAATGCGAAACCAAGTACATGTAAAATGAAACGCTGCCTGTTCTGAACAGAGTCAAAATTTTAATGCCCTTCAGCAAACAGCGTATGTTTGGTACTGGCAAATTTTTTCATTATTACTAGCATAATCGAAATGTCTGAGTAGTTGTAAAGATAAAGAAAAAGTTGATAAGAGTTACGTCATTTATGACACCCCCGCTTTTGTATTCATTCCTTTTTAAATTCGCTGTGCTGTCATCAAGAGCAATCGTAGACGGACAAAACGAAGTCGAGAGCATTTACAATCGTAAGCCTTAAACCCCAAGATCAAATATTATATATCCATCGAATTGTTGTGAAACAATAGTTTCAACCTTAATTCTAATGACTTACATAATTAATTATAATATATTGTTTTATCAATCACACATTTTGCTGACCAAAGACGCATGACGCATTTATACCTACATCATCGGCAAAATAAATTTACGCAATGCATCAACAAACCAAACCAATGTGCAAAAAACCAAACCAATCCAGGTATATCATATTATTCCATTAATTCATCCAATAATCCTTGACCATAAAATCACAAAAGATTGTGAAACACCCGAGTGCTATTTTTATTATTTCCACTCCAGACTCTGAAATCCCAGATAGGGGAAATCCTTAAGCATTGAATTCTTTTATGATTGATCATATCAATTTTGATAAAAATGTAATAATAATGCATAACTATAAGTAATCGTCAAGTAGTGCGCAAATCTAAATTACTAATTAATAAAAATTAGAAATGTGAGCCATGAACAAACATAATGCAGTAATTGCAGCAATTCTTGGGAATCAATTGACGCAATACATGTATGTAGTATTAATGAAATCCACAAAGATTCCAGGCAGCATGTTTGGTTTTCATTTCATTGACCGATAGCATAGCCATGCGACTAAGCTTCCAATTCGACCATTTGAATTTATATAATGACGAAAAAGTGCATGATAAGCTTAAAAAAGACTCCAGCACACTCCAGCCAAAAATCTATCTTGAATGACTGGAGAAAATTCGTGTACCGTGTCACCTAAGCTAAGTAGGTATGCTCCCGGGAAAGGCAGGTGTTTTGCATGCCCATCTATTGTAACATGTATACCTACTTGCACAGATGCGATATTCCATGCATATATTCACCACACACGTGTCTGAAGTGGCATGTTTACATTCCATCCATACTACTCATTATGACGGTGCTCACGTCAATTCCAAATGTGTTGTGCCGGTGGTTTGTTTGTTGTTAAATGGTTTCCAGCACTGATAATAAACATACATACCGTAAAACCTGAATTTAACGCAGTCCCTTAAATTATCGCAGTCCTTTAATTATCGCAGCTGCGATCTCATTTTAAAATTCCCGTCACGATAAATTATCGCAGCCCTTAAATTACCGCAGCCCCATTTTTTGCGGGAAATAGTTACCGCATAACAAACAATGTACATATCCATTCTGTACCCTGTCCAGTTTTGTTCTGGCTTGTCTGTTGGCATCGACATTGACTTGTCTAGTTAGTGTTAAAATGTCTGTACTATCAGTACGAGTGAAAATTAAATTAGTTGAGTGTATTTGCGACAATTATATCATGAGTATGTACAATGTGATTGTCACTAAAACTACTTTGGACTGAGGTTACATTCCGCAAGTCCCTAAATTATCGCAGTCCTTTAATTATCGCAGCTGCGATCTCGTTTTAAAATTTCCCGCATAAAAAATTATCGCAGTGCGATAAATTCAGGTTTTACGGTATGACCCTTTTTGGTTGAATTTTTGTTAGTTGTTAGTAAGGAGTGCAATGGACTCAATGGTAGATGACATGTTACTACCGGAAGGAGTGCCTGAGCTTATCAGCGAAAATCAGGAGGTGGAAATACAATCTACTACTCCACAAAACGAGCACGAAATGAATTTCCAAAAGCTAACTTTGGAGAAAATGTGTACTTATCCATGTAGTCCGCATCCGGATAAGTTACTCCATCATTCTCTTCCAGTGACATGTCTAAAACTGCTCGACGGCATAGTACTTGCTGCCTCCGAAGGTCCTTCCATTTTAATGAAAATGGCGTATTTCGATAACCAGCCTTTCCAACGGTTTCAGCTATTTCCAAGCCAGTTTGTCATTTCTGGAATGGAATTTATCCACAATCCCGTCTTGGAATGTGGCGATAATCGTGATGATTGGCTTAAAAAGTCGGACAAAGAATTTGACCACATTTACATTGGATACGTGTGGGCCGGAAGCTTGGGCACTTTAGTTCGAGTGACGCGATCGGTGAAAAGTGGTATAAAACTTTTGGAGTTTGCCGATGACAAATGCAGCAATGAATTTTTTAACTTGGATTTTATTCCTGTTTCTGCGAAATGGCTTGATGGGGGTAATTATTTGGCCCTTTTGTCGGTTCTTAACTATGTTGTGATATTTGAGAGGACGGAGCAGCAAAATTGTTCAGGAAGTTTCACGAACTTGAAGGAGGTGTCACGAATTAAGTGCAGTAAATCGGAAACCCTGTTCTCGGGAACAATATCTGGGAACTCCCGACATAACTTTAGAATATTTGCGGGCACTGTTTTCAATGGAATTATTGTATGGGATGTTAACGGGGATCATCATAGTATACACCATGAATTGAAATGCCATGATGTAAGTTGAAGATATTTAATTATCGGTTTTCTGACTTTTGCTAATACTTTACTTCTTGATGGGGTATACAGTTTATGTTGTAATGACAGGGCATCATATTTTCCCTGCAATATTATTCCAACCGGAACCTCCTGTTGAGTACCTCTGATGACAGAACAGTCGCCGTTTGGCAATTTTCACAAGGGGATCATGGCAAGGAAGAAGTTAAGCAGCTTCACAGGTTCTACGGACATGACGCACGAGTGTGGAAAGCATTGTCTGTACGAGGTTATATCCTGTCGGTGGGAGAGGTACAGTTACCCTTAACTAATTAGTAATTTGAATTAATTATTTATTCGTTGACTTGATTGGGTTAAATGGGCATATATGTAATCATGTCGATGTGTTAACGTTATATAATTATATACAGAGTTCAGAGGTGAGAGCAAACATTTTGAAGGACGGAAGAGAACATAAGACATGGAAGGCACATGATGGAGCCCCAATATTCACTTGCGAATATGACAAAGATGTCGAAATTTTGGTACAAAGTCTTCTCCAAGTGATATTTAAGAGCTAATTGTACTAGAATTCACATCTCAATCTATATTATTTTAGTACACTGGTGGAAATGATGGTGCGATCAGAAGATGGCCCAAATGGTGGTATCAAGTACGACCTCGTGTGTTACCTTTCGATGTCATTCCATTTGACCCTGAGAAAGATGAGCAGACTCGTATACAAGGATCTGGAAGATGGTCACGTAAGCTTTCCGAGAACACAAAAACATATGTATTTCAATTCGCCGCTCATTAATTTTAGTCGGAATGACACCGAAAATAACTCACTTACTGTGCTATATTTTGCAGACAACAAAGACTTTCCAAAAATGGTTCTCCTTCTGGATATAAATCATGCGATAGTTTCAATGGAGTCTGGTAGGGTCATGGGATTAAATTGGGAAGGCAAGCAGTATGATTTGCTCCATGATCCTAGGTGCGAGGGATATCAAATTATAAAAATTTCTCCTGACCATAAGTTGTTAGCTGTGGCTGGAAACAATGGACACTTTTATACAGCGAAACTTTCCTTTTCAGGTAAATATTTTCTATCACTTACTGAATATTGGAAATGACGTTTGATATCAGTCCTGGTGTAACAAAACGCTTTATGTTGCGTTATTTAATAGAAAACCATACAAGTAAAGTGACCATTTTGCACGCAAAGAAAATTTTCATGACAAAAGTTTCGTGGAATATAATAACAATGATATGGCTGGACGTTTCAAGACTACTCGTCATTTGCTTGAATCGCGCGATTGCGTTACTCCTTCAAGAAAATGACAGTGGAGAAAGATCTGAAGTGGAATTTATTCAAACATTCAACCTA
Source organism: Sinella curviseta (assembly GCA_004115045.4). Classification (NCBI taxonomy): domain Eukaryota; kingdom Metazoa; phylum Arthropoda; class Collembola; order Entomobryomorpha; family Entomobryidae; genus Sinella; species Sinella curviseta. The sequence goes on along the minus strand of CM023203.3, from coordinate 31,474,943 downwards.
AATCTACAACGACCAGGTGTGCCTGCAGCGGTAGAAATTCTCGGGAAGTACATCGTTCTAGGCGACGAGATGGGATCATTACACCTTTTTCGATATCATAAAACAAATGACGCTATCCAAAAGTTTGAAAACGCTCATAAGGATGGATGCACTAGCTTGCTGTATCACGATTCCAAATTGTACTCAAGTGGAAGAGATGGGAAAGTGAGATGTTTCGACATAAAAATTGACACAGAAAATGATTTGCAAACTGAGTTTGTTCCGTTGTGTACTTTTTCAATGCCTTTCGAGTGGACAACAGGGATATACGTCAACATGAGTGAAATGTTGTGTTGTGGGTTTCAAAAGGTATGAAAGACTGATATATTGAAATGAGAATTTACAAAAAAATCACTTGTAATACCTTGTAATATATACCATACTGTGTCTGATTTCAGGAGGATTTTATAGTACACAGCATAAACGAGAAGCGCACCCTTCTCAAAATTCCATGCGGGGGAGGTGGAAATCGAAAATGGGACTTTAAATACGGCCATGGTAAAGGTGGTTTTACAAATGCCGCATTTGCCTTTGTGAAAGATAAAGAAATATTTTACACATTTCTACCGATGGGAGGATACCTGAAGAATACAATGAAGGTATGAAATCAACCTTTTGCAAGCCCCGATCCTACTTAAAATATAGCTTTACAGTAACTTTCCAAATTACATATTGCGCCTTGAATCTGCAGGTTGGATTACACAGTCGAACCATAAACTGCGCAATACCATTGCACTCCGGTGAGAATAAAATTGATTACATTTCTGGAAGCGAGGATGGATCACTGAAATGGTTTCAGTGGGACGTGGTAAATCAGAGCATTTTATCCGTTGAGAGTATGGAGAATCACGTCTCTAGTGTGAGGAGTGCATGGAAAATTACTAATGTGGCCAATCAAGTATTCTTATTCACCGGAGGAGGAAGATCGCAATTGTGTATTTATAAAATAGGTAGGAGTCATGCTTAACAGTAAATAATTACTTAATGCGTAAACCATTAATAAAAAATTATTTTGTTACAATATGCAAAATACTTCCAATATTTAAGATCTCATCAATCGAAGACTGGAACCATTAAAGGAAGTTATTCTTGTTAAAACAACATTTAAACAAACGGAAGGTGACGTCAGGATAATGGATATTGCTGTAACGGAGCGTGGTCATGATGAGTTATGGTGTTTTAGCGCCTGTTCCGACGGAGTCGTTCGTGTTGTATACTTTAATACCAGAACTAATAAATTCAAAATTGCAGGATTGTTAACTGGTAACACTCACGCTGTGATGAGAATACATTTCCTTACTAGCGACATTCTAAAAAGTGAAGCATGTATCATTGGAGTCACCTCAAATGGATATTTAATGCTGTGGACATGGAGCGACAAAAATACTGCTGAGGATCACTTGCTTGCGGATAGGTCCATCCCCGAAAAGAGTTATGAATTTCAAATGCTACTTCGTAGAGCGGCACTTCATTCTATGAAAGCTTATTTATCATTGAAAGGGAATGATCATGAAAGCCATACTATTGTGTGCGGAGGTGACGACTGTTCAATAAGTTTATGGAAACTGGATATATCAAATGAAAATAAAAGTACGAATTACAGCATCAACGAGAGGTGGACAAAGGATCAGTGTCAGCGAGGCGCTGTGGTAGCTGTTGAGCTCGTCAATACGTCAGTTTATACGCTTTCAAATGATCAAATTGTTGGAGTATGGGATCTAAATGGGAAGCTCATTAGAAAAGTATACGCTGGTGTTTCCGACTGTCAAGGTTTTGTTGTGGATTCAGCTAACAAATGCATAATGTGTTATGGTAAAGGCATTTCATGGATCCCAATTGTCAACGATAGTAGTGTAGATTCTTGACTTGGTATAAATGGTTGCTAATTATGTCTAATTAATTAACTGTTAAATTCTGTTGTGATGTTCTTAGGAAATATGAATATTAATGTTGACTGAGGAAAGATGACAATAAAAGAGTGTTATTTGCGGAAAATTGTTTTGGGTGGCTAATCTTAATGAAATCATGGGTTTGCATTAATATTGAATGTAAACATTGTATGTTCACAAATTCACATACAATGGCTCTGACATCCTATAAATATAAATATTAATTTTCAAATTCAGGCGACTGATTCATTTGCGCTGTGAGTCAGATACAGTCATTTTGCTGATAGAAGAAACTACTTAATGAACAGTTTTAGTCGTCAGATAATTTAGTTGCTCGAAGGTTTCATTCAAAGGTTTGCTCAACAAAGCAGAGACGATTCATCCTACAAAAATACCATAGTCTATATCCCTTTTAAACTAAACGTCAATTTTTCTTCATTAAACACAAAGGATTTCATCATGACGGAGAATATTGCGACAAAGAAAAAGCCGTACAGTTTGAAACCGTTTTTAATTCTAACGGTTGCAGCAATTCTAATTTCCAAAGCACATAGAACCATGGCAGAACAGCCCACACTTCCTCCGCCTGATACAGACAGCAATGACAGCCCAGTTTGTCCAGGTATTTACATTTCCCAATTCCGATACTGTCAAGATCACAAATATAATAATGGGGTAACGTGCGACATTTTCGGTGGTATCATTGTAATAATTGCGATAAATTTTCAGATTACTGTAATTTGCCTGCTGACCGAGCGACAAGAGGAAAGGCTCCATTTCGAATGTGGTACTTTGATCCGGCCGAGGGCGGTTGTAAGAGATTTAGATGGAGTGGACGTGGAGGAAACAAAAATCGCTTCATTAAAAAGGCAGATTGCGAGGAAACGTGCTCCAAGTGCACTCTGAGCGAACTCATGGAGGATGGAATTTCTCGTCGTGACAACATGCAAAGTAGGTTATCTAGTTATCTGTTCCTTTAGTCATTATCAGGTAATCAGAACTGTATGAAAATTTCAATTCTCACAGATGCTGCTTGTTCTCCTCCTCTTGATGAGGGGCGATGTCAAGAGGGTCAGAATCCATCGCCGAAAACTCCTCAACTTGTGTGGCATTACGACAATGAGAAAGCAAAATGCTCCGCATTCATTTTCTACGGATGTGGAGGAAACAGCAACCGATTCAGCAGTCAGAAAGATTGCGAAGAAATCTGTCATTAATATTTTCAGTACAAAAAAGTCAGGAACCAAAAAATTAGATGAATGTCTGACGAAGTATACATTAAAATCACATACCAGTACATTCACACCTGTGGCTCCCCAAGTTAATTGTATACTGTAGCTTAATTAAGATTTTAATCATGTAAGGATTAATTGGGGTACGTTGAGAATTGATGACTTTCTAAGATTATTCATATTTATTTCCTTCTTCATACCGCAATAAATACTTCTTCCGGTGTTGATGACCAGAACGTTGGTAAAATATGATATAGCCTTATGCAAAATAATTGTATAACGTAATAATACGAAAAACGTGAACTAGCTGACCATTATTATTATTTATTAGTCAAGTGATTCCCCAAGTACTTGGGCATATTATATCAATGACATAAAACATTGGAAATGCTATTTGCACAGAAAAAAAATAGAAACTTGGTTACATTTTTATAATGATTAAAATCAGAAGTCATATATAGTATAGTATAAATGATACCTTACATCTTAAGTATTATTAATGGAACACCATTAAACCAAACCTTATGTAACTTGATTAACAATCAGTGATTATGCAGAGGCAATTTGATATGATGTCGCACCCACACCTGCCTTTTTTACTTGTGCATATTATCTCATTGTCTTTGGCAGGTATGCACGAAAAGATATAATATATTATACAAACTTGTAAGCATACCTTCCCCTCCTACAACTTGTACTCGCTAAGAATTTCAGAATGTCAATAAGAATTAGTAAGGTGCCAAAATAATTAATAATTTTCAAGCAATACCCTGTGCACACACGCATTCATATCTCGACAAAGTATATTGACTACAAAAGGAAAAGGAGTGAAGCGCAATTTACATATGGGAAAAGGAAGGAAATGTGAATCCACAATAACTACCTAGGTGTATCTAAAATGGTTATGGTAAAGAAATTTTATTATTTTGTGATTTACACTAGGTACGCTATTTACATAAATGTTATCATATTGTTTGATTAAATTATTGAACAGCGTCATCGATGATGATTGGGTTATAAAGTACAAACACCATCCACCTGACACACGACAGGAGACAACGTGAAAATAGCGACACTTTGCATGTGTCACATGTCAGTGACATAAAACATACAAAATATCTACAGCACGGTCCGTTTCTACTTATCTGCCACCTTGTACTTGACTAAGGGACTTTTTTATAGATTCGTATTTTTGGCCGAGTACAATAGTAAAGAAATATTTTGCATATTATGCATTTCAGGAAGAAAGGGTTGATATGATAAAGGATTGGTACGCAACTATAACTGTTCAGTGTACAATAAAATATGGTGACATCCATTAACTGTCATCAAATCTGAAAATAAAGCTGCCCAATACAATGATAGCCCCCTTGGTCCAATATATGCATATAGTAAATCGGAATGCATTGTTGATAATGATACAGTATTTATCTATGCATGCCAACAGCACTACAGGCACAGGGATATTTTCTTGACCGTGAGACAATTAACGCTGACACCTATTGAATACAGACACTTTGATATAAAAAATGAAGACAATCAAATCAAATCATCATTACTCAAACAGCGAAACCAATAAAGCAATGCTGGGTATTAAATGCGGTAATTTTTATGCAACGCATGTGATTTGTTATTTGTACTAACGGTGTGGTTTATGATGATGATGAAGTTTGAACAAAACTACGTGACAGTATATTTTAAATGGCTAGCTAGCGGTATTTTCGCCACATTAAATGCTATAGTTTGTATGCGTTCAAATTCGAAATGCCTTGATTAAGTGGTTAATTTCGTACATACAGCTACTTGTAGAAAAAGTAGTAAACTATAATATGGTGAAAGGAATATGATAATTTTTGTATTGTTATAGAAGGAAGAAAGTGAAAACGTTGAAGTGTAAGAAACAATTTTATTTTCAGATGCTGCTGAGAGAAGGGATATTATGTTGTTTTCAAGGCTAGCACAACAATTATTATTATGACAAGATTTGCTCACGAATTTTTATATTATGATTACCTTGTGCTTATATATTATACATATATTATTTGATCTGTTACGTGATCTAATATCGTAACCAATTTTAATCATTAGAGTACTTGATTTCATCACCAGCTAACTACCTCAATCACACAAAACCAGTTACAAGTTATGTTTCTAAAAGTGGTATTTATGTTAGTTACCTACATTTTTTGCTTGTCATAAAATGCTTTTACACACAAACAATCGTAGGCAATTTTTAGTAGGTATTCCTCTTTGATGATGCCAAATGAAATCGAAAGTTTTCACCCTTCACCCTTTGCACAACAGCACAGCACATTAGATGAAGAGATGTAGAATTCATAATAGTGCTGGCCTTCGTGATTTTTCAAGAGTAATGTACCGCAATTTAACTGACGTTTTTTGTGGCTAGTTCCTGCAAATCTCTGTGGTTTGATTTGGCGATGAAGAAGATATTATGCACCAAGATACATTGTTTGTGACGATCAAACGGTCGTTCATGTTGTTAGTTGCTCATCTTTCTTCTCCCCTAGCTAGTCGTGTCATGCCTAAAGGGCGTCAAGTGTACTGGTTGATGAGCTGTGACTTGCAGCCCTTGCGAATCACGGCGGTGTCATTATCGGTGTTACCAAATTTCGCGTAACATAGACACGTAACAAATTACAGAACTGTGATGAGATGATGAGATAATGAATGACAGCTTTGGTGGATTTACCTTAACAATGGGCCAAACCCAAGTCTCTAATATTTAGTCACTTCCTATCAACATCTTGCAGCCTACAAGCAAATGGTCTCCTCTATCAAAAAGCAAAAAGTTAAATGAACGGTTTTAAACGGAAATTCCCCTTTATTGTAAAGAAAGTACACGTAATATCAAATTGTGCCATTATCGTGGACGTGGACCCCTGTAACAACATACATTATTATAGGCAATATTTTACGCATTGCGTCTAGCCTACGGGATGTGCTGCAAATAAATTTTTTATGGATTTAATTTAATTGATCAGGAAGGATGGTGAGATGGTCAGGTAATGAAAAAGGTAAATAAAATAGTACCTATGCATTTATGCATAATTTGACAACAAGCATAAACACATGAATTAACAATGGAACGACTAATAAAGTCACGAACCCTAACCTTTGCATTGGTAAATAATTTTGCACTTTCCATGTGAAGTGATTAGGGATACTATGTAATAATGTGATGCGTCTATTTTGGTTTTTTTTCGTTTCCTTGTCTTTCCCCCAAAATGGTTGAATCGTACATTGAACTGTATGAATAGGGAGCGGAACATCATCTCACATTATCTTTAGTGGTGGTATATGTGTAATGGAAGATGACGCGACAAAATGATGATATAAAATGCTTAAATAACATTTTACATTGATGATGATGAAGGTAAAAAAGGAGAAAGATACTTAATTTTTTTAGTCTTTGGGTTCGTTTTTTCCCTTTTTTATGTGTGATTGCTATGAAATCTCACCTCACGCAAAACCTTAATTACGGCACATGCATCACGCGTAATGGTTTCCTCTTGTGTAGCAAGTGCAGTGTTGTGCGTGTGGTTTTGACGGGAAACGTGAAATGCAAACTGCGTATTCAAATGTTATATTCATTTTTTTGCAGCAACTTGTCAAGCACAAAAATGGATTTTTTTCTTTACTCTTTATTCGTTGATTTTGATTACTGTTTCGATGATGCTTTAGCTTTTTTACAATTCAAAAATAATTTACATACAGGAACATCGTGCTATTAATTTGGGTTGTTTTATTTGTTTTTAAGTAGCCAAATTTTTAAATGGTTCTCTCGTTGCAAATAATAATATTATGCACAAAAATACAGCGACAACACTTCACATCACATCAGAGGATGCAAGCAATTAGAAATGCCAGCACAACTTGCATAAAGCGGATTTTCTAGTTTTATGACAAATTTTCTATTCTATCAAATTAATCAATAGATTTTTTCCGTAAGTAATTCTTTTATTTTAACAGGTAGCATTTTGCAGTAAAATTTAATTGCATCATAAAGCAAGCGTTTACACACCAGATGTGTCTATGTAATTAATAACGTCGTCGGTTGCCCCCTTCCCTTCGTAAATTCATGCCGGCGCGCGCAGACCTTTCCGCAGTTTGCATTCTAATTTTTTAGGTGTAATTTTCCAAACAAAAATGATTCCATGAACATGAAAAGATGGTACATAGTACATAAACGTTGTATGTAGATACCTTTTACTGATAAGCCAGATAAGTATGATATTCGACTGAAGGCCGTGCCAAGGGACTTGCTGTCAAAAACAAACAGGTTGAGGCATGTATACATCAGTATTATAATGCTAACAGCAACTCACTTTCTCATTATCGCTCGGTTAGTTTGTAAGTGTTCTCAACACTTTTGTATTATTGCAATCGAGTATACTTCTCCTGCTAGCAAATAATATGTAGGTAAAACTTATTGTTTTCCCTTAATGTCAGAGGTTCCTTCGACAGGAACAACATCCGCCTAAAGAAGATGCATCTTCAAAATTGCCTTAAAGCTAAATAGCCAAAACTCCTAATATTGAATGAGAAAAATGTGTTGTTTATCATAATATCATCTTCACATACAAGCTGATTTTGCAGTACAAGTATCGTTATCAAGCTGAATACTGATGTCTTGAAAGTTGACTATCGTCTTTACATCAACATAGGTAACTACATTGTCCGCGAAACATAATGCATGTAAATTTTCATATCCGTCTCAATCAGTGATCATTTTTGTAAAAGGGAACTGTAAAAAAACACCTTTTCAGCAATATTTTAATCCTAATTTGCAATGCAAATTTTAAGCAGGCAATATTTTTATAATAATCTTTTAATCTGCACATCAATTTAATTCAATTAATTTTTCGGAGGGCTAATCTCATGAAAGTGTTAATCTAAACTGAAACTGTAATTTCCGCCCACTAAATGAAGCTGTCCAAGAGGCCTTCCAAGGTGTGACAACTTATATGTATTTAGGTATGTATGTTATATTGGTTAAGTTTCAATTCAACTCAACCAAAGTGCACAGAGAACACAGACGAATGGGACGGGACGACATTTTCTACTTTCATTTTAATGCATGCCATTATTTATAAATATTACCGTGATATTAAATTAGAGTTAACTTGAGTCTGTCCACTGTACAAGACAGGTATGGGCATAAACATAATGGTAATTGGTCATATTTTGCACTTGCATTAACAACAATGAAATCGTGCGTCTCGCCCTGTATGTAAGTATGGTTATTGATCATTTTTACGCGCATATGAAACTTGCACTCATTGACCATTTATACCAGAAAAGTTTAAAACTTAAAATGCTTATTCGTATCTACAACGTGCAAACTTAATCCAATAAGCTATTGCATGGGAAAATGTAGCACATTTGACAATGAGTGCAACGGAAATCCGTATCGTGCATAAATGAGAATCTCATCATGAGATCAACAATAAAATGCATTACATCTTCATTTGACAGTTCATGATAAAAGAACAACTGCTTTACTTATTCCGTCCCGTCTCTGTGTTAAAGACGAGACAGTAATTTATTTTATTAACATAGAACAAACAAACACTACACATAACGACATAACATTGAAATATGTTATAGTTTAAAAAACAAAAGCATCAAGATCAAATCAAGATTGGACTATCTCTCGCTCGCTCGCTCTCCGACAAACGATTCATAAATACATCACTGAAAAGCGCATGGTAAGAAAATGAAAGAAAGGTTTAAAAAAGTGGTTTGAACATGCGTGGTTGCAGTTTACATTTTAAATTATGCGTAAGTGGGCACATCTCTTCATCTTCATTCATATCTAAAGATAAAAGAAGAAGTTTAAAGTAAATATAATTTAAAGCTTACACATATTGTACATACACGAAATACAGATGTAATAGTAATGACAGAGAGTGCAATGCAATAGTGCACACAAAAAAGTAAAAAAGCCGGCTTGCAAAACTGCAACAATTTGGCATAGGTAACTAACTGTAGTCGATTATTATAGGCATTTTCATATGTACGCGTTTTGCAAAACATCCATGTTTTGTGAACATGTTGTTGATTACGCATTAAAATTTAACGCATACATAGATTACTACTATTGATGCTATATACATATTACCATTTATCAGTAAAGTACATACAAAGGATAAGGAAGCATAATGCCCTTACGAATTACAATATTGCAAATGATGATGATACGCAATGAGCCCTTATCGAATCTTTTCAGCTATTTTGCCAATAAGCGAAGCGATGAGCCGTGTACGACCAAAACAAAGGAAAAGACACAAAAGCAAGTAACCTGACAAGTTTCGCCTTCATCATCATCTTCATCACAATAATAATAATGATGACGATGATGATGATTGAATCACTCAAGTTTTTATAGCAAAAGTATTTAACCAAAAACTATCACTTTCAAACATCTCAGTACAAATTTTTAATTTCGTGTGTGAGCATTGAACTTTGAAGCGAACAAGTGGACGGAAGGAAGGAAGGAAATGTGAGAGAGAGAGCCTCTTTTTTCAATTGAAAAAGAGTTGCTCTTTTCTGAAAAAAGAAATCGCTTGTTTGTGACTTTTGCGACTTGTCGTGTGCGAATGCCAAGAGTGTGTGCTGCGGACTAGACATACCTCAGTTTGAATGAGAGTCGTCAACATGAGATCCCCATCATCGCGTTGTGCTTTATTAGCAGGGCTTATCATAGTAGCCCTTGTCTTCAGTGAAGTGAGTGCAAAAGAGCGGAGAGAAAGTAAAAAAGAGAAACACGAGGATGGGAAACCCTCTTCTGGAAGGCAATCTAGGGGAATTTGGATCGGTGGAGATCATAGGACGGGAATGAATCATGGTCACGGACACGGCTGGATGAAGCTTCACAATGACAGGCATCACGATCATAGTACCAAGCTTAGTGAAGCCTACGTCAAGTTCCACGGTTTGGGCGAGAAAGGGAACAATAGAGGCGGTGGAATTTTGGGAAGAATCGGAAATGTTTTGAGCAGATTGGGAATTGGACGAGGAGACCCGGAGGAGGAGAGTAACAATAGTGGTGGTCAGGGCGGATGGGGCTCAAACAATGACAATAACAACAATAATAACAACAATAATAATAATAACAATATGATGGGAGGTGGTGGATGGGGTAGCGGAGGTGGACAACAACAACAACAACAGCAGCAGATTATCACAGTCGCCATTCCAAAACCCATGGTAGGTGGCGGCGGCGGTGGAGGTCATGGAGGTGGTGGTGGTGGTGGAGGAGGGGGAGGAGGTCATGGCGGCGGCGCAAGTGGTGGAATGAGTGGAGGTGGATGGGGTGCTCCTCCATCAATGATGCAGATGCAATCCGGGTGGGCAAATCCACAAATGCAAATGGTCGTCGCTCAACCAACAGGATGGGCTAGTGCTCAAAATCAGCAAAGCAATAATAACGGTAATAGTGGGGGTAACAGCAAAGGAGGAAATGGAGGAAACAACAGACCGATGGGATGGGCTTCCGGTGACTTTGCTTCTTTCAAACCGCAAAAGAACAATAATAATAACAACAGAAAGGGACATTTCCAGCTCAACTTCCCCACAGGACGGCCAGCATATATCCAGTAATAATTTGCAATATTTCATATGATAACCACACAATTAGTTAAATGCATGAACAATGCAATTTGACTTACCATTCATTGATATAATTTATCTTCCAGAAAACTGAAACCCATCATCGATCTACCAAAAATTGCTCTCCATGGATGGCGAAGATAGCCTAGCCAGTATTTACAACGAACACGTTTATGTCCAGAGGGTCCCCACCAATCATCAAAGATGACCAACCCTTGATATTATAAACATGAGCAAATTTAATTACCAAATGCAACCATTATCATATTTTTGTTGACTTTGTTTTGTTGTTGAAGATTTTTTAATTTATATGCCATTGTTGTACTAGCATTACCGTTGTTGTTAACTTGCAGTTAACTAAAGTATATTTCATATTAATATGTTATAATTCTAAGGAACATGTGACTGTTATAATATTTACTTGTTTGAAAAACAAAGTTATCTGAAAGAGCTTGAAGAATAAAATGAACATATATACATATAATGTAGATTTGAGTAAAAACTTACGACACATTGCTCAATAATTATGTTCTGAACAACTGGCTATTTTACGATAACTCATAATGCATACTTTTACAATTGATGTAATTGTCAAGTCGCGAACACAAAACTATCGGCAAACCATTACCAACTCGCGATTCAAAACAAATATAACATCCTTTAAGGATAATCCTTAACTATTATCAGGACCTGAATTCCAGCAGTGATTTCAAAAGGAAAATCCTTCATTAGTAAACGCCTGATTATGGCTCATTGAAGAATTACCTAAGTCCATGATAATGTTGAAAGATGATTGCCAATATAACATTTTAGTCATGAAAGATAATCATGATCGCATATCGCATTCATAGTTATTCTGGATAAGTTACAATCGATAAGATGTGGAGAAGGAGTAGGAGAGGAACGAATCTGAGCTTCCTTTTGAACAAAGTAAAAATAGAAGAGAACGCGAGCAGAGTCCAGCCGCTGAAATAAATTGTGAGCACGGCAGGACACCTAGTGGCCATAAGGACTGCTGAAATCAGGATAGCAACTAGTGCTGCTGTCTACAAGTCTGTTGTGGAAGTAAAGAGGCAGAAGCACGCCGCCGTCCCTTCCAATCCATTTGTCTGGCGAGTGTGAATTCTTTGCACTCGACTCCAACATTGCAGCTTACATTGCATTGCCGGTGTGGTTTTCTCAGGTTTGCTTCGCTGCTCTTCAGTCTGGTTCAGAAGTTGAACATTCCTTTCTGCTGTTGTGTGAGTTGTGCGAGGAGAATTTTCTTGCTGTCATCAAGACACCAGTTTAAATTAAATCACTAATTAAAAAAGTGAACAAAGCCAAAAGAGGTTAACGATGGAAGGTTCATCAGTTACACTCCAGCTCCGTGGGACACTGAGAGGTCACAGCGGTTGGGTCACCCAAATCGCTACTAATCCCAAGGATGAGAATATCCTGCTGTCTGCATCCAGAGGTAAATGGTCTTAAACTTTTAATTAGTTTACAAGATTTAGTTGATACTCTGGTAATTTTTGGAAATGGAGTGATGATACCCTTTAGTTGATTCGTAAGAAAATGCAATTAACCTTTCTTTGCGGATATGGGACTGATCTGTTTTTAAAATCATAATAATTGATTGTAGATAGATGGGAAGAGTTTTTTAATGGATGAACAGACACTAATTAGGCTTTAAATGTTTTTAAAAATTTTTAGATCGTACTTTGATTGTATGGAAGTTGACCCGGAATGAAGCCAACTTTGGTATGCCAGTGAAGAGATTGTACGGACATTCTCACTTCGTTTCTGACGTCGTTCTGTCATCTGATGGCAACTTTGCCCTTTCTGGATCCTGGGACAAGACCCTTCGTCTGTGGGACTTGAGCGCTGGAAAGTCTACTCGTCGTTTTGAAGATCACACAAAGGTTCTTTCTCTCCCAATATTTGACAGAGTTTGAAAAAATCTCTGATCAGGCTAATTTGAGCCATTGATATCTGCCAAAATGAATGATGGGATGGGCATCCCTTTCATCAGCATCTTCATTCATTCAGGGATGAGAAAAGAACTGTGCAAGATTTTTTGTAACTTTTTTTTGTAACTCTTGACACAAGTAAGGTGAGCCAGCAATGGGTCACTCAGGTAGGTGTGCTATCAATCACACTTGGCAATCTTCCACACTTGTGCAACTACTGTCGCCTTTGGTCCGGTAATGGGGCGAGGAAATTGGAACCTTTTTTGGTTTCGAAATCCAAGCCTTGCTGCATAATCACATTATTATGAACGGCTCAGGTTCCGGGAGTCTGCTCCTGGAACCACGCTTGACAGAATGGTGTGCCATAATAACGTTGTAATCTTTTGTTTGACATTTTAGGACGTCTTGAGCGTTGCTTTCTCTGCTGACAACCGTCAAATTGTTTCTGGCTCTCGGGATCACACCATCAAGCTGTGGAACACTTTGGCTCAGTGCAAATTTACCATTCAGGAAGATGGGCACTCCGACTGGGTTTCCTGCGTTAGGTTTTCCCCAAATATTGCTCAGCCAATTATCGTTTCTTGTGGATGGGACAAGTCCGTCAAGGTACATAGTAGTTTTCAACTTGTTACGAAAATAATAATTATTTTAACTTTTTGCACATTATTAGACCTTGAGTTGTTTCTTCAGTAGCAACTTGAGGGTCGGAAATGATGCAAAAGTAAAGCTGTATTATCATGCTTATCCTTATTGCTACCTGAGTAATAAGAAAATGATGACGCACAACATTTCCTTCCTATATTATAGTACTTATTGTAATAAAACAGGACAGTTAGGAGCTTAAAAATTCATATATTTTTCTTGCATTTTTTCCGCAGGTCTGGAATCTTGCTAACTGCAAGCTGAAGGCTACCCACGATAAGCACACTGGATACTTAAACACTGTTACCGTCTCTCCTGATGGTTCACTCTGTGCTTCCGGAGGAAAGGACGCCAAGGCTATGTTGTGGGATCTCCATGATGAGAAGCATCTTTACACCTTGGATCACAATGACATCATCAATGCTCTTTGCTTCTCTCCTAACCGATACTGGCTTTGTGCTGCTACTGGCCCATCCATCAAAATTTGGGTAAGTTTAACTCTACAAAACAATGGGTTTCGAATGTTGGTATTTTTCTGTTGCATTTCGAAATGGGACTAATTTTTTCTTGACTGTTTGTTGTAATTGTAGGATCTGGAGACCAAGAACATGGTCGATGAACTGAAGCCTGAAGTTGTCTCCCAAACATCTAAGAATGTACAACCTGACTGCTTGTCTTTGGCTTGGTCAAATGACGGCCAAACCTTGTACGCTGGATACACCGACAACACCATTAGGGCATGGCAAGTATCCCAGACCGTCAGTAGGACCGTTGGTTAATTAACCTACTATGACGTATTAAAGTTAACTTTTTTGAATGAAGTGGAAATAAAAAAAGAAAAATAATAAAATCTTTGTTATATCTCGTTTATTTTTTATTAATACAAAGTTGCATGTTTGTTTTTATTCAATTTCGCCATCATCCTTAATGTCATCAAACTTCCAGATACGTACTTTTGCCAATGTCAATGCTCATTCATACGCACTTATCATTTTTAATGCACATTTATGTACCTATCATCATTTGCTTGCATATTGAACGGAACGACGCAAGTTTCCCAATGAATCTATGGCATAGCGGTGAGGTGATGGGGTGGGTGACTATCATTATCTGTTGAAGTTTTGAAAAATAATGTGTTACAAGTTACAAAAACCAATAAAAAATAGATCACTGATTACATATTATGAAAAAATAAGACCTTCACCTGAACCGGCGATAGAAACTTTGATAACCCGTTGCTTACATATAATAGCATGCCATGCAAATATTTTTCGACAAGGAATAATGACAGTTCGACTGGACAAAATAAATGTAGAATATTTAGAGTATGTATTGCTTAACAAAGTATGGACGTATGCGTACCTTACTGGCCTTACTCATTATTGTGGTTACATTGGAATTCTTAAAAACAGCAGTGGCGTAGTAATAAAAATTTAAGCAGAACAGTTAACGCTCTGCGAAGAAACATGATTATGGTTCGTGTCATTTATTAATGAGAAAACTGAATACAAATCATTCATCAGACATAATGAAATACAATCTAACCTATCATAATTGTTAAGTTAGTACTTAATTACACAGACAATGAGAAACTCACGAAGCTGTGCGTGCAGATACATAAAATGGAGAAGGTAGGATAAAATGAACATATTGATAGTTACTGGAGGTAAAACAAAACGCGACGTTTTATGCCTTAAATATAATATGTATATTGCAGAAAAAGGATGGCGTTGGGTTGAGAAGTAGGAATAAATCAAGCTGGTCTTCGTTTCTGCTAATTTTGAACTGCTTAACTGTCTTCATCTTCAATCTTGGGGGCTAAGTAATACCGGATGTACCCATAGTCATTGTCCTGGGATGCAACTTTGAACTCAACGACGAGAGGAACATCGGGAGACATGGATAACGTCACTTTCTCTGACAACCCAGCTGCCTTTGCGAAAGAGTTTAGGTACCTACACAAACAAACAAGCAAAACAATCGTCATTTTTCTTTTTTCTAGATAAATAAGTTATGACTGATCTTCAAAAGCAATCTAATGAAACACAGAAATATGATAAACACACCTTGATGCGAAAGTAAGAGTAACAGGCTCCTGTAGATCAATGACAATATTGTCATCAGAGTCAGCACTGCTGTTTTGTGCCAACTTGATGTTTCCAGTCCCGATATCTCCAGTTGATGAAAATTTAACGCCCTGCTTGGTGCAAGCGATGGCAATGGATTCGCCGAATTGAGACAAGTCACGTACAATCCTTGCAAAGTCCCCAGAAGGCATTTTTACAACACAGGCATAGTCAGTTTCCTGGAAATACATAAAATTATATTAAATTAGAGATCAGTGAATTTGCAGTTAAATAAAGGTCAAAGGAAAAGGAATAAATAACTTTTAAGCGTAAACGAAAATGACTTACTGGAATTCCCAAATGTTCCTGATCCAAGTTCATCAGCTTCATGTCAAAGTCAGAGACACGATCTCCATTTTTCGATTCGAACACGAACGTGACCACATCAGCGCTATCCTGAGCCTTGATGGTAACAACATCGTCGTTGTTAGAACACTTCATGATCTTCGCCAACGAAGCCAAGTTCATCCCCATTGACATGGTCCGGTCACATCTGTAATTTTCGAACCCTTCCGCTCTCAAGCTCAAACTAACGAGGGAAACGTGGCTGTTGTCCATGGCCTGTAGTTGAAGACCAGCTTCCGAACCTGCCAGACAAATAAAAATAAAACCATCATTGTAATAGTACACATAACATTGAAAGTGACGAAAGCCTTTTACTTCAATGGACAAGCTTTCTTCATGACTAACTGACAACCGATGAACTTCAGCTCAGGAGTGAAAGAAATGAAATAGTGGTTAAAATTGATTAAACAACTTACAATCAAAACTGGCTTCATTTAAAAGTTCCTTGATGGCATCCAACACCTTCTTCAAGATGCCGCCCTCAGCAAGTCGTGCTTCAAACATTGTGGTTAGTTAACTTTTAATTGGAACGACCACGAGAAGATTAGCAAATCACTCCAGAGCGTTTCTCCAACTGCAAAGACAAAGAGCAAATTTATACCATTAAAAAATTTGATGTGTCAAACAAAGACATCACAAAATGCCAACAAAACCAGTACAAAAATGCCCACGAATGACACAACTACATAATTCACACATTCGAATTTCAAGTACTATTAGTTTAACAAGTTATTTCACTTACTGGATTTTAAAACAATCTACTTTAAACAGCAATTAAATTCTCTCTCTCTAGTTGACAGGACAGTTCACTTTGTGGCTCGGGGATCAGAACGAAACTGAACCAAATTTCCTCAGTCCTGTTATTATGAAAAAAGCGTAAGAAATGAGAGAAATGTCGACAAAGGCAGCAAAATGCTTCACAAAAGTCGGCGCTCAAAAAAATTTGCTCTCTGATGATTTAATACACAAAATGTATGCGACGGAATAGGCGGTCCACAAATTTCTTTGTGCAGCCAGGCCACCTGGAAAACTTGTCCTTTTTTCTCTACACAAGGCCATCCGAGAGGCTTTAGAGAGATGTTACCCGCTTTGCACGGAGATTGGTCAGTGGCCGTGTCTTGGCGAATGCACAAGATTCAACTGCAGACCAGCGGAATGTAAACACAGCTGAGGTGTGAATAAATGCGTGGATGTGGATTAAAACACGTTGTTGTGTTTAATACTACAAACATGTGTTTAAATTTTGATTGATTACCTATGTATGAAATTTTGATAAAATTTGCCGATCGCCATTAAATTTAAAGGCACTGACGGTTAGAGTAATTGAGTTTTGCAAATCGAGGAGCGGAGGCACGTGCCAGTGCCAAGAAGCGCTTTCTGTTGATTTTGAAAGGTATTAAATTAAATTTGTGTTCTTACATTTTGTGCTGTTGGCGTCTTATAAATTTGACCTTGCGATAACCAGAGACGGTTATCGTCTTTTGAGATCATGTAATGTCTTAATGTAAACGGTTTTTTGTTTGTTTGCATTTTGTAGACTAACCACACGAGCAGTTTGCTGCGTTTTTGAAGTAATCAACCAACAGGAATTTGTTAAATTGAAGACGTACAAAGATGAGCTCGTGGATAACGAATGGTTTGAAGACTCTTCGAATTCGAGTTGCTGGTGGTACTGTAGGATCCGTTTCGCAGCAGAGGTCACCACCGTTCGTGAATTTTTACGTTTGGCAAAACTTTCTGAATGTCTTGTCAATTCTTTCGTGTCGTAGTCTACTGCTTTATGATTCTTTTAATTGACATACACTTCCAACTTCCGTTACGGTTTTGTCCATGTCGAAGATTAAACTTTGGTTAAATGTAGTGAACTTTTTATGGCAATTAAGATTTGTATTTTTCATGCTTTTGGCAGCTATTTATGTTTCAGAAATTTTTGTTACATTTCAATAGAATTTGTAAAATATAATGAAAGTAGCCTTATAATTCTTTTTATTCAATTTTTTCTATTGTTTCAGACATTATGGCGCCCAAGTGAAAGAAGTTCAGGTACCACCAAAGCCTAAAAAGCCCCTTACTCCCTACTTTAGGTTTTTGGGGCAGGTTAGAACAGAAATCCAAAAGCAGAATCCTAGTCTAAAAACAACTGGTGGGTAGTTTTTACTAAATATGTATTCGAGTTCAATTCGAATATACGTTGTAGTGATTATAATCGAATTATTTTCTTGTGTCGCAGATTTAATGAAAGTTGTGGGTCAACGGTGGGAACAACTGGATGACTCTTCGAAGCAGTCTTTTATGACGGCGTACAAAAATGATATGGAATCATATTCATCGATCCTGGCGAAGTATAAAAAGTCGCTAACTCCAGCACAAATTGAAGCTCAGCAGCAAGAGAAACTGGATAGACAGCTTTCTCGCGAAAAGCGTGAAAAGAAAAGAAGACTGAAAGAACTGGGAAGACCCAAGAAGCCTGCTTCTGCATTTTTTCTCTATTTAAGCAGCAAAGTTCCCGCAGGTTCCAAGTCTGAGGAATATCGTAGTGCCGCCCAGAAACTTAGTGAAGGTGAGTAGTCTGACCCTAGTTCATAATTCATCGTAATCTCATAAAAATTTTTGTATCGGGAAAATATGAAAGTATTCTTAAAATTATAGCATGGAAAACCATGAGTGAAGCAGAGAAGGCACCCTATGTTGCTAAATATCAAGAAAATTCGGAGATTTATGAAAAGTCACTCTCGAAATGGGAAGACAAGATGCTAAAACAGGTACAGAATGCATCTATTTTCGCATAAATATGTTTGATTGGGTTGTGCAACACCGATTTTAATGCCTTATTTTCTCCATTATAGGGAAATGATGATGTCGTTCGTCAAAGTCGCCTACCACGCCCTACAAAAGCAAAGTAGTAATATAAGTACTTGAGAGTGAATGTTAACTTATAATTATTATTGGAAAAATGATATGCAGTGTTCTGTAAGTTAGAAGTCTCCTATTTTGTAATTATAAAAATAATTACCGTAAACTTCTATATTAGAAACTCCTCGTAGGTTTTTATACATAGTACATTGCAATAAATTAACTTGTATTCCGTTACATGTAATTAAAAATATATGCAATTAGTTTGTTTTGTTCTGTATAGATCTCAATCTTTGTAACTTTATTTTGGAGCTACATATATAACCAATTCCTACCACATCGAATCAGATTAGTTTAATAAGTATTATTTTATTTTGACATTTCGCATGCAAAGGGTAGCAACCTGTCCTTGTATATTGTTTTTCATTCATTTCCTGCAGCATCAAGAAACGTGTTTAGCTGTTCATATTTATCCGAGATTTTCTGACGATTCGCTAGTTTTATCGCATCTGCCTGATTTTTAGCTCTAGTCATCCTTGCACTTCCGCTTTCACTAGGAGCAATGACTGCAAGTCCAGGCTGGGCAGTGACCTCAAGTTTCCCTTCCAAAAGTAATTTAGTGGCTGCTGCAGCATCATTCCCCTTCGCTGCATTTACAATGCCAACGACTTGACTCATGGGTAGCAGCTCCACTTCACTCTCCATCATGTCAAAGTTCCAATTCAAGTTACGCTTGAAATTAGTTAAAATTTCATTTTTCTCTGACTCGTTGAGTAAATTCAAATAACTAGCTCTAATGTCGAGCTCAACATCATCGGCATAATATTGGTACACGAGGGCCTTTGCATCACCCTTTGTCTGAACTTCTAAATTTCCAAAATTGACGATACTGTTTAAAATTTCTCCGATTTTATCTCGTCCCATAACATTGGCGTTATCTCCCTCTGATAAGAGGAGCGTTCCAATTATATAGCCGCCACCAAAGCCTTTTACGACAACGTGAGTTCCATACTGATGAAAAAACAGTTTCCAGTGCGCTACCGATTCCTCACAAGACGTGTTCAATGACGGGAGAGTATTAACTGTAGAAAGAAAATCTTCATCAATTATACCAATAGAGTCATTATCTATGGTCATTTTGCACTCCAAAACTCGAATTTGTTTTTCAGCAACCAAAAGTCCAGCCTCTATTGGCTTGAAATTCAAGTAGTCTTTTGGTTCCCCTTTCATTTGTGCGACCACAACATCATCTTTATTGGGCAGAGTAAGATATTTTAGCCTTTCTGCATGATACTCTTCCGGTGTTTCAGTTGAATTCGCTAAAATGGCTTCCTCGACAGAGGTGAGTTTTTCGCACTCCATGAAATCTGGGAATTGGAATCCAAGGGATGAGCTAGGCCTTTTGGAGGGATGTTTAAGGAAAGGTGTTTTCTCAAGTACTCGATCATTAATGAGGTCATAGCCGTAGCCAACTACTAGACTCTGAACGGGGTATTCTGGGACGTCCAGGTTCAAGGATTTCTTCAAGTAAAACAAAGAATATTTAGAGGTCATCACGCCGTCCAGATCCTGTTGAAAAAGCTTAACAATGCCTGTCAATGTTTGGGGTAGTTGTTGGATCGAGTCTATGTTCATATTTCGTAGGCAAATCTGTAGTGCTAGTAACTGGGCGCTACTGGAAATTTGCGTTGACGCATCTTGATGTTCATAGGTTTCACGGAGGAATTGTTGAATCTCATTTTTCGGCAGGTTGACATTGTTCTGTCGAAGGAGATATTCAAACGCCTCCAGGTCACTTTCGAAAATTTCCTCATCTGTGGCATGCGCAACAAGTTCCTGAGTGTGAAGCTCAGCAGTTTCCCTGTTTTCAATCATGGTTGTCAGTGCATTCTTGACTGTGTCCTTGGTTTGTTGTGTGACCAGTGACCGGTCTGCAACTTGAAGTAATTTGTCCCATATATTTTTCGGGTATAGCTCCCCATTTGGAAGTTTGATAAATCCACCCTCCATTTGGACCGTTTCTGCATCTGGCTTGTTGTCTCCCACAATGATTTCAATCGGGGCTTGGAGAGACATGGCTTGCCGAATGACGCTACGAAATTCTTCAATACGGTCATTGGGTGAATTTTGTACGTCTGTGGGTTCATTCAAGAGACGAGTCAAGAGAAAAACTGTGTTATCTGTGGTGGTCTGGAATAAGGCCTGTTGGAAGTACTCGACGCGTTTGAGCAGTTGTCTGAATTGAGAATCGGGCTGAGCAATTTGCTTGTCATCAAAACGGTACACCACCAGTAAGAAAGTTGGAAGCCCTTTATCGTGTAAATACGATTTCAGCGTGGAAAGAATTTCTGCATCATGCTCCAGGTTGTCCGCTAGTTCCAGTCCAGGCACGTCAACTAGCTTGAGGTAAATGGGACCTTTGTTGCTTGTCGATGGCTGTTGGAGACGGAGGGTGTACTCCAAAATGTCAGTGGATGCCACTGCTACTTCCGCTGCGTGAATCGTGACTTTGGGGCCAAGGAGTTGTCGGACCTAAACAAGGTGAAGTCAACATGGGGTAATGTGAACTACATAAATTCTTAAGCTTTCACATAGGTAATTAGTAATCATCTTATTTGCAGTGCAATTATAAATACTACCGTGGATGTAATTCCAGATCCTCTTCGGCCAAGAAGTACAACGGAAACTGTAGTTGGTAACTCTAAAATGAGCGTAAAAAACGAATTCAAAATTTATGTTGTAGGCGTTTATAGAAATCTTGATAAAAATTATACAAATTCCAATCGTGAGTTAAATGCATACTCCGCAAGAAAATATAGTTAAACATAACCCATTCTGCTTACCATTTTTTGTATCCTCTGATTTTAAAGTTCCGCCACTAACGACACTCCACAAGGATAGTGTGAAGACTGCGGTAGCAAAAATATGATGAACTTTCATTTTCACTTTCAACGCCGGTAATCTGAGAATAATATTTAAAGTGTTGCAAAACGCAACGTTGCAAACGCCACAGCTAAAATGGGTGTGCGAGGGTGCGACTCTTCTTCTGCCTGTACTTTATACCATGAAAGCCATGATTAACGGTTCCAGTAAATTACTACTAAAATCAAATTCTTTGCTCTTACTACATGATGCTAATCAATTTTTAGTTTAAAATGCATATAGATAATATTGTATGAGGAATCTATTTTTATGTACTGAGTCAAACACCAAAGCATATCAATGCCAGGCGTGTTCTTTTTGTGGTGATTTATTCATTTTCATTTAACGTTTGCTTAACTGAGGCATTGGTAATGGCAATGAATGTTTCTCTTTGAGAAACAACCTTATCTTGAGCTTGAGACATGAAACGATATGCTATTTAAGGTCAAAAGGCGAGAAGTAGTGTCAAATGTTAAGAGACACACGGGAGATATATTCCAACATTTATTAAATAGCATTGGTCAATTTTCATGATTTTGTCGTTTGTCTATGTATCAATCTGTTTGATTGGTTCATTTTCAAAACCAAATTGGCTTTGACGTATAGAATTGTCTTCGGAGGTTCTTGAGCGTGATTGATGACGGAGGGTCAGTGGGGAAAGGGAAATATACTCCAATCTGAGTCTGCATTTTCTGGTCCATGAGAGAGAAGGATGATAAATGTGATGGATTCTGGTTATGCTGATTATGCTTACCTGTATGGTATGGTATGATATGGTGAAAGTTGTCAACTTTTATTATTTCACCGCAGTAGAATGGGTGACTGTGGAAGGCTAAGGACTCAGAACTAGAACTAACATTTTTGTAGGGTTTTGAATTGATTTGCTTACATCAATTGTTACCTTTGATGTCTATGATCGCCTTCAAGTGAAATCAACTTTAGATCCTTAACTATTTCGTTCTACCAATGTATTTCCGTATGTTCACAAGGACAAAACATTATCATCTATACAAATAGCCAGAATGATATAACGAAAAACAACTAAATTATCACTTTGATCCATGTAGGTAGATCATATCATTTTTATTTATTACTCATACTTTCATCAATCATCTTTGCATTTAGTATTATAAGTTTTATAAAATAGTATAGGCGCACGCATATTATTATAGTGAAATTAAACCAATATTAATAATAACAACTCCAAAATCTTTGTCGAGACTTCCAAATTGTAAATTTTCAATTCACTTGCGCAGGCAATTAAATGTGAATATAATATGTACAATGAAATACATTGAAATGTAAACAGTAACAATCACTGTCTTTTTATGCTGATACCTGTATCGTATCTGAGCGCTTTAAACACTTAATCGAATATAATAAAGTCACTTCCGAGCATTTAAAATCTGACCTAAGTACTGAGATAAGTATAAATCTTTCCAGATTTACCAGCATGAAGGTTTAAGCCTTGAAATACCTTCACAGCGCTTCCGTTCCCTTTCCTCTTCCTCTTCTTGCTGCCTTTTAATTTCTTGCAACAATATTTGATGCCTTCTCTCGGCTGCATCATTCTCTCTTTCAATGTCTTCAATTTGCCGTCTAATAGAATCTTCTTCCTGTTTAGTCTGTTGCTTTAAGGTGTCAATGTGACTTTGGTAATATGTTTGCTTATCTTGCATTGACTGCCTATAAGCCTCCTCCATTTGGGCTGCTCTTTCCTCTGCATAACGTTTTCGTTCTGCCTTAAGTCTTTCCAAGTCCGCAACGTCTTTTTGGTACTGCTGCTCATCTCGATTCCTTTTATCAGCAATTCTTTGTTCCAGGGATTTAATCATCATATTATTATTGTCAATTTGCGTTTGCAGAACTGTTTGTGCAACGTCGGAATTATCGTGCGTTGGCGATGACGCCAGACTGGTCTGAAGTACCATACCACTACCCGGATTTTCGGTCAAGTGAGAATCCGGTGTAGGAGTATAAGCGACGGTAAGTGGAGGGGATGTGGGTCTATGGTTAGTTATTCTGTTCCCCCCTCTATTATTATTATCTTCGCTATTTCCATTTCCCTGACTTTTACTACCACCCTCTTTTGCAGGTTTCCTCCTTCTTTCAAACTTCAATTCTCCTCGTATTAATAACTCAATTGCATCCGCTACAATTTGTCCCTTGCGTTTACTAATCTTTTCTCTGACAACTCTGCTTATCGGCTTTAGAAGAAATTCATTAGTAAGCATAATGAAATCAGAATTTAAACTATCTTCCCATCTCTCAATCAACCTTTTCCTTTCATTCTCTTCCAGAGTGTATAAATGCTCACTCTGTGCATCACTTTCTCCTCCATACAATCTATATGCGGGAGCTTCCAAATTATTAACTGGGAAAGGGGAAAATCTTATAATCGAGTTTAAAGTTTCATCGATATTGGCTCGTGATTCCAAAACATTTTTTACATTCCGCCCTACTACACTACCATGAAGCCGGCCTCCCCCAAAAGAATTTACCACAATGTGAGAACCCCACTTACTAAACCAGTTTTGCCATGTGCTTACAGAGTCCCTGTCATGTCGATCAAATTCCATCAAAGAATCTACTTCCTCAATAAATTCGGCATTCAGAAGCCATTGGTTGGGATCTAGTATAAGTTTACAAGTCATGGTACGACGCTCCTCCACCGCCGTTAATGTCGCAATGTTTTCACCCTCTTCGGGTTGCATATTAAAACCTTCCTTAACCTTGAAATTCAAACTACTTTCAGACACATTTTTCTTTCCCTTAAACTGTAAATATCTTAGCCTTTCCTGAAAGTATTCACTCATGTTGACCGAGTAGCTTTTGAAATATACAATTTCTGGTTGTATCAGCTTTCTGCACTTCATGAAATTTGGAATTTGATAGCCGACAGAACTGGGCTCGGAAATAGTTGTCCTAAACGGGGTGAGTGGAGACATTTCATCTTCCATTACGACATAACCGTATCCAACGGTCAAACCTTTTGTATATTCCGGCATTTGTAAGTGGAAAGCTACGTTCAAAAGGTGAGCTGGAATTGTAGAGGAAAATTGCTTGTTCTTTTGAAAAAATGCAGCCCGCTCGGCAAGATTCTTGGGAAGGTTATCTTTACTCGTTACATTCGCCTCTTGGAGACGTAGTTGTAATGCTATCTTTTGAACAATGCCCTGCTCCTTCCGGTCCTCCCTATTGTTGCGTACAAAAGTATTTTCTATTTCCCTGTTGATTTCTGTGTCCTCGACAGTTTTATTGGTTAGTGTAAGAAGATATGCGAATGCGTCTGCATCATCATCATAATTATCCCATTCGGCGGAAACAACCCTTGCCTCGCAAGTCAACGCTACTTCTCTACTGTTCATTATTGCTGTAAGCAAGTCGCTGGTTGCGTCCTTGGAAGACGAATTTATTAGGGTTTCCCATATATTTTTGGGATATAATTGCTTATTTGGGAGCTTGTAGTATCCATCTTCTTCCTTTACCCCATACTCTGACACTGCGCTATTGTCTCCTACAACGATTGATATGGGAGAAGGGAAATCAGTGAAGTCTTGAATGATTCTCTGAAAGTGTCCCATTTTCCTATCTGGTTTCCTTTGGTTGACTTTTGTTTCACTCATCAAGCGCGTCAAGAGGAACACGATGTTATTGCCAATGCCTGCGATTGCGGTGTTGTTAAGAAAGATGTCGTTGAATAGCTCAATCCTTTTTATGGATTGAACAAACAAGGAGTGTATTCCGTCTATTCTGTTGTCGTCAAATCTGGAGAGTGCCAAGTAAAAGTCAGGGGAACCTTCAGTTTGTATGTATGATTTTAATGTTGCGAGGATCTGGGCCTCCTGTTCCAAAGTTCGACCGTCAACGAAGCCGGGAATGTCGAGAATCTTGACTTTCCCTATCGCATTTCTAGCCAATGGAACGTCTACTGTGTACTCCATTATGCCTTTTAATGGCTCTTCTTCTTCAGGCTTGTTACATTCCGAATTAGGGCCAATTAGTTCATGGATCTGTAAATCACATTCCATAGCATCAAATTAATCAACTTTTGTTTTACATGATTATTTGTAAATGAATGAACATACACACGTAACAAACTAAAACATTACCGTAGATGTTACGCCAGAGCCGCTTCGTCCTAAAACAGCAATTTTCACTGTATTTTGAGCTGCGTTCCTGGAAGGACCGGCAAGTTGCTGTGGCTGGTATTGAGCATTATTGGAGCTCTCCTCCAAGTGAGGATTAACGGCTGGTCGGGGCTGGGATTGAGGACTGCTGTTATGTCCACGGGGAGATTGAGTGGAAGTACTCCATGACTGACCAATGGGAACGTAAGATGGTTTTTGGGAACTTGTCTCAATGACTCCACGGTTTGCATCTGCTTTGAACCAAAAAATAAACCCACTGTAAAAGTATGTAATGAATATGAGATACTTGCATAGTCGCGCAGTGATAGTATCAGGGAAAGTAATTTCTCGAACGAATGAGATGTTACATATGAGTCGCATCATCGCATTACGTGATACCTCCAGTTGACACCTATATACCGAATTTAAGGTAAACCATTGGTAAGTCTGATTTTATTACATATAAATTAGTGAATCGGTTACCCGTTGAATGTGCTCCCTGCCAAGATGTCCGCCCTTCGTTTGTCGGTTGGCCGTTAATACGTACAGATCCACCCTTCAATGTCGCCGAAAGGAGGAAAAAGGTCAAACATAGTTCCAGTATCCTACAAGTACCCATGATACTTAAGATCTTGAGTATGCCAGTAATCTGCTGTTTTAGAGACGCTCACAGTTCCTGAAAAATATTTACGTTACGGACGATCGTTTATGTAACTCACGAATAACCTTTTTAAATGCTGAATCGTCCCTTGTCAGGCATCGGATGTAATACTCTTTTTTAAATGTCATAAATACGGTGGACTTTTACTTTACTAGTCAAGTCGAGTACATAAAACGATTTCTCTGAAATATTGTAGGTATATATTCCTTCGTGGTAAATGTTTTTAATCATGAATCAAGCAAGATACGTAAAGTAAGAAGTAAGCGAATCAACATATGTACAAGATATTCATATAAATTAAAATATAAACATTTTGGGGATAAGCTATCACCCTGTATGAGCGATGAACATTTCCATGCAATTACATCGTATTTTTAGCATTAGCTATTAGAAAATATTCGCAGTATAGAATGCTACTTACTTGCTAAACCTTTCATTTCTATTAATGTGAAATATAAATGTGTTTCACTTGGCTTTTTGACTGCAAATTCATGGTTTTAAGATTATTCTTATCAATAATGCTTGATTACCAGTTACCAAGAAAAGCGGTTATCTGTTAGGCGATGATGTTGTAAATTATGTTGGGTTTTGTCAGAGCTTTTCAATGCAAATTCCATGAAATATTTACGATGTATAAACGCAATAAATAAAAATAAGTGAAGTAGGTATGCATTATGTATGTCTTTAAATAACATTTTGATGAAAGTTACGGTGAAAAGCTTTTGAAATCATGCACCATAATGATCTTCTGTGTCTGTGATCTTCAATCTCGGTCAATCTGTAGCGTAATTAAATCAAATTGGACTCTTTTGATATATCAGTCAGATATATGATAATTAATTGATGTTGCTATTTGAATTTGCTATCCAGAGGAATCAAGTAGAACTACCTGCGTGCCTACAAAATGCCAATTTATTAACTTGCTTCCTTCGGAATTGGTGTCTGGAGAGACAAAGGTGGTGTATGTATGTTGCACGTTTTATAGAATGATCATGAATTAGAAATGAATAAAAAAGTGATTTGTATAAAAATTAATATCAATTAAAAAAGTAACAGTCATTTTTTATTTCTTAGGGCGTATCAACGTTAAAACACAAAGTCCAATAATGTAAGCTACTATTTTAGTTTTATTGGTATTTTTATGTTTTGTGACATACATATATAAATCATTGCTCATTCATACTTTAGTAAACAATTGTATATTTTATTCTTTAGGAAAACATTAAAATCTGGCCATCAGCCCATCCCCATTGCCATAAGGGCCGTTGACGCAGATTGCCTCATGCTATCCAAGGAGTTTCCCAAGAAGCCGAGTGTTTTATCCAACCACCCCTTCTGATTCATCGCAATTTGAGTCCTCCTGTCATTTTCTGCATTTAGAAAAGACAACATTGACTGCTCATTCTTTGACCGAATCTCTTCCATCATGATCCTCTGCTGCATTTCCGCTTGAACTCTGCTCTGTTCCATCTGTGCCCTGAGAGCGTTTTCCTGTGTCATTCTATTCATTTCCATCTCGTCTCTTTTCAATTGCAACTCTTTGTTATATCGCTCTTCTTCTATGCGTACCCTTTCCTTTTCAGCTTCCTGCTGCCTGAGAAGCAGCAATTCCTGCTGCCATTTTGCCTCCTGTTGCTGTTGCTTCTCCTGGGATTCTGCCATGAGTTGGACCATCTGCTCCTGCATCTGCCTTCCAGACTCTGATATCATCTTGAACATGTTGGAAAACTCCTGCATCGACTCAAAATCCCCAGGGGGAATACTATCAAATCCTGAACTTAGTCTGTCTCGGGATTCGAGATTATCATCTTGCCCCATCCGTTGTATTGGAATGTACACCAGCGAAGCGTTTAGCAGAGTAGCTGCCGCCTCTTCAATCATGAAGCCAAGATCGGGATTTCCGCTCAGTTCCTTTACAATTTCGCTGATTGGAACTAACTGAAGTCTTGACGTTAACACCACCGGCTCATATTTTAACGAATTCTTCCACTCATCCACATTTTTCGTGTCGTCTAGATCAGAAAAGTTTGACCAGTAAAATTTATGATTACCACCCCGCTGAGTAAACTCATATTTTACACCTCGAGGGGGTTCATAAATTGCATCTTTTCCTATCAGCTCGTTAGCAAGCTCCTGGACTATGTTTGCCATTGTTTCACTGAGGATTGCAAACTTTTCAGAGTTGGTCTGTGGTGTACCACCCTCATTTACCATCTCAGCTTTCACTTGAATGCTACCTCCTCCAAAAGCATGAGTTATAACATGCGTTCCGTAATGATTGAAAAACTGCTGCCAGTTCCCTACATTTTCTGAATCTGTTAAATTAAGATTCTCAAGTCGCCCCAGTAAAGTTGCAAATTCGGTAGTGAATTTCGCATTGCTACTCAAGCCTATCTGAAAAGTATGATAGTCAACTGTGGCCGTGAGCCTATTCCATGAAATCTGAGATGCCTGGTCTCCATTTTCAGATAAAGAAATTAAATTGAATCCGGGGTGTTCAGACGGCGATGAACTATACGAATCAAGCGGCATTGCGTCTTCGTTGAGCCCTAACGCTTTCATTCTACCTCGAATAAAATCATCTCTTGTTGTGAACGCCTGAATCTGATTGTCTAACTGGTTTTGTAACTCTATGTGATATGTATCTGGTATTCTAAAAATTAAATCGCTTGGTTGGTTTGCGGTGGTGTCAAGTTGGAATATTTTTGCAGGCAATGCGCTATCTAAAACTAGTGAGTATCCTGATCCCACGACAAAATCTTTCTTAAACTCTGGAATGGTTATGTTGAATGCATTCTCAAGTAAAAATAACGTTGCGGGGTTGACATGAATATTTTCTAGAAGCATTAACGTCTCAGTGATTGATTGCGGAAGGTCAGAAATTTGAAAAATGTTTCGGATGTATAAAGTACGCTGGAGTATGTTGAGAGCTTCGGGATATCTTGATTTTACGGCAGAATCAAGTTGCTCATAGGCTTTGTTCAGTTCGGTGGATACTTCAGTTCCATCTACGGGAGAGTTGAATGATGCCAAAGTGCCCAAGTACTTTGTGACCTTAGCGTGAGACCGGTGGAGAAGGTGATGTCGCTTCCCGGATATTTGAAAGTCGTCAGAGTTTGAAAATGCTGATCTAATAATAGCTTCACCAACGGGATCCCCAATCATGCTTCTCTGCATTTGATCAAACAAGTTTTTCGGGTAAAATTCCCCATTTGGCAACTGGTAAAATCCGTTAATGCTTGGAAGATGACTCTCCTCGGGTTTGTTTTCTGCCAAGACAATGTGAATTGGACGTGGCAGTGTACTGAATTCTTGGATGACTTGGCGAATACTTCGAATGCGCTCACTGGGATCTCTGGTAATGTCTTTTGTTTCAGACATGTAGTGGGACAGGACAAAAATTACGTTGGTTGACTTTTTATCAATGATTCTGTCCTTGAACAAATCAAGTGTACGTAGCATTTTGACGAAATTAGCTCCCACGCCTCGATAGCGGTTATCTGAAAATTTGGAGAATATCAAAACAACGTTGGGCAAATTGCGGCGAAGATCTTCATGTTTGTTGAGATAGTCTTCCAGAGAAGCAAGGAACCTGGCGTCTTCAGTTAATCCACGAGTATCTCCTATTCCTGGAGTGTCAATGACGTGGAGGGCAGTGTTGTTCATGCCAAGCTCTGGCACGGGTACAGGGATGGTAAACTCAAGAATGTCAGAAGTGGTTGACACGAAATCTCCCACTTTTGTAATATTTGGATGGTCGAACAAGAGGTTGACCTTAAATTTTAAAAGTATGAGAGTTCATATCACAATGTCTTTTTACAATAGCACAAACTGTGCGAGATAATCGTTTAGAACACTTACTGCTGACGATTTGCCACTTCCGGTCATGCCTAACAATAATATGTACGCATTTTTGGAGCTTCTCTTGTTCCTGAGTGATTGAAGCGCACCCATGAGCCCAGGATGATTCTTCAATTCCTCACTAAACAAAAGTGTGTTGATTCCTCCTTTAGATTTTGGGATGTTAACCAATGGAGGATCTGAATACAAAATATCACTTCATTAAATACCTATACGTATGGTTGCAGGCGCTTTAAAGTAGTATTTGAAAAGTTTTTATTTACAATTTGCATTAGCAGGTGGATTCGTCGATCTTCTTCCATGGCTTGAGGATGCAGTTTCAGAACACTTACAGTGATATTGAGTAAAATTTCCCATTTGCTGTACATCCTATGAAAAATTAACGCATTAAAAATTTCAAATTTTAATTGATCATAATTATAAGCTTGTTCATACATACAAATACATACCGCATAGATTCGGTCTGAACTGGATTGAAGCTTTTGAATTCGGTTGCCCGTGTGTGCATGTTTTAATGAAACATCACATCCCTCCCTCAGGACAATTGATTTTACAATGGATGACCACATTTCTGGAAACTGTTTCCAACCGTCGCTTGGTCTCATAGTGGTGAAAAGAGCCTTGCAATTGGCACAGTTATCATTTAGATATGCACGAGCGCATTCAGATCGACGAAGCTGGTTGTCTTCACATCTGCATACCTAGTGAGAATTAATTTACATATTTGTTAATCTGATCAAGGTTATCTGGACTATTTGTTTGTTAACATTCATCTGAAAATTCTTGGAAATTTTAAAGGTGTAATAATACCTTTGGACATTCACATGAAGCGGAATTGGGCGCAAACAGTGACATTGTCTCAACGTCTTCATTAAATCCATGAATGTCGTCGCTGAGAA
This sequence comes from Sinella curviseta, assembly GCA_004115045.4. Classification (NCBI taxonomy): domain Eukaryota; kingdom Metazoa; phylum Arthropoda; class Collembola; order Entomobryomorpha; family Entomobryidae; genus Sinella; species Sinella curviseta. The sequence continues at coordinate 31,443,760 of CM023203.3, read as the reverse complement.
ATGTTCTAGGCGATAACTTCAGAGTACATCCTTCCTGAACACGAAACGAGAAGGTTTCCTGTGGTGTGGTCGTTTCCTCTGTGAGTTCATTGTCTTCTTGATCCTGTTGGTTTGAGGTCCTTTCTTTGCCATAATGGTGACGAATATCTGACAAATCTGAGATTTGTTCGTCATCCTTAAGGTGAATAGAGGGCCCTTGATATGAAGACTGGAAAAATATTTCTCCACACTGTTTACTGGCGTCTTGCGGGGATGAAACATCCCAGGTATAGCATAACGAGACGAAAGACAGCAGCAATAGTTGTCCAAATGTTGGAAACTGGCACCATCTATGTAACCTCATGGTTGGTTTTAATGATAAGTGTATAAACTAAACTTGTTCTGCTGTTGATGATTGAAGCAATTAAAGATACAAAATTCTGCGAGATGCTTAGAGATTGTAAGCTATATTTATGGAAGAATGATATCAAACAGCAAATTGTTTTATAGCATTTTCCATGAATATTAGTCCAGGGCACACAAAGTAATCTTGGCAGGTAATTTGAAGGATCGCATAACATTCATATCACTTGCATAACTGGAGTATTTTGCTTGATAAAAAAGAAGAACCAAATTCCGAGTAAGATGACTTGTTTCTCCTTAACGAAAAGATCTTCACATTTACCAATAATATCATGTCATTCACATTTTCCATGAAAGGCTAATGAAGAAGTGAATACGGCATAATGTTTTATTTATAACATAGCCAGTCAGTAGGTCGCTACTTGTAAAAAGGTTAATCCTGATTAGATAGCATCATTATTATTTACACTTGTCGATGCCTGTCTCGTTTCACGTATTTACCTTTGAATCTGTATCTTCTTTACTTAATATCATTTGCAACTGCAACATTAAAAGAAAATAGTAAAACTATATTAAAAACCCTGAACATGTCATGTAAATTAATACAAAATTACTACTTCGTAAGATATTGCTAGCAAATGTTTTCTCTTATATAAAGTTTGATATTAATTTATTAATTTGAAATGAGCAATGAACCCTTGTTTCAAGGTAAGACCGATAACACGTGCCGTTAATGAATTTATGCTAGATAATTTTTACAAAAATTAAAATTATTTTTTTGATGAAACTCTACAGTTCAGCGCAACTAACAAAAACGTAACAATTCCTTTGCTAGAATCATGAAACACTGTCCAGTGGATAGTGTCCATTTTAAGCAAAAGTATTTACTAGGCGCGCAGACAATTTTATGAGGAAATACAAACGGCTTTGGAGCAATGAATCGCGAGAAATAATCGCGTTATGCTAACTTAAATCATGATAACTTAGCAAAAAATCACATTTATACTGTATAATAAAATTTGTAACTGCTGATTATTATAGTCTGTCGATGGTGAAAACCGCATTACCCAAAATAAAATAATATGTAGCTCCATAGTTTAATTGCGATTACAATTTTGTATTGCAGCTATTATGTATTATATACAGCTTTAAATTCAATTATATCCGGAAATAGTAATACAGGTAAAAGGAAAAGATTATCATTTCTGTCAATGGACATTTTAAAGATATCAGAAGCGATTTTAAAATAATCCCACTTTTTCTCATAATATTAAAACGCAAGACGATTTCATAGCGTTTGTTGTAGCGTTTCATAGTGCATCTTAAACTTTGCTAAACGGACATACAATTAATTGAATAATTTTGTATCATTAGGCCCTAATGATTAGGGAAAAGGGTTGATTGAAAACATGAAGAGTGGAGTTCGCTTCCGCTCAGTGGTCAGTGTGAGTGAACAAAGAGATCACGAGCAAGTGAAGTCATGCGATTTAGACCTGCAGCACATTCTAACGGAATCTCTGAAAGTGAAGACCTATACTCTCGTCTTTATTACCAGTTTTGTTACGAGCAAAGAGCTGAAGAGATCGATATACATACATAAATACTACTTATAAATATCATTTTACACTTATTGCATTTACGTTACAGCATTAGAGGATATCAAGTCAAGATCTTTAGGAGTACTCGTGTGTGTGTTTTTTGCAGTAGTGCTCGGAAATCAGCAGTTCACTTGAGTAAAGGGGAGAGCTCCATCCATTATTGTACCGAAGCAATTTCCATATTTCTCCATTCCTTGTGACCCAATAAATTTAATACTTTTGAAAGCAGGTAAGTTAACTAAACTGAATTTGTATAGTTAAAATTGTAACCTTATTATGTTTGTTAGAAAGAGCTGAAAAATTGGTATATTTGCTGAGATTGGAGGTGTTAAAATTGTGTTAAAAATATTAAACTTTTTTTTACCGTGTAGCCATTTACATTTAATTTTCCCTGATCACCTGATCAAGCAATTTGTCTAATCAGATGGTCAGTTGTAGTTATAATTAATTCATGTGCAGTTTTGAACATAAATTGACTATTAGGATAAATAAATAGGTTCAGACAGCCAGTAACAAAACAACAAGTAATTTTACAAATTCTAGTGTGGCAGTTGTTGAAGGTGCATTAAAAGTCCCAAATAGTGTATTTATTAACTTGTTTAAATCCAATTAAGGAAAAAACAGGCGTTTTGAATATTAGACACAAAACTGACTTCAAAAGTGATGATTTTACTTAATCCGGCATCCATAAGTGCATTAAAAACCGTGTATGTACATACATATTTAAAACATTGAAAAATTATTATATTTTTGCAGGTTGAGGTGTTATGCCTCCAGCAGCCGCCATCATGAGCGAAGAACTCAGCACCGCTCCGTTCGATCCACGATTCCCTAATCAGAATCAAACTAAGTAAGTACCGGCTACAGACATGGTTTCTTTAAAAAAATACTTAATCTTCAAATATTCAAATTGTATATTTAATGAACATTTTATTCCCTATTAAACAGGCACTGCTATGTCAGCTTCTTGGACTACAAGCGATGTGTGAAGCTACGAGGGGAGGACTATTCTCCTTGTCAGTACTTTAAGAAGGTTTACACCTCCTTATGCCCCTTCGCCTGGGTCGAGAAATGGGAGAGTCAGCTTGAGGAGGGCACCTTCGCAGGAAAAATTTAGACATGCGTTATATTGTAAAAAAAGTATCTTAATAATAATATTTCTTCATAGATCCATGAATTTCCTTTCGTTCGAGTGTCGGCTGCAACCATTATTGGGTGTAACTGAATTATGTATGTAATTACAAAAAAATTGGAGTCAGTTTGTAATATAGATGTGAAAGCGTGGGAAGCGCATGCACTTCCTTTAGTAATAAAGTTTAGTAAACTACGGTAAATGTCAACTTTCCGTTAACACAAATTTTTCATCGGTTTGGTATGTTCTTATTTCATTTGTTGATTACCTTTAAAATGTTATCTGTGTTTCACTATCATATTATCATCATTCCGCCTTGGTGTGCAATGCACACTGTGCATTGAATTGTCGAAAACAATATTTTCTTTAAAATTATTACTCTTTCCATGTACCATTAGCATTTGCATTTGCATCCAACGTCGTCGCCAGTGTTTGCATTTGTAATCATATTCAGAAATCATCGTTAAGATTAAATAAAAAAATATTAAATACGCAATTAAAGTATGATGGCTTATATTAGCCAAGTTTTCAAAATCGAAAATGAGGTCTTGGTTCGTTCGAAAAGCTGTAGTCAGACATGACATGAGATACTCGTTGCCGCAGAGCCCGAGGATGGAGGAAGGACAAACCACGGAATCGTACCGAGTGCACGCACGCATACCTAAACACAACCAGAGAGCTTGCCCAATGCCCACACAACTCTTAGCACCACATGTTCTGCTCTCAACAAAACATGCCACCACAAACATTTTTATGAGAAGTGAAACAACGGAAGGAAAGCAAAAAATTGAAACTTTAACAACATCGGAAAGGAGACCAAAGTTATAACTTATAAGATACAAAAAGCGGTGATAGTTTGTCTATCAGTTAGGATTCCAGAATTTGCTTGTTTTTTGCGCCCAGAACCACCCGGTTTTGCATTTTTGTCATTTTGGTGTAGCCGGCAGGTAAGCGTTTGCTTTAAAACTGTTGATTTTGTGTAAAAACGGAGGAAATGGAAACTTGGAAGAATATTATTGTTAACTGATGGGAGGTATAATTAATGCTTTCTTTTCTTTGGCTTTTGCGTTTTTAGATAGCTGGCCGTTGGTTCTTCTGAAGTCATTGTTTAAGGGGGAAAGTGGAGGAGATATCTATTGCCCACTCGCGACTCAGCAGTTATAAGAAAGGGAGCTACTTCCAAAAAGATTGACTAAGGCGCAGCGCTGCCGCCTTGCAAGGACAAATCTCCAGGAGGAAGATGGATGTTGCAAAATTAATTTCCAGGAAGCACCTTGCAGTGCAGTGTTTGCTGCAGGCTAAAAGAGGCCTTCAATCAGCAGCAGTGTCAACTTTAAGCAGGGAGCCGGCTTCAAAAATCGTCACTTATCCTCGTAGATTAAGTAGTTGTGTGCTGTCCCAGGCGCCTCTAAAAGGATGGGATAATAGACATTTAGTTGGCGGCCGTATTAGTGCGATAAGATGGTACAGCTCGGAAGCTTCATCATCGTCTGACAAACAAGAAGCATCGTCGTCCACTGATGAAACGGCAGCTAAAGAAGAAGATGAGGTCGAGTCGGAAGAAACGCCTACGTCAGAAGGATTACCAGTCAATAAGTCTGAATCTGAGGAACTTGTTCGCTCAGAGCAAGGAGAGTCGGATGTGGAAAATAGTAAACTTGATAAATTGTATAAAGTTATAGAATTAGAGGTCCTTGCATATGAGCCATCCGTTTTGGACAGCTACCAGTGGTTCGTTGTTACAGCGGCCACTCATTTGGGAATCCAGGTTGGGAAATCTTGGTCGCCTCAAAATTCTGAAAGGCTGCGTTTTCATCTCTTAAAATCAGCCTTTGTACACAAGAAGCATGTGGTTCATTATGAAGTAAGGACGCATCATCGATTCTTAACTTTTCACAAATTGACATCGTCTACAGCGGATACGTTTCTTGAGTATATAGAGAGAAATCTTCCGGAAGGTGTTGGTTTGAAGGTTACGCGAGTGGAGGCCAAGGCTGTTCCTGATTATCTTCTAAAACAGGCTCAACAGCAGCAATAAGAGTTTAGGGTATTGCATCGTAGTTCCAGATATACGTACATATAAATTTTTTGTACATTTACGTATAGTATAAGAAAATGCTAAAACTGTTATACATTTATATGGTAGAAAATGACTCATGATGACACTACTGTCCTCAAAATCCCTGTTTGACTTACCCTAAATTATCATAGCATTATCTGAGTTTTTATGCAGCGTTTATTTATGAATAAATGATATATACATATACATTGTGATTGTTGGTATTATAATCATTTCCTTTTGGCCGTGCATGTATTTCTCTACGAAAGCAAGTAGCAAAATTGTGCCATACTGAAAAATTTATTGTTTGCGTTGCCGTCCTGGCGAAGATACTTAAAATCTATCCCGTAAATACTTCACTCACCTTGAATTCATGGATTAAACGCACCTGCTTGTCCAGTAACAATGGAGTGGAAATTCCAGAAAGATGTATATCGTTCATACAATGCAGTTTTTATGTTTTATTTGAGATAATTCCAGGAAAAGGACTCATGGGCTGATCTTTCAACGAGAAGGATTGCTTGGGATTTCTTTGAGAAAAAAGGGATGAACTACATCTGAAGATGAGAACGAAGGACGAAGATGAAGATCGTGTTCTTGACATTGGTATATCGGGAAAAAACAGAGATTTTGGTGCATCTTACCTTTTCGTCTCCATAATATAGCTCAGTATATCAATCAGCTACAAAGGGTCATTAGGATTTTTTTATCTGTACTTCCCCTGACCCATAAAATTGCCTACCTGCATTCCTTCAACGAGGAAGCAGGGAAGGTTTTGTTATTTTTTGTTAGAAATCATTCCAGAAACAGTCCTGCGTATGTGGATTTTACTCGCGTCCGTTATTAAATGGATGCAGGGGTAGTGCCTACAAACGCATAAATTCTCAGAAAAGGAATCCTCAGAATTTCGCTTCCTCATAGTTTTTAGCTCTGTTGAAAAAATACGTTTATGTGTATTTGCTTTTGTAAGTTTCTTCATTTTGTACCGAAAGCCAGAAGAGAATAGTTTACAATTTTTTCTGTTCTCAATTTTTCACTCATCAATTAAATTAAACTTGTGTTAATTGTTTTGAACAAGCTCCTAGAATTAAAAAAGACAGAAAATTTCTATATACTTTGCTTGTAACTTGCAATAGGTATATAAGGTTTAGGGAGAAAATGCGACCAAATATGGGGCACTGTGAGAACACTAGTTTCTCCATATATTTTCTAGTTTTCTTTGCAGCACTCGTCTTCACTGCAGGTAAGGAATAAGATCGTTTAAATTTATAATAATTACAATTATTGTGATGTTGAAAGTTAAGGTAAAATTTAAAGTTTAATGAATAAAATTCTCATTTTTTTACACTTAAGCCTCGGCGGACGATCGCTGCAAGGATGAGAGCTTCTGTAGAGCGTATTGTTTGTCCACCAATCCTGATACCGTGAGCGCTAGATGTGGTAGAGATTTGGCTTCATGCATTTGCATTACCCCGGATAATCATGCCGTTAAAGGTACATGTTTTTACGAGAAGTTTTACCCTTACAATCTGGAGAAAGCATGTTCATTCTAAGTGATAGTGACATTGACAGTTTTGCTTTTAAAATTTTAGTGAGATTCATTGAAGAACGAACTCCTGTTCCACCAACTCCGCCAACGACACCGAAACCAGTATCATCCTTATACCAAGACGTACAGTATGTTAATTCTCAGCCTTTACCCAACTCCCAGTACAATTATAATGGGAACGGCAATAGCATCGCGGCTCCACACAACCAACAACAGCAGCAACAACCACAACGGCAACAACAAAGTCCAATGACGCCAGTTTTATTGGAATGCGACGCGTCAGAAATGTCCACAAGGATGTGCCACCTCTTTTGTACAATGGAGATTAGGGCGTGGTATGGACTATGCAACATTACATCCAAGGCCTGCGCATGTTTTGGAATCCCATTGTCAGCGGTGCAACAAGGTAACTTCTACTAATATTTTTTGTTTGCATATGGTTTCCTAAATAAGCATTTTAAGATTGTTTAATTAAATTGATACATGCTTATCATTTAGAACCTATTGCGGCCATTTTCCATTCCACTGCTCCGGTAACTCCAGCACCCTATACGACTACCACCACTACACCGAAACCTGCATATTCTCCACCCCGTCCTGACTATCAACAGTTTTATCCACCCCATCAATACCTTCAACAGCAACCCCAACAACAACAACAGCCACAACAACAATGGCGACCCATTCAACCCTCTAATTACCAATCTCTGTATAACAATAACCAGCAGTACCCTGCATCATCCCCTACCGTTCTCAACGCTGCTGTTGCCCAAAACGGTCAGCATCCAGAGCAAATTCCTGTTCGTTCCGCTGCCAGTTTGTTTGGGTCCAATGGGAAACCTGTACCGACAAGCTTTTCAACCCCTGACAACTTAGGAGAGACTACTCTGAAAACCACAGTCCCTGTTTCTTTCAATGTGCCTTTAGAAGAACAAAACTCCTCAACAGCTAGCAGTGTGGAAACTGAGAGCCCAGAAAACTCTGGCATTGAGCCTTCCGGATCTCACATCAAGGCAAGAAAACGACGTTCCATCAACGACACCACGGATAAGAGCAGTAAAGGAAAAGATTTGACATCAGGGAAAGATTTGTCATTATCGCAAGGGGAGTGCTCAAAATTTAAATGCGCTATTGCTTGTAAGAAAAACAATTACCTGGCACCTGATTGTGAGCCCAAGTGCATTGATGGACAGTGTTGGTGTGAATGCTTTCCACGATTGTAAAAAACTGATCTTTATAAATTCAATGTCTACCCTCTGACTTCTGAATAATCATGAAATGTAAATAGGAAATATAATCAATACTTCAATTAATATTTTAGACAGGTAGTATACTTTATCTCTATTTATGGATTACGGTGATGTAGGTATGTATTTTTTCAGTTTTATATATCAGTATGATAAATCTAACATATCGTATCTTTCTGTATTGATTTCCTTATTATGCTAAATATTTATGTTATATTGAATTGTATTGACTACAATAAAATGCTCCAAGAAAAAATCAAATTGTACGCTTAAATCGTTGATTCGTTCTCCGACAAAATACATTTTTATTCCGAGTTTTTACAATTTTATTGTAGTTTCAAAAAGCACAAGATGAACTGCTCTGCTAATACAGCATCTTGTCCAACAAGGTTATAAAACATTTATAGAGTTAAAACAAATTATCTCATTCATAACATTAACCTTATCGTTAGTGACTCATAAAATATTATAGAAGTTTTCGTGTAAATATGTCAGTTATTATTTGAGACAATAGTTTACTCAACGTTAGTAGCTATTAATATTAAACTTTTTTTACGCACTACCTCCCAGGTTGGATGATTTAATGCAACGTTATTGTTCAGTTCAATAACGTAGTTTCCACCCGTTAACCTTTCATAAATATGAACAAACCGTTAGTAAAACCAAATCAAACATATTATTTTGATGTTGTTCATTTCGATTAGTTCATTAGTATGTACATTTTTTGGGATATGACACTATACGCGACAGTTAGACAAAATTGTTATCTGGATAAATTTTACAGTTAGGGTTTACGAATATATTAAGAGAATTATAAACCAACGTTATTAATTCCTTCTCTAATCCGAAACAGCGTAATATTAAACGTAAACAACATACGCGCAATGAAATAAATATGATTGTTTAATTAACTAAAAGATAGCTATAGACTACACGTTAAACTTCAGTCAACGGAGTTAGCATCAGCGGTGGAAATTTCTTCCACGTACGTTGCTGGAAATATTCCTATGATTCCATTGAGCTCTCCCAGCCACCAACCGTCTTCCTGTTTATCGTGTATATTAATGACATCGCCTGAAAAGCAGAACGGACCAATATTATTTCATGGGATAGCATTATTTTGAAGTATTTAAAAAGGGATTTAAAAACAAAAATTAGTACCAGTCCTAATTGTAAGTTCATCAAACAAGTTTGCATCATAATCATAAATGGCCTTGCATTTCCCAATGGAAGGTGCACTAATGATATTAGACGGTGCTTTGTTGGATTCCTCTCCGCAGCTATCCGTGTTATGATCACAGCCACTGTCCTGGCTGGAAAATTCATCTGAATGGAAAAATACAGGCATTTATAATACATTAAACTTTGACAATAACGACTTTATTTCAAAATGGCAATGGGTTAAAGAAATGTACCAAAATCTGTCTCATGTTGACCAGAAGTTCCATCTGCATTCCCCCTGTCATTCCAGTCAGGCGAATTACTTCCAGCAGTCACAGTTCCGGTACAAATTGCCAGGCATTCATCTTTAGCCCAGGAGGGTACCTGTACGTTTTATGTTCGCATTAGATAATAAAAGTTCATATTATAGTACGCTTCCCGTTGTATTGTATGTAAATATGTAGTTTAATCTACGGCCACAATCATTTTGATCTCACCTTAAGTATAGTTTGTGGAAATCCTTGTTTATCCCTTTGGTGTCGCATGTACTGAGTAATGGGATTATTAGCCCGTTGACGGCCCTCAATATCCGCTAGTGCATTGTCTACCTTGCATCGAGTTCCCTCCAAGTATAGCAGCATAGATTTTACCTATTTAAATACACACACGCGTTTTCAATTGTACTCATTTTACAATCACAATTTAACTTTTCAGCAAAATAGATCGATTCATCATGATACTATCATGAATAATACATAAAAACGTGATAAGTGTAACATTATTGTTACTAATACTCATTGAAGCCAATGATAAAAATCAGGAAGTTCTCATCATAACGTATATTAACTTATCAATCGAAGCGCATAAATATGCACACGCTGCGCTGCGACAAAACTATAATTATTTTCTTGTTTGGTGTAGACAATGGCAGTCATTAGCATATCAATGCACCAATCGCTTGGTGAAGTATGCATACAAATTTCTTAATTAAGGATAAAAAACGGCAAAAAATATCGTGCCCTATAACTTCTTGTAATATGTTTTGGATTACATAACATTAACAGTTGTATGTAAACGCTACTGAACTTACGTAGTAAAGTTTATCGGAAATATCGTGATGAGCGTTGTCGATCTTGGGAGCCTCTGCGATAGCTTTGGCCAATGTTTCGATCCCAACAGCCCCCTTCTTCTCACGTTCCAAATCTTGGTTCACCAAGTACAGGAACTTTTGCAGAGCCTTTGATAGAAACGATTAAACAATTTTAACTTAAACAACGGCTCCATATTATTATGCAACTCTATAAACGTGATAAAGATAAGTATTACGAATGAATCAAAGTTAAATGTTTTAAGTGACCAACCTCTTGACGTCGCTCCCTTTTCATAAGGTTGGACGTATCCTCTGCATAAAAGTCTGGAAGGAGCTGCTCAGCACCTGCATGTCTCCTTATGTCTACAATTGCGTGCATGTCTTGATTCACGCTGCAGTTCTTGACAGGCTCCTCCAAACTTTCAACGCTCTGCACTTGCCTAGGAGCCAACTCATTCAGATATTGGTAATATTTAACAGCTAGATCACGAAGTAGAGAAAGCTTCTCCTCTTCCAGCGTTCGCAGACATGTGCTGCCATTCCTTATAGCACTTTCCCATTCCAACCTGAAAGCAATTCAGTAAGAGTATCATGTTGACGGATTCATTTCAGATTCATTTCAGATTCATTTCATTAGCCCATGGAAAAAATGTTTTTAAAGAACTCCAATGAAATGATGGGATATTCAATCCACTTGAATGCTTCATTCATTACCTGGCTCGCTCGGAACGTACACAAAAAGTGTAGTACTCAATGTCTGCCCTCCTTACAGCTTCCTCTGCTTTACGTCTCTTTGATTCCAACTGAAATGTACACGCATGAAAAATATTAAATTATTTGAAGAGGAATATAGCAGAGTATTAAAACGTGTAGTTGTGAATTTGAATTGGGCATAATGCTGCTATTGCGCAACGATTTGCAGAGAGACGATTAAAATCACATCCGTTTATGACAGAACACATCGCATCGTATAACATGTGCTATTTATAGAATTTTAATTCTAAGCTAATATGAATGCAATGTCGGGGTATGCAAAGGTTTAGATTAAAAAGCCTAGAATTAATTTAGTATCACTGTTTGTGACAAACGTGATCCTGAAAGCATTTATGCAATCAAATTGAAACCTTATTTACTAGCATCAACGTAGTAGTGCAATCCTAGTATGAAATCGTTATATGTGCATTATCCACCGTGTAATTTAATACTAATTTAAACAGCAGCGAAATCATTAGTTGCTAAATAATAACTAATGCATAAATGATCCTCAACAAATACTAACCATATTAACATCAAATGAGTACATGTTACAATGAAGTTGGCATTACAATATAAATACATATATACCTGTGCACAGTACACATAATATTCTGTTTTAGAAAATAGAAACACGCCATGATGAATATGCTGAAATGCTTCTACCTGCGAATACACTATTATTGGTTTGGTTGCATCCCAGTAATCGAGATCAATTTCACCGGAAATGAGGGCATTGTCAGCAGCATCGTACTTTACTGTATTGTACTAGACTTTGATTTCAAAATGAGCACGACGGGAGTGTGAAGTTCACAGAAAACAAATACAGGACAGCCGCAGGTTGCATAATAAATGCATAATAAAAATTCTTTAGGCTGTATATTTATGAACAAAATAACGACTGAAAAAACTAGAATTAATGACTAACGCAAGTTATAAGTGAAGGGGAGTTTCAATCACTTAAAGCTAGTGTGAATAATTAATATGATAATCCTTTCAAAATCGGTTTACAACCCTTTTAAAAACAAATCAAAGTAAACGCAATTCATTTTTACGGCTACTTTGTATTGCTCAATTATGTACTTGCAACAATGCTTCATCCCTGTTATGATAATAACTGCATTCTTAGCTACTGTGACTAATATGACGTTAATATGACTTACAACGAACCACTTTAACCAAAAGAAACGATGTACAAATATACATACCTACGCAGGTATTTACATGTAATATTTGTAGGTAGAGTGCTCACCTTGATCGGATCCTTCTCCATCGGAGGTACGCTCAGGAGTCTTGATCTCGTGCGTACTTCAGCCAGCGCTAAATTGCTTCCACCCAAATTGTTGGCGGTGGAATTACTATTAGCACCTGCATTGGCATTGTTGCTTCCTGTGGAGTTGGCTGTGTTTAAATTGTTGTTGACGATGACGGCTGAGCTCTCCTGTAATTTTTCAAATTCTTTCGAGCTTGAAAAACACTGACGCTTGGCCTGCAAGAAAAATTACATCAACATGAAGAACCATCATTGTCATATCATTATTTCATTATCGTTTAAAAGAGACATGCTAAATCTGTTATGGCTGATGATGATGATGATAAGAAGCGTATGGGGTAAAAATATTAAGATAGCACGCAAAAAAGTACTCTTTATTGCCTCGTTTGCTAACAAGGGATTTAACCCCTAATCGTCCTGTTAATTCGTTTTACATGCAATTTTGCAGCTTCTCCAAACTTTTAAATGTTTTCTCTTCCTCTGGGCCTACAATTTTTAAAACCTAGAGTCAAGTTTAAGCTGTTCAAGCAGCACATTTTTTATGGCTGTATTCACGTCTTGCACGAAGAGGATGAGGTATTTTTGACGACAAAAAATGTTCCTTTTGTTTTACGCAAAAGTGCAACGCGGAAGTACTGGTAAATACAAATTATATAGTTGTTACGCCTGCTCTGGTGTCTTATTATTATGTCTTTATTGGTAACAGTAAAAACATGCGAAGATTTTAGAACTATTACATTCAACATTGCATCTGCATCACAATTATATACACCTCGATAGTTATTGTGGTAAATTATACCACGCCACACGACTATGACCATATACGATGGTTATGTGATTTTGATAAAAGTTGGCGAGCAGATGCATGATAAAAGAGTACACACGAAATTCTTTTTAATAACAGTAACGCACATCAATCATCCACCACCAAAAATTTAAGATTGATATAGTGCAAACTGGTCCCGACAGTAAAGACATAATGTAGGGATGTAATTATCTTATAAGGAGAAACTGTATGTATTTCCACCATTTTTTACCTTTGATTCTGCTGTTCTCCATTCCGCAAGATTCCTTGTGGTTTTCTCTACAAGAACCTCAACAGATTTTCGAATTTTATGTTGGGTCTCCAATGAATTTCTCAGTGGCCGGGCTACTTCCTCTGACAGGGCGGTTGACCATTGTCTGAAATTGAAATAAAAAATGCTAACTTTAAAAACGGAAAATTTTAAACGGTTCGCTTTATGTCATCGTGCGGTCTATTTTCCATGCGCAAGGCTATTAATTACGAGGCCATTCTATTAATGAATTGTGCATAGCATACTTTAGGTCTCGACTCATCTCATCTCTCTACATATATTCCATTTAATATTGTTGGAAACTTGTAATTTAGAGTTTAAAATTTACTATTGCATTATATAATAGTTCATCAATGTGTAATACTGTAGTTTAGTATTTAACATTATCCGATTAAAAGCACAAAATATCTGCATTATATGGTAACTGATGGTGGTTCAATGGCTGCATTCTGCAAAATCGAATTGAATTCTTTTATAGCAAATTAAACAGCAAACCATATCCTTACCTTGCTTATACTCAAAGCAGTGTACAGTACTCAACCTAAACTGAGATAATTTCAGTGGTTCTATACTTTTCGCATGACACAATACGTGTGTATATTTAATACATTGTAAAAAAACTATAGAAAAAACAATAGTGAATAGAGTAAATTGAAATATCCTGCTAACAAATTAGATTTCCAAATTTTGCACGGCATTTATTTCATTGACATGATGATGTAAGGACAACGACATTACATGCATGCCATGCTACCACCAAACAAATGCTCACGCTATACAGTGAGTCTTCAAAATCGCTATAAAGTAAAGGGGACGTTAACTAATTTAATCAACCTGTCTAATTGAGTATAACCTGTTTTAGAAATCAACACTGCAGTTTGATAAGCTTGTTTGTTTACATGTGGAAATGTATGGCATTATTGGCTAGAAATTACCGGCGAACTATACGTGTTTATGTAAAATGTCAAGAGTTTATGTATATACTTCGAAATTCGAATCAATCTCGTTACTGCTCAAATCAATCAGGTTTTCACATTTAAAATACGTTGTGCACAGCTTTCTTTTGCTCACCCCGTTTACATTTAAGACAATACATTTTTCATTGTTTCTCTTCAGCAAATCATATCACGAGTGTAAGGACCTCAGTAACAATACGTGTTCTTGTCATCAAATTTTTCACGAAGAGCTAAAATTCACTCCTTCCGAACCGATATGCAACGAAAGTATGCTTTTCACTTCGTACCACGGTGTTATATTGCTTGTAAATCGGACATATTTCTTTGATTAGCCCTGCTACTGCATCATCATGATTAAGTTAGAACATACATAAATGAGCTGTTTTAATATGCACAGAGAAATTTTATTATAATATTCCAATATTTGAGGTTAAACACAAGCGAGCGAGCGAACCATCTGGCCATCTTAATTCTTAGAATTAGTCTGAATTTAGCCACATAATAATATTATTATCAATCGTGACAGTCGTGAAGTTAGAAGAAGAAAGTTCTACTCAATTATTATGCAGACAAAAACCGCATTAGGGAATGGGTGGAAATTGTACTACGTTGCTCCCAACTGTCCCAACGAATACATATCTCTACATATTTGAGTCAATTTGTGACAAGCAACAATTTTTATCTTTATAGCAAAATGCAAACATTGTGAACTATAGCGAGCCTCTAAACAGGAAGGACACTGCAATAATTGATAATGTTGGCATATAAAAGCAATAAAGCCTCAACACCAACAGTTCACCTACAAACCGAGACATGTTTCTTATTTTTCATAAACTTTTAAGGACATGACTTTGAGCATCATTTCCCGTTGGTTTATGCTCATAAAAAATTAATGTATGGAGGCTGCAATAAACAGATGTATGAAATTACAATGAATTTCTTCACTTACACTTTTTACCCCAAAATAATTTGTTAGTTGACAATAAATATTACAGCGATACAATACTGCTCGACATATTTTTAACCCCTATGCTTCATAATCTTAACTAGTCATTCATTAGTCATTCAGCGAAATGGATAATTTTAGTTAATAATTTTCCACAATACAAATAATCAACCTGTATGCAAATGCCTCAACACTGCTCAAAATTGCGAATCCACGCGTTCTAGGACTACTGTCGATTTATTTCACCCAAAATTGAAAAGTATGTTATTCTGATAGAAAATGTGAGTGACACAGAAATGAATTTTTCAAAAGTGAATTTATACGACTACTGATACGCTCAACATTTGAAAATGCAATTATAGCCTTCCTTCCTCCTTTTCCCCTTGAGTGCTCGGTTCGCTTGAAAATCAACAGGATAATTTCAGTGTATACTCGCATTTGACCCAGTAAGCGGCATTTTTTTTCAAATAGGTATGTGAATTTAACTTAAAATAGATGCATATCTTCATTATGCATACATAATATAAGGTGTACTCTATAACACGAACTAATATTTGCACTCTGCCTGTTGCACCGCAATATGCATCAAGTTAAAAATTCATAGAATCCACACGGTTCTCTGTAGCCAATGCAGTGTACTCTTAACAGATTTATACGTAAATTTTGTTATACAGGGCCTTATGAAAGTAGAGTAATATTAACTAACTTAACTTAAATAGAGTTTTCACAGGTACATGTAGTTTATTCTATCCTTATCTCATGATGATGGGATTCTTAGATTTACTAAAGTCAACTGTTAGATTTTACACGCGTTATCTTGTTAAAATAACACTTTATGCCAGTTTATAGCTATATTAATATGATCACTAATATAAACTTATAGAATAAGATAAGCTTGTTTGATTTGATATGATTCATGCATACAGTGTATTATAAACGGTACATTATAAGTCAAACAAAACTCTAAAAGATAAAATTAGCTTGCCTGCCTACTGAGCATAATACAAGTTTGTCAGTAAGTGAGAAAGTATTTTTTGGCTACTCATTCAAAATTTATAATTTATAATTAACTGCCTCAATAAATTGGTAAATACGTGCTAAAAAAGTCCACTAAATAAAATATCCGCTTTAAAGTAAATACATAGGTGGTTAAATACCTATAAAGGTTTCGCTTGAACCTACCCACACAACCTACCTAATACGTAGATAGTACTGTTAATGCATTAGCGGTCTAATTAATTATTATATGAGCGCAACAAATATTGGCAGTCTTGATTGCTTACTTAACAGAAAGGCTAAATTACCTGACGCTATAAAAATGTAAAGCTAATTAGTATGTACGCAACACATTTCAAGCACGCCATGAATGTATTTTAAGCAAACAATGCTACTCAATCGGTACGCGGATTTCATTAGCTGTGTGATCACAATCTCTTTGCTGATCGAAATCACCAAGACCTTGATTCATGCCAAAAATAAGAACTGCCTTTGGGTTTCCTTCGCTTTTCACATGTCTCTTGTAAAAAGGCTGATTCATGAGCATTGCAAATTACAATTTTCGCTCGTTGTGGTGCTAGTTCCCTTTCAGGCAGCCTTATCAATCGTGAAACGCATAAGAAATGGGTAAAAATCAGCCAGTTGACAACAATCATTGATCATTGCCGTTAAAATATATTCTGAATTTAATCAAGTATGGAAAAGGGAATCGATTTTGGTATTTGCCTTGTACACTCCCTATTTCTTCACTGACTTTTAATGTTGCATTTTTAGTATTTATGCATGTACTTCACTGTCAACGGACAGTCAAAAAACGCACGAATGGTTTCCTTTCATTAACACGAGCATTTCATACAATGTGATATGCACCGTATACAAATTGCAATTATTGTAAGTACATAACTGAAAGGAATGAAAATATATTTGTTTTAGATGTAGCTTTTAGGTTTAGGTGACGACATATCAATGACATTAAGGAAAACTTAGGAACGTGGCAACTGAAGCCAGCGTTTAGCTATCCCATACAAATCAAATACAAATACTTGTCTTGTTTGACCGCTCGATGTATGTTACTAACTGCTTCAATTTGTATGCAATTTTGTGGGGGCATGTAGGAAGGTACACTTTACCCTGACTGCTCGATAATTTTACTGTACATCTTGATAAATCAAAGTTACAGCCATTTAAAATGTTTAAGGTGCTCTCTTTTACAAGCACGCGGATAAAAAACGTAAAAAGGCAACACTACACCTTCATCAAACCCTTAGCTTTCCAAATTAATTTTACACAATAATATTCATGGTCTTATGGAGGGACATGGTCCGTTTGAAGAGGGTGATACCCCCCTTTCTACTCTCTCGGACCAGGTTATTTAACGTTAACGAAGTAGGTTGCTGAGGGTAATTTGTGCAAGCACCAAAATAACAACGAGATATTTACAAAAAATTCAATGAAAACTATATAACATGCCCCTTTTTGAAATTTTTATCAAAGTGGTATATGAAGTCTCCCTTAATTAAAGAGTCGTTTTCTGTTACATGATTAAAGCGTATATACATGTCGATTTCACCATTGAAATACTCCAAATAATAAGTACCCAAACTACATTTTAGGTGCAAAAATGTTTTAAACAATTGTTAAGATTTGGTTTAGGAATAACTGAAACAAGCTTGCTTAAGGTAAATCTCATTACCAAATGATTTCTTCATGGCCTTACAAAGTGACCCCGTTCCTGAATAGAATTTAACTACACAGTTAAGTAGAAAATAATAAATTCATAACGTATAACATAACATAATTGTGCATATACTAAAGATGCATAAGTATCTCACGAAGGCAATATCAAGACGGTATAATGAATAGGAAATTTTATTATATCATCTACATAGCTAACAGTTCTTCTACATTGTCATTGTCATATCAAACTTACATTTGACATATCTTTTCAGTCAATATTTTTGAATACGAGACCCATCATGTAAGTAACCTTCATAAAAGGGTTGTTTCAATGCTTAGAGATTTCACCTCCAATCTACGCACGCACGCAAAATGACGCAAGGAAGGAGGAAAGGAAATTGCCACACAGTCAGTCCACACCAACGCAAAATTGTCGTATTTTCCTTGATTGACCGTTTATATCATCGTTATGTTGTAACAATACAGCTCAGTAAAAGAATAAAAGCATGAAAACGGAATGATTTTACATTTGGATATATTAAATCATTAAAGAAGTAGGCGCATGAATCGACTACGGATGCCATGCATGAGAAACTGTAAATATTAGTTAGTCCATTGTCATTTCATATTATGTGTATGAAATATGAAATCATATTTTCAATCACACGAACCACGTTACGTGTTACACTTTCAGAGGAGGCATTTATCGTTGTCTCCCTGCAAAGCAAATTGTGCATTCAATTCTGCTTGCTATAAATGTAATTTTCAGCATCATAAACTAGAAAGAAACATACAATATTAATATTCTAGTGCTTCTGCGAACAAAATTTAGTGCACACACAAAAAGTCCCATCAGTGTCGAGTTCAGTATTCCAAACAATACATTTTTTACGATTTCATTGCGCTGTATGAATATTCCCATAGATGGGAAAACAAGGATAGTCTGGTTTGATATAAATACACGCAGGATGTCTTGAACTTGGACAAAACTGTCTGTAGTTTGTAACTTTGCATTAAATCTGATCTTGAGATGATGATAGCCATGTGATGTAATTTTTTGAGTTTATGAACTTTCCTACAATATACATGGCCAGGCAGTAAACCTGCTTTGAGTTTTTAAAGATACATAATACATGGATATACTCCGTCTTGCAAGTTAATACACATGGGATTTATAGCAAACTAGTTAGGATTTTTAACTTGTGAATTATTGTATTCAAAACATTTATAAAAAAACATTGTTAATTACTGCAACAGCAAAGTATTATTGTTAGCGTAGTTGGTTTTCCTCTTTATAATTTTACTCTTGTCGGAGCTTGATCAAAGTACGTATCTATATGTTTATGCATCATTTTGCAAAGGGGACTTGTGCGTTGTTTATTTCGGAGTTTTATAAGGTTATCTCAAGGTTATATATTTTTGTTCTTTAACAAGATCCTGCAAAAACTTTTACACACGGAGAAGATCTTAATAAATTAATGTTTATCACACCACGTTACAACGTTTTTGTAACATTTTATACATGCTTGCGAAACCAAATAACTTCAATGTTGTAAAATTTAGCGATTACTCTTAAATGATGACATCCAACATTGCCTTTGGCTTAATAACTTTCCTGATACCCTAATGTAATTAATCATACTTTGGTAGAAATTCTAAACAGAGTTATAGTTTCCACTTTCCACGTTCAAACGATAAATGTACAAACATAAACATGTCCATTGATTTTCTCCATAATTTTACACCTACATGAAGTGAAAAGTAAAATAAAACTGCACACGATACGATGATTATTGACTGGGAAAACAAATTTAGTAAGGAGACATAAGTAACATTAGATAAACTGCGAATTAGTTGTTTAACAAAAACGCAATTCATTACGTTTACATATGTCGTGTGTAGTATGTAATGTGGACATACAGACATTATGTATCATTTAAAATGAAATGGTCTAACAATACAATTACTGCTTTACTTTTCACAAAGTTTTCTTTCTGCTGTTGTAAGTAGCTTTGAATCAAAACAAGTCGAAAGCAAGAATCCCATATATGTACGCAGTAAACAAAGTGTTTACAAAATAACTAGATATTATTAGCAGAAAAAGTTTGATAAAGACTGAGCAGAAAAATCATTTGAATTACAATCCTTAACTAATGATTTATTTTTAGTCATGCCCTGTTTCATTTGATGAAAGATACTTATGAGAAATACACCTACATTATCCGTAATAATAGCATTGCCTTCCGCGTATGTAAATTAATATATATATATACATATAATATATGAAACAAGGGTTAAACGGAACCAGAACAAAGTATAAACTCTATAACCAGCTATTGAATTCTTTACAAACAAAACCGTCCCATGAAATAAAACAAACTAGGTATCTTCAATTTACCGTAACAGTTATGGAATCAGGTTTACTATTTTTACATGATCCACGGATTTACTCCGAATTCATAATTTTACGAGCAGTAAAATTATAGGTATTATATTTACCCTTGGAGATCTGCTATAGTGTACATATTTACTACCTCTGATTTGCAGTCGCTGCTTTCTTTCTTATCATACAGGACACAGAAGCGCACTCGAAAATTAGATACATACAGGAAGTCGGATGGCAACATTTACAGTCTTGTATTATCGTCATTAATTTAGATGACTGCATTGTTGCAAATAAGTAGTCAATCATACAAGAACAATAATACACTTATTGTATTTCTACTTTTTAGTTCCATTTTTGGAAAAATCTTGAAATGGAAATTGGAAAGGGCCGTAAAAAAAGCTTGCTTGATGATAGGCCGTGACGTATATTAGTATACAACTATAAGCGTTGTCGTTCCCATAAAATACAACCGATGCACGTAAATGCAGTATCATGAGCACATTACGACGTTGTACGTTTATGCAACGAGATTTTTTGCCATAACTCGTTAAGTTATAATTTCTTCGCTATACGATTCTTTACAATCGACGTGTAATGAGTCATTCATAATGGGCATAATGCATCAATGTCATACCCGCAACTTGTTCATACTAACTATATTATATACATAATATTTGTACGTACATTTATACAGAAGTTTCTTCACATTTATTTTCGGTTCAAGTTCAATGAGATGTCGTACGTATATTCACCCAGCAGTTGTTTTGGTTCAAAAGTCAGCACAAATGCAGTTTTGAAGTTTACAAATAAGGTCGACAAAGCCATGAATTCAAAGAGAACTTGTAATGACCACTCCAATAAAAATGTACCAAAGATCCATACTTGACTGGTGAAATGTGTTTTGTAACTTTTACCTCACTTGAACTTGTTGTTCATTTCCTACTTCTTTATATACATGATTAATGATAACAGAAATCTATTCCATCCATGATTATGATGAGAGATGATAGCAGAATTTGGTAATACCATTTTTACTTTAGTGTAAAAAACAACTACGAGGACTAATGTATTAGAGCGTACGTAATTTAATAGGTATTCAAACAGCACTACTATATACTGTATGCGTCTCAGTTTGCTGCAAAAATTGCATTTCATCATTTTAATTTGATTGCCTCACACCACATCATCCTCGTCATCATTCTCAAAAAACAAAACCCCAAAGGAGATGGGATTTTTTTCACAACACTTGCAAACACAAGCCCGCGCAAAGTCATTATGTGACACCTTTTAAGGGGAAATGGTGTGGGATGACCTGTCTTCTCTAAGAGGTTTATCGCGTTAACTTTGCATTTTGCATATACAAATACAACTTAACTGTTTTGAGTCATTCTACCGATACACACACGATTATGGCGGTATAGTGGTAAAGGTTCCCATTTGAATACTGTGAATTACTAGATTTTTTGGCTATATGTTAGTAACAACAGCATATAACAAAGTGAACTGCAATCTCATCTTTATGGCTTAAAATTCAAATGATAAAGAAGGGAATGACTCTTGTACTATCCGGGTTCTTTGTAAACACACCAGAAAACTAATTATGAATGAATATGCACGCAAAAACGGGATGGCTTTACCAGACCGCCTCCAACAACCATCTTAAAATATAGTTTGATCACGACTTACAAAAAAACGCTTTTATGACAGAAAAGTGTGAATTTTTCAGTTTATTCTGTGGCGAGACAGTGACTTTTATTTTATTGTCCGTGGAAACGGTAGAGGGGCGATTCTGAGATCACCATGTTGCATAAAAGGGTGATACAAAAAAATCGAAATGACCCCCTTATACTTATGCGAGTCCCTGGATACGTTGGTATCTGGGGGTCATTTCGATCTTTTTGTATCACCCTTTTATGCAACATGGTGATCTCAGAATCGCCCCTCTACCGTTTCCACGGACAATACTGCCTTTTAAAAAGCAGTTCCGTATAGACTTTTATTATCAAAGACGCGACAGATCAGAATTGAAAGCAAAATTATCGTTTAATGGCATTTTTGTCCTAAAACCTTACATTTGATCACAACAAATGTGGTCATGTACGGGAAAACGTACACTATCTTTTTGTTGGCCGTTGCAAAGTTGTATGTTCGATCTCGATGCATGTGCCGAACATACAATTTTCCAACGGCCAACAAAAAGATAATGTACGTTTTCCCGTACATGATCATTTAATGATCAGGCAAACCCACAGAGTAAATAATGGGAAGTATAAAAAATTCTATTCACAATTGAATGAATGAACTTTCAGTTCTTACACTTTGAGCTAGTTCTCAGCTAGTCACAATCATGAAATGTCTGCATTTATATGCTTATATACTTCAACGATCGAAATGATTCTGATCCCAAAATGATCTCAAATGTACATATTATTTACATACCTGTACATCTCTATTCATGTTCAATTTCCTTTCAAATGTGTAGAAAATGTTTACACTAATTCTAGTCATTTTTACGAATGTCGTAATCGTAAAAATGCAAATGTCGTAATCCGCCTACGGGACATAAATGTTGAAGGAACTGTCAGTGACCTCCGGAGTTGGATTGAATTCCCTAATCAACAATTAAATAACTTTTATTTTACTGCTGGTGGTCCTTTGTTAGAAAGATTTAGCTACATATTTTAATTAACTCATTTTGGCCACACACGTTTTGCTGTGTGGTAATTTCCTTAAAACCCTGGTGCATGGTGTGCATTTAATGTATTAGCTTACTTTGGAAACTAAAAGTGGTCAATTAATATCTTATTAGGGTGTGGTGTGGGTGAAACCTTTCAACATTACCATTCGCTTCAATGTATGCACATGAAGACAGAAGCCTTTTAACTTACTTAGAGTCAGAGAATGCGACCAATTCCGGAAAAAGTTGTACATATTTACTGGTGCTTTTTCCAATAAAAATGATACGAAGAAAACATTTCATTGGCTACATTGATCATGATATACAAATGCTTAGATCATAAAGAACAGCTAAAATTGTTCAATGTGAGGCCTGGACTCTAACATTCGTCGTACGTAATTACTCAAATTATACCATAGTTTATTAGCATAACACATTAATAGTGATATTAATCTGTATGTCCATACTTAAGTATAGATATAAGAAATTAGTTTTTTGTAGTATTGATTGAATCTTTAATAGATTTTTGCTGACAGCAATAAACATTAAAATAAATTACGTCCTGTCACAACGGAAATTACATTACATTGACTATACAAGTTATTTAATGAAATCTATTATTTTTAATTCTCACAACAACTAACACTCTTCAGGTAGTGCACCGCGGTATTTGTGGTGTAAAAAGTTTAACAAAAAGAAGCAAGCAGACAAAGACATTCAATGTGGTAGTTGGCATTTCTAATAACTCATCAAAAGAAAGTACTTCGTCGCATATGCAGTAGCTAGGGGCTGCGACTACGACAAGGCTGCAAAATCACACTGACTGAAAGAGGTATTTCAATTTACATTGGTATGTGGTGAGAATGATACCCACAACAATAACTATTATTTGAAAAGATGCACATAAATAATAATAATGCCACATTTTCGAGGGTTGGGGATTCCGAAATAGCTTCATCAAAATTTAACAATCTTCCATCAATTATTATTTCCAACGTATTTACATACAACTAATGCACATTCTCCGACGACTGACAAAGGACTTTTAAAAGTCCTATAGGAATAACATTAAATTCATGTTGTCTAATACTCATAATTACTAAAGGTGTGTATATTTGAGTTACATGTGGGGATAGCATTGTGGACGTATAGGTAGTCTAGTCATGTAAGAGGATGAAGGAAGGTACATTAAGTGTAAGCATTTGTAAATCGAATAACTCACCGTCAGTTAAAAGGAACTTAAATATTAATTTGGTAGGACTTTTCAGAATGCATGGCATCGAACACGTTAATACATCGTCAATCGACGTGAGATGAGATGAATTTGCACAAAAGTAAAAATAACATGAGAAATGCACATAGATAATGATCTATCCAACCGAATGCTGCAAGAATTTTAATACTCAGCAAGTGATAATGCTAAATAGCCTTTTATTGCACATTCACTTTACTCCTTTCGAAAGATAAGCTTTAAGTACAACTACAATTTAGTAAGTTGGCATTTGGCATGCTTTTGCATCTGTAATAGTTCTTACCTGTGGAGTTCAGCTTGTGTGTCAATCTGCACTGCAACAGCTTGCCATGCATGAGCAACCGAGCCCGTGGCTTCCTTTGACGCCTTCAGCAGCTTGGCTGAAAGTTTAGACAGGCCTTTGGCATACTGGGCTTCCAGATCTGACCTAAAAAGTCATCAAAAAGTAATAATATTATTAGGGACCGACGACAGGGAAGTGTTTTTATTTTATTTTATTTGCAAAGAACAGTAATGATGATAACGATAATAACAGCATTTCGCTCAAAGCATAAGACTCATAAGAATGGTGTCCACCAGAAGGAAAACATAAAAGAGGAAATTATCAATCTCATTCAATGAAATCATACAAATATTATCATTTGTACTGCTTCTTATTTTCTTGCAACTGACTGCATAACGTATTTTGATTGTTGTGCATGCACTTAAGGAATAAAAACACAGCAATAACAGAACCATTGAATGATTTTTTTATATAAGTAACAAAAATGAAAAGAGTGAATTACAAAAAGAAGCATAATGCACTTTTTGCATGTGCTGCACACACTGGCGTGCGTCCTAATTCTAACGCTTTTATTCTTCTTCATACAGCCGTGAATTTTACTATCTCTGTAATCACAACAACTGTATGGTCAGATAGCATAATAAGAGATAATGTACGAAATAATTTTATACATTGAAATGAGAAGACAGAAAGCGTACTTAAGCCTATTAAATGACCTATGAATAATTTGTACCAATACGAGGCAGTGGAATATGGAGGTGATGATGATGACTGATGACGGCGATGATGCGCTGTGCGCAGCAGTAGACCTAGTTTTGTTTGCACAAATAAATGAATACTACATTACTTGAGCAAGTTATCGTCACATTATATGCAGTTTTATAAAATCCAAGCTACTATGCAGTACTATATTTTAATCCACACTTTGAAGTTTGCTCACTCAATAAGACTATTTTTTTACTTAAAAGGCTTTTAATAAAAGCGAAAACAATATTTGCCAAGAAAAACAGAGAAATGTCCCCAAGTGTCTGTGGTTAGTTGTGTCTTATCTCACGAACATTAACTTATTAAAAGTGAGATTTGGATTCTATTACACAGACAGATAAATGGCATTTCAAATTCAATATATTTAATAAATGACAGTCATTATTATTGTCCTGTACCAGACGAGGCAAAATATGTTACATAAGACGTATGACGAGACGTGTGTCCATGTTATGTCAAGCGTGTCTCTATTAGTCATAATAAACTCGAATACTAAGGACATCTCATTATACTCTTGACAATTTAAATTAGTGTAGAATGGCAACTTAGCTTCTAAACTATTTTTAAAATGAAATTTAATTACCCTTGGGCATCTCAGCAAGTTTAGTTTAAACTGTTTTTCACCACATATAAGAGCAGTCAGGAGAAAGCGTCTCCGAGTGCCACCAGTTATGAGCATTTCTATTGCGTATTGTTAAAGCATAACAATAGCAAATACATCATTGGCATGTATACGTAATCATTGGTTTGGTTTAGAAGCAGTAAACACTAGTCATATAATTGACAAAGGTGTACTAGCTGTGTACACAATTACGGATACTTAAATGGCACTTATCATGACATGCCTTAAAATGAAACACTTCACTTGTCAATAATTTTGTCTTTAGGTGAAATGAAAGAATGATCTCGCGAAAGTTAAAAGAGAGGAGAGTGCATAATATTGCAATTTCAATGATGAATGTAAATTACATCCTTGTATAGGTGGTATTCATGGTCTCATATTCAACACTTCAACAGTCGATCATCATCATGACTTTATACGGTCCACATTACTCCGCATCAATCACCACATAAAACAATTATGTTTTCTTCAGCACACAGTTGCATTTTCTCTTCTTTTTTGCGAGTCACATCAATACAAACTGACAATTTGCCTGTAGGATATTGTTTATGCACATTAGGTATTTAAAATGTGATTAAAAACTTGGGAAAGACAGGAACAATGTATAATGTATCCGTAATTATGATATGCCACCCTTTAGACGCTCAGTTCAAAAGTTACTAAAATGATGTTACACTTTGTAGGAGTACAATATACAAGGAAATGTAATTCAGCCTTTATAAATAGATAATTAACCCAGATCTGAATTATGGCTGACATAGGTTTGAACCAAGTTCAAAGGTAATCCTAATTTGCAACATTCCTGAAACAGTGCTCGGTATAATTTTGTGTACTAATATTCTATTATAATGTCAGTAATGTATATATGAATATGTGATCAATCCTGATCTCGTAAGTCTCATAAGCAAAAGTTTCAATAGTTTTTGCAATATTTTATAGAGTTTTAATAATCTTATTGTTATAAAACCTCAAAATTCAGCATTTCAAACAAACGCACTGTAGAAAAGTATGACCATACCTACAAGTATTTGGTACATCAACTGCAAAAATTGCAGAAATTGCAAAGGAACTTTCTGTTTGACTGGGCAGCAAGCACGTGAGAGGATGCCGAAACTACCTACTTATATTTGTCATTTAAAAATAATAAATGTTTTTTATGCATGTCGTGTGTGTAGCGTAGACTGGCCGTACTTTTATACAAACCCACCTTATATAGGTATGCAAACTACGCACGACATAAATACTTCTACTAACATATATCTCCCATCTCGACAACAATTAGCAATTATGTGCATAGTGCATATTAGCATTTTCCATACAACTCATCAATTACAGTCAAAGCATCCTGCCGTGGCTATACTTCATTCATATCTTTCTAAGTATGTTTTATCCTGTCTACGTCTTGTATAAATGTCAACTACAGACTACAAATAGATTACAATTTCGAACGAACCCTTTACTAGAAAAAATTGCATTATTCAGCATCTTAACACTGTGTGCGACTAACCATGTATAACATATTCCTTCTATCCTTAATCTGCCGATAAAGTAATATGATTATGAAACGCAACAATTCATTAAAATGTATGCACATTTGTATGACCGACCATTCGTAACTTCATGCTAACTCGTTTCTTATGTAGGTACAATCATTATTAGTTATTCATTATAACACTCATATTGTTATTATCAATCAATTACGTACTCGTTTCGCACACAGAGTTTCCGTTTAAAACTACAATAAAACTATACTTCACCTCTACTTGTCTTGCATACGTGTCTACATTTTATAACCTTGTCTGATTTGACTGACTTGTTTGTGAAGTCAGCAGTTCGCAAGTCGTGGTGTATAGCGAGCAAAAAACATATTAAGCGAGCAATGATGTAGAAAGTGATGCGGTTATACATTTGCAATTAACGAAAATATCATTTTTACACATGTACCTGCACTCCAACAATTACATACATTCTATGAGAACGTAAGACTGACTCGAAGAACGTAGAGTTCAAGAGCGTACATATTGTTGCACACACACATTTGCATTTTGCATTCGCAAAAAATATATTAAAAAATGAAAATGCCTCATCCATACATAGTGAAAAACAAATCTGTACCACATTGGCTAACGTTTAGTTGGCAAGTTCACATTTCCAAAATTACATGTCTACAGCATTAACGGTATCCCGAATTATAATTCTTAAACTAGCATTTGTGATATTTAAAACCTATGATCATATCAAGAGCTTAATAATAATAGTACATGTAGAGCTATGAAAATGCAGGACTTAATAATGCAGGACGACAAGGAGGCGAACAGGAAACAAAAGCAGTAAAAGTGTACATGTGGTGGCAAGTACAGTGTAATTCAAAAAACACTGATACTAATGAAACACCATAATGTACAAAACATACAACGCACCTATTCTTATCATCTCTACCCTAGAAAAAGGGATACACTAATTTTTTCGCTTGTTCTTGCCTTTAAAGGAGATTTTGAGCCAGTGCCATTGAAACTTCATAAGGATTTTGCATAGGAATAAATTTCCTATTGCCTACTGCTTGATTTATTCAGAAGCTAGCAATCTGCAGTAGTATATGTAGGCAGCATTTACAACTACAAAAACTAGGTTGTGTATTTAGATTTACTCACAGAATGAATAAGATTGACACAACAAGGAACAATGACTTGCTAAATTTTTGATGGCATCAGCGATAGCGAAAATAAAATATGGAGCATTGTTGATTGTATGTACAAGATGTATTTTAAATCGTTGTACCAGTTAAAGATGTATAAACGCAGAGGGACACATAAGGACTTCAATTGACAAGTTAGCACGTTTCCGCAACGTATATTATACTTCACAATCAATATCATATCAATTTCGAATTCCGCTAACTCATTCTGAGATGCTGTTATTGAACTTCCCGTGTTTGTATTAGTAATCAATCATCGATCCATATGGCTCATTGGATCATTGTGAAAAAGTTGTCGCCTTGTTTGGTTATGGATGTACAATGGACTATAGTATAAACTTTCCAAAATTAATATCAATTGAAATATCCTTACTGTGAGATTAGGCAAGTAGGTATACTGATATGAAATATACCACCACAACTTCACGATTTTCCTATTCAAATCACGCTCTTCCTTAACAAACAAATAACAATAAAAGGTAAATGAATGAATGTCAGAAGTGAAGGAAATTACACAAGTATAAAAGGCACGCAGTTCATGGCTTGACTCTGGGCAAAAATGATTTTTAAGGATAATTTTTGATAAATTTTGAAAAGACAAATCTCATCTACTGTAACTGTTCCT
The DNA here is from genome assembly GCA_004115045.4 of Sinella curviseta. Classification (NCBI taxonomy): domain Eukaryota; kingdom Metazoa; phylum Arthropoda; class Collembola; order Entomobryomorpha; family Entomobryidae; genus Sinella; species Sinella curviseta. The sequence continues at coordinate 31,414,600 of CM023203.3, read as the reverse complement.
GAATCAACAACGCGCTATTTTATTTCACAAATTACTGCATTAAATTATTTGGTTTGCTCCTTGATTTGATATCGCACCACTGAGCGTTACCATAATATGACATGTGTACACTTACCGCTCGATTTCTCCCAATTATAGTTCGTGTGCATTGTGCACCGTAATTCTATTTGAAATTATTATAGTTCGTGTCGTAGTTAGTTAAGAGCCTAAGAAACTTTTTTTTGCATGAAACAAGATCTGCCTTACTGTACTTTTTAATATGCATATTAAAACATAATTGCAAATTAGTATATAGGCATAATATCACGTTGTGCCTTATGACTCCTTGTTTCTGCTACGAACAAATGAATTACTTTTTTTTCTTAGATTTTACTTGATTAGTACACATTTATCAAGAATCTTGATACAATGCAAGTTGAACTGAATGCACGAATGCATTTGTGACCACAGGGGCAAGACTGGCAACATGCTGTTATCTTTGATTTGCCTTCGTAATCACCATCACCTTTTCCTTTCCCTGCCATGTACAATCAGAAATGATCTTGGTGATAATTAAATACTTTGGAAAAATATTTTTATACCTTTAATGCTTCTTAGCAAAATCGTGATTCGTCTGCTTCTACTTTTATTTTTTCACCGTTTTGTTAAAAGGGTAATCGCAATTTTTACTATAATCATCCATACGAGTCTGCCGCGCAGACATAACTCTTATACCGATGATGATCCCAGTTGATACGGTCATAATAATCACCCACCATCCTGAGATCTTCACAGAGAGATACATGTAATGTAAAGTGTATAAAAACGCCAGCTCCCTGTCTCCTTTTCCTTTTCATTAGCGGAAGGAAAAAAGAGAAATCGTGCTTTTGTTGGCTACCTAAATATATACATAGGTATGGGTAATAAACAAAATGTTCGCTACTTTAGTCGTTTGCTGTAAGAAGCAACAAAAAAAGTTGAGTCAATAGATATTCTTTCTTGATGTTATCTAAAAGCCAACTTGAGTTAAGCATAATGTGTAGAAAAGTGAATGAGCTGAATAAATTTCTTGACTGCCTTCGTTTAGTACTACTAAACTTGTATTTTATGTGTGTATGAATTTCATATTATGTGGGACTAGCTCTAGAGGAACATTATTTTTAAAATCGTGCACATTGCAGCGGATACCCAGCACGACTGCATTCGGCACAGAAGTAAGAATGAATGTGTAAAGTAGAAGATTTATTACGACGCCACTTGTTGCGCGTTAAAATTTGCGATGTGATTTGGCTACCTCGGTTGACAGTAGTGGTGATAGTAGCACGGTAATGGATAACGTCTTAATTTAAAGACCGCCAACGATAAGATGTTATAAATTTATAATGCTCAAACTTAAAAGATCCTTTCTGTCTGTATTAGTTGATGATATGTACATAGGTAGGTACATCCCTTGATTGGAAAGTGACGATGAAGCATACCTATATTGATCGTATATCGGTAATTGCTGTGGTATAAACCTAAACTTTGTTTACCATCTTACAAATCATCATCTCTGGTTTACTTTTTTCTTCTCAATACTTGTTAGTATACATTTGGGTTAAAGTGTGGTGACAGATTAAAATGACAATTTCGACAGTGCCACCACCACCCATGACTCAAATTATGTTGGCTCACGAAACATGGAAATATAAAAAGACCATTAATCTTTCCTGTTCTCCGTAATCGCCACTTCACTTGATGTCTTATTTTTTACGATATTTTCAGGAAGTCCTGGCAGGCAACTGCTGTGCCCTGGTTCTGGCTATTGTCGAGTTATTTCACTTCTTGTCAGTCAAAAATATAAGATTCTACAGTCCAATGTTTCTTTTTTCTCGAAATATCGTTTGACAGTTGGGAAGTGTAATTTGATCCTTCACTTGTGAGGTATAGCTTATAGGTAAGAAATATGGTAATGATATGGTTATACTGACGGTATTGCTGCTTCTCTTAATAAAAATATGGAACAACACATTCCGTTAACCCAGCCTGCTTTCAAACGAATTTATGAAACAAACACGACCATTGAAACATAATCTTCCATTTTGTTGCTTCTATTATTAAAATAGACAAGGCTTTCATCCCTCCTCATGTCAAAATAGAAAAAAAAACTTTACCAAGAACAATGAAACACTTGGCGTTGCGTAAGAAAATATACAAACTTTATGAGTTTGTTTACACGCACATGGATTTGTAGTATTTCACTCTTGTGAAACTACACATTCGAGTCGACGAGAGTTATTCATGAGCTGTTGCTGCTGGAAGTTAAATTGGCTGCATGCCATTTCGACAAGCTGGGTGGGGTTAATGTCATCGAACATGAAAACAATATTTACTTTCCATTTCATCGAGCTACATGGTTGCAACTTTTTTTAGTGTTTTTAGTTGAGATTAGAATAGAAGTAGAACTTTACCAAAAAAAAGATTTACTGCTGTATATCAACATAAAGTTCATCAACATTACGCAAATTTACTTAACCAAACCCTACACAGCGAGAATAATGGTATAATTTACGATGAACGAAGGAATTAATGAAGCGAAGATGCTCTTACTTTACCTAAAGATCGTCTGATCAACTTTCTTGCAAGTACATGATTCATTTAATGTGATTATATACGGTTAAGTAAGGAATGATAATAGTTGCTAAAATTAACCGTTTAAAACATAAAATTAAATGTGTCTGTGTACCAAATAAGCATACACTTAGAAGAAATACTTATGTTGGTTGACCGTTGACGTTTTTTATGAACAGTCATTTTTATTAATATTGTTCATCTACATATTTCACCAGAACGACTGTCGCACATCGCACAGTCGTCCCCTTTGTCTTAATCTTATCCCAGCATCATCATCATTTATTTCTTTTCTCCTATTTCGATGGTTGTACTTCAACGCAACACAGCATCTTATCCAAGTAGTAATGTGTAGAGTCTTTTCTTTTTATTAATCTTAACTGAAAAAGAGGACCACCTTGCTCTTCATTCGTTCCCTACAATCTCTTATTGTGAAATACATTCCTAATTGCAGCCCACTAATACATACATGGTAGGTACTCACAAAAATTCATATCTTGGACTTGGTCTGTACATGTCCTTTCAATTTTCCAGTATTTCATCATAAGAATATTTTATAAACTACAACCATATTATTATCATCGGTCCTTTAACAGCAAAGCTCTAATCTGTACCCACTACACATTAGAATATGCTCCTTTTTTGATTTTCTTAAATGACAGAGCTGAGTCTACCAAATCATTTTTGTCATCTAAACACGAACATAGCATATTATGTCAGTTTGCTTTGTTTTTCAGATATGACATTACGTGTACAAAAGTGAGCACAATATGAACTGCGTAGAGTTGTGAATGCAGTTCGTATCTTTGTCCCCTCTGACATCTTTCAATTTCAACTCACTTACTTCGATCGTTCAGCCATCATCGTTATCGTCCTAAAGTCTAACTGCATTCAATATGGCGTTCACAGTATATGCGTGTGCCTTTCGAGATTTTTTGACGTTAATAATTGACATTATTTATTCACAAACTGTATTCATTACCATTATCCTACCATCTCCGTCGCATGCAGCCAGCCTCTTGTCCATTATTATTATGCAATAACATGCTTTACAATGACTACTTGCTTTAGTTATAAGAATAAAGCACAATCCTCGCTTCTCAAAAGAAATCATAAATTGTACGTTCTTTTCATGCCGATTGTAATGGCCTAATGATTCACGTACACTTGCACTTGACTCGTGAACCTGGTAGGGATGACTGTATTTTTATAATTTGTAACAATAATAATCTGTCAAAGAAAAAAAAAACACTACAAATCAAAACAGACTCATGTCATGTTCAAAGTCCAAAAAAGTAATGCGGCTAGTGTGCATAATAAATAACAGACAAAGTTGTTCAAAATACATATACGAGCATGCTGAAAGTTGATGAGATTATTGAGAACCATCAGAAAGGTTATAAAAATAAAGCATTATTTTTAGCCGTAAATTCTCAAGCTGTTAGCGTCAATGTTTAAAACAGCGGCCGTTAAAAGTCAGTACTTCATAAAAAAATTTCTCAAAAAGGATGAGATTTCGTAATCATGTGCCAAATATGAGCCAATTTCATTGAAAAAAATTGATAACCATAAATAGTACAATAGCAGATGCATGATAACTAAACGATACTGATCTTATTTGGTGGCGATCACGCTTATACTTTCATTAAAATGAATTATAAGCAGCGGCAAGTAAGTACTATCACTTTTTACACAACATTGTTTAAATATGATTGAATTTGTATTTTAAAGCGTTTGAAAGAAGAGAAAAAAACATACCTTTCTTGAAGCACGGCTGCCAAATCTTTGCAAAAGTCTCCACCCTGTTTGACAACTCGTCGGAGTTCCTCGAATTCATTCTGACCCTGTAATGATAATAATGAGCAAAAAATAATCAATGATCAACAATCTGGCCAATCCACTTGCTTAAAGCATTACCATTTAGCAGAGATACATTTATTAATAAAGTAATCAGGTTCATTTAGGTTTAACACCACCATGTTGGATATTGTACGTATACCGACACATGCACTTTCAATTTTCTTTGTGCACTTGCACTACCAGATGCCATTATACCGCAAACCAGACGGCCAGAAAAAAAGTTAGTAACCAATTTTCACGCTTCACATTATTCATTTATTCAATAAGGCATTTTTATCGAGTATTTAGACAACATGAACGTTGTTTTCAACGATAGTCTTTGTCTTACTTTCCATATTGTTGTTTTTATGAATGACATCACGGATATTCTGGAACGTAGGACTGAATTAGTTTTTACAACAGTTCGGAAAATCATTCCATAAAACAACGTCATTCGAGAATCATTACTTTGTTGATTTTTTTGGGGCGATGAGAAACACTATAAAATAGGGTGGCATCAACTCCATCGAATTGCTCGTTAATGTGTAAAACAATAAATTCGACCACTAAATTGTTTTTGCCATGAAACTCTTAATAAGTTATGGTTAGTTAGTACGGTAAATCTTCGATGAGTAGTATAAAAATACAATGTATCCCGTTACGTGAAGGTCAATGTCAAAACTAAAACCAACGGTACCAATCAAGCTGATGTACTACGGATATGGAACTGTCACGTGTCTCAGAAAAAATGCTATGCATTAAAAAATCATATAATGATGATAATCGGCATCAAATGGAAGTATAAATATGAAGCAGATACATAATACGCGATGTAACAGTACATGCCACTCGAATACTAGTCGTTGTAAGAAATAAGCTGGATAATTTCTGGATTCTTTCATAAGAACAGCCTTCGTCAAATTAACAGTAAAGTATAATGTAACCACATCTGTAGCATGTAATTTGTCAGAATTGCCCAACAATCAAGTGCACAGTGCCACAAGCACATCTTCAAGTTCAAAACTGCAAGCCCTTCAATTTTGGATGTATGGAATGTACGTGGAGTGCATTTTATTGTGAATATAATGCACTTATAACTTAAAAATCCTCCTCGTCAACTTTGCCGTTCGCCGCACCACGTAACCTTGATTAACATTTTTATTGTAACCTGTGGCGTAGCTACTTGTGTTACATCATTCCAAAAAAAAACTTTTTAGCATGTAATTCAGGCACACACGCCCAAAAGTATAAAGAGACAACGCAAAAAGAATAACAATTTATAGAACAGTCATAACTGTGTAATAGCCAATTACTAATCATCACTATAGGTAGATTGGTCCAATTTGATTCTAATCGAGTCAACTTTTAAAGCTTCTCCTTGCATCATAACATGAAACTACAATATAATTCCATTGCCAATCAGCAGGCATAAAAAACAAAAAAGCAGAAAAATTGTACGACCAAGCCCAAGTTTTTATTAAATACTTGCTAACGCTTTCAACAGTTTCCTTAATCCTCTCCTTCCTTCTAGCTTGATCGATCACGTCTCTGCGCTGATGTTCAATCATCATTTCATCATTGAACTATCTGTGATTTGAAATGGTATAAACTTTACGGTTTGTTTCGCAAATGATAAATAACAGAAATACGATTGCAATAAGCATTTTTGAATTTCGATTTCATTAATTCAAAATCCATGAAACCTATAATAAAAATAATGACGATAATGAATATATATTTTTCCCACTCTGGGGTCTGCATTGCATATCGCAATTCTAGTTCTGTTGAAATAGAGTTTCAGTAATTGTGTTATTTTTTCACATGACTAATTCAATTCTGTGTTAAGCCAAAGTTTCTGTAATGTACTTGTACTGAGGGAGTAGTAGCACAGTAAGCATGTAATCTCTATTTTTTGTACTAAAGGGGATTGCCAGCCTGTCCTGTTGTCCTAAAATCTAAGTAACTGGATCCGTTTATATATTTTTTCACCATTAGCTGTGAAGCTGCTGCTGTTCCAATTTTCATGTTATAATTTTAGACAACTGTGTTAGCACGTCATTTTCCCCATATTATCCCTCTAATTTTTTTGCACAAAGTTGGCAACTTGTGCTTTCCCATAAAACACAACAACTGTAAAATGCAACGCTCAAACCATTTTCTGAAATGGTGTCAACAAAACAAATCCTTGCATTCAATCATCTTCGTAAATATATATGATGTCGACGCGAGATTGGAAAACGAAATGGTAATCCTCGCTTAGTCCACAAAGAAGCATAAATCAACAAAAATTGCAAAGGTAGATCAGGTTATTCGGTAATTATTTTAATAGAAAGGACTTTATTTTAGAGAGACAGGCGGAATGAAAGTAGCTCGTACAAGTAGGTAGACTGCAAGACAAGTATAAAATTATGTAGTTAAAATGACTGATGACAGCACCAGCAAATGGTTGAATTACTTGTTGCTACTACAAACAATTTTTATGAGAACCACTTTGTATCTCTACGTTTATATGAGCTCAAACCTTCACTCACACAACTTCAGCTCACGGGAAAGGCAAGCCTAAAAAGTCAGGTTTTACTGCGGAGGCTAATACGTTAGTTAGTGTGTTTTATGTATATAGTTTGGCGTATATACAAAACATTTCATATATAATTGATTTTGATATATATTGCATACCAAAGTTAATCTGCGTTATAGCATTAACGATACATTAATTTATGCTAAAGTTACAGATGATTGAAAATCCAGTTCATAAACTGCATTGAAAATGTAATAAGGCTATCGATCAGCTACCAATGAAGACTATAAAAGAGTACAAAGCTTCTTATGGCCTGTGGCTCTGTTGTCTATTTTTCATTTGGATAATCATATAATCTATTACGATTACACATCTTATTTCTTATTGCAATATTATAATCTCCTTTTTCGTCTTCGTCCAATATATTGTGAAGAATACAAAATAATACCTAATTCGTTTCCCCTGATATAATAATGGAATTATGATAATATTTTGATAATGCAATGCATTGTCGATTCCTCAATCTTGCAACAGTATTCGACTTTGAACTTCAATTCCCGAGTAAAATCATTAGCAAACTGTAACAGGTTTTTTCTGTGCTTGTGATTCCCAGAAGAGCAATACACCATAATAGATGAAAAGGATTGCAAGCGCCTTAGACGCAGGACGCACATTGCATTTGAAATGTCTTTTCTCTTCACATGCTCGACCTTCATAGCACAATGTATCGCAACACTTCATTGAACTTTTAGTAAATCGATAATACAGTAGATTCTTATGATAAAAAAGTAGGCAAAATTACCAATAATTGTGGAATCTGAGGCATAACCCCATTTTCCTGAAGATTTTGTTGTTGGGTAGACTTTGGTTTTGGAAAGCACTCAAGAAATCTGTTCCTCGTAATATCACACATGATTAAACATGAATATTTTGTTTATCGTATTTGTTACAGATTTTTGTTCAAGAGCACGATATATTATTATTCACTTTTTAATCAATACGCCTGTCAATTTTAACAAGAAGTCACGCATGTTCACAGGAAGAAGTGATAGATACGGGTCGGGTCGGACGGAGTAAAATAATGTACAGTTATTTTACTTTGTTCCTCGTGATCGATTACAATCTAGTCTTTTAATATTGAAAACAATGATTAGCCTGCAGTATTTGCATATTATGGCTTATCGCAGGTAGAAAAACCGTTCGAAATGTACAATATGATCAATAAAGTCAAGGTCTTTTCACGTTCCCCAAGTATTATATCCCTCCCTGTTGTATCAGATCAAGGTTGCCCTTATGAAAAAACAGCAGTTTATTTCTTTAAAATACAAAATATGTGGGCATCACTGCACATTTTTACACGGCTCACGTTAAAATTTTTGGTCTTTTGAAGTATCAATAAAAAACGGAAAATTGAGAAATGAGCAATCAGCCAGATCCCTGTTACCTGTTGCTTTACCTGCACTAAAGTAAAACTGATGATGGTAAGAACACCACCACTACTACTGCCGTTTTTTTCACGATAACGTGTGCATTACCATTATTAAAGGTCGTGATCCTAATCATCATCATGACCATGACGCTGATTTAGCCTATCCGTGGTCCAAACACAGGAGAATCATGATGGCATTTTATATATTTCTCCTCACAAACGGTGATTATGTCTATGACGCTGGTGTTGGTGGCAGCAAACAATACTAGAGTTTGAAAGTTAACCGTGTATTATATTCAAATTCAAATCACTTCCTTAATATTCATATTCATGTGTGGGACAAAAATACGTGCCAGAGGGAAGTAAGTAAAGTATGAACATTTTAGATTTTGTAGCCCACTTATTTGAAATTGAAGATGTGTTTTTTTCATGTACGCGTACCTGGTCACACAGAAAGAAAAAAAGAGTCAAGACAAGGTGCGCTGTTTTCATGAAATATAAAGCTTTTTCATTCACAAACTGCCTGCAGCTACACAATACTAATATCATCAACTGAATAAAGACGCTCAGCGTGGTTCTACATTGCTAATGTTGTTTTTCTGGCGGTGGTGGTGAGTGGTGACTGGTGACCAACATCGTACTAGTGCCAAGAAAAAAGGTATTCAAAATTCAATATAAATTATTATTGATTAATATGCGGTATCGCGACTTCCTTTCTATCTTTAATTCTCGTAGACAGTGAACTTTCGGATTGCACGCGGACGACACTAATTATCGCGTATAGCATAGGGTTAGCTAAAAACGCTATTCTTTCTTTTCAAAATAAGATGAACAGCAAATTATAAAATTACAGTCATCTTCAGTATAATTCATCGTCAGCATGAGTTCGCACAAATGTAGTTACCAGCAATTACTCGGCTCGAGCTTGAAGGAAAAAAGACCACCATGAAAAAAGCGTTTGTGCTATGACATGTACCTTGTTTGTACACATAAAATTATTACCTCATTTGTGGCATGGGGAGGGCTTAATCGTAAATGTTTTTCTAGGATAAAAAATTCTAGCAGTCCTACCGCTATTTTGATTATAAAAAGACAAGATTAAATACTTATACAGACTTTATTAAAAATAGAAATAGCTTCCGACAAGGCATTCTTGGTGACCAAATACGGTAATTATTATTACCTACCAGCCATTATATTTTCCATGTTTTTATCTGATACGCACTATATTAACTACTAAACCAACGAAGTATAAAAGAACGCATATAGACAATGATCTATCAATACTTTGGGTATGGAAGAGAAATTAAAAATTCCCAATATTTTAAAATGTAAAAAGTCGCTATTTCTCTATTTACTCACGGTGCCTACATAAACAAGAATAAAATCAAGAAAGAACGGAAAAAGATCCCACTTGCATGACAGATCGTCTATATGTTATATATATAACATTTCTTCTGTTTGAAACAAATTTCTTGAGAGCGTGACGGCTGTACTTTTGACTTTACACAGAAACAAAGAAGGAAGTGAAGATGCAAAAACAGTGAACAGTAAACAGACACAAAAACAAACATGTTGTTGTAGTATAAAAATAACATCAATCTTCACTTTTGCAACATCATCCGAAAAGGAATCAAAATGGTTTAACAACGTGAGGAAAAGCATCATCTTCAGTTACTGTTGACTTTAGGCAAACTGCAGAATTGCAAGATCCCAATCCCAGCGTGACTAGATTTTGTTGCAACCTGTAATTTGTTGCTCTTTTATGTGAATGCACATATACAACAAGCGGAGGGAGTGGGGATTGGGGATAAAGGAACAAAAATACTTTTATTATACCTATTATATGAGATGATGAGAAAATGAATGTGTAGATAGAGACGAGAGTCTGAAATAAATTTAAGGCTTGTTGTATCCTCTTCGATGATTTGTAATGTGGCAGGAAGTACACGCATGAGTTAAGCAGCCAATACATGAGAACGTAAATAGATACAGGCTGTTGTAAAAGAAAGGCTAAAGTTTCCGTCGTGAAACTAACTTGACTAAAAAGACTTTTTTATACTATTACTTTGGAGCAATCATTGATAAATCTTGTGATAAGTGTTCAATATATTGTTCTTGACTTCTTCACATCAATATATTTGGTTGGGAATTAGTTCTGCACAGTCGTTTTACATGAATTGAAATTTCATATGAAAGTAAGATATACATAGATTATAGATATAACGATAGAAGACTAAAATATAACACCATCAACAAAACTTTTTGTGTGAATTTTACCTGTGTTGATTTTATTCTCCTCAAGGTCACTTTCCTTTCGCGTGACATGATGGTGATATGATTTGTTTCCTTAAGTTTCACTTTAGCACTACTTCTCACAGTTCAACAGATACTCAAATATCTGATTTTGGATACTTTTCCAATGTATGTTCACACCAAATGTTTCCAAGTCATGGTCAGTTGAGATGCGAAAGATTGATGTGTCACATTGAACGCAATAACAATGAAAATATCGATAATGAGTTCAGTTTCATGTTTTTAATTACTGTGATCCTACGCACACAATACACAAAGGATTATACTCCAATTCAAGTCACAACGTGCATTGTGAATTACCACAGAATTTCAGTTTGTCAAAATTGACTAGTGTTGGAGCAGACTTTACTCTAGAAAGTATAGAAAAGAAACATGCAATTTATTAATATGTCATCCACTTCATGACATGATATCTAATTCATTCGCAGCTCATCATTTTTCAGTTGCCAATTGTTGCGCAATGTTGCAAAGCTATCCGAAGTGTCTATCATAGACTGACGAAGCGGTAGCCATTGATGATACGGATTACGGTGATGGACAACGTGACTACTTCACACTAGCTGCAACGTGCAGCATTATGCCTGTCGTTTCTTTTCCCCCTACACTACTACTAGGCTGTAAATTAAACAGGAAGAGGAAATTCGCAATCAGGACGAACGTTTTTATGAGTTTCAAAAATAAAATACTTCGCATGGCAGAGTTTGAATGTCTAATAAAAGCATATACTTCAAAATCTATTCAAACCAGCCATTCATAAAATCAACCACATCTCTCACAATAATTCTCTGCTACCGTCCCTTTTTACGCTTAGGATGCGATAGATGACAATCAACACAATAAAAGTGACCAACGGTCCATTACTAGAATTGTCAACTTTTGAGTCGTAAAATAGCAACAACAACAACGATACAACCAGTCTATCAAGAGTTAAGGCCAAAAGAATGACAAATCGGGATGGGCCAGTGTTAGCCTACCTACTACTACACTTCATCAATTGCACAAGTTTTGATATGAATTTGCGTGCTACCATATAAATTTGTCGCTTTCTCGCGATCTGGGTTTGTGTATCATTGATCCCAGTTCCCATCCAATGAAAATCACAACTCGCTTAACTACCTCAACAAACAAAACTATAAAAAGTTTGTTTACCGGTAAACCAAATCATGTTAATGTTTAGAAATGGTCATAATCAGGATGCTCTTCCCAAATAAACCTACACCGAAAACGATAGCTATAGTCGTTGTTGTACTGAATTTGGTTTGTGAAATCTCCTAATCAAACTATGTCCTCTTTTATGTTGGTTCTATTCGTCGTATTCCTATTCGTAGGGACTATGATTTTCTACTATTCTCATGAAATGTCAACCACTTTATTGCTTACTCACGACTAAAACAGTGACACGAAATGCGTGGTCATTTGGTAATGCACTTCAGTTCAGCAACACGGTTTTAAAAGAGAGCAACGACTAAAACACAGTCATTGCATACACGAAATCTCAATAAAATGTGCTGGGCATACTGTTTTTACTTTTGTTTAAATATGTAATTAAGAATTTATACTGTCATTATGTTTTAAAACCGTTCAGACATGTAGTAGTAGAAATAACTAAATAACTTCATTAGCTCAAAGAGCCCTAAAGTATTTTATGGAAGCATAATAACAACGACAGCCTAATCACATTATGGACTGTGAAAAGATAACAATGATCGTAATAATTATAACAACCTACTCCGATGTGAATGACCAACGTACATCCATGCAGACTCCAAAAGCTTTTTATTTTCTTATATTTTTAAATATCGCATATTTCGGGAAAATTGTCATTGTAAATCAAAGGCCGAATCACGGAACTATTAAAGTCTATTAACTATTAAAAATCTCTAAATTCTGTCAAAGACTTTTGACGCTGAACTGATGAACCCGACTCACTTCACATTTAATCGGCATGTAAAAAACGTCACAGCGATAATTCAGAATCATAATGGCGACGCGATCACCGTTATGGCGCTACCTCACCGTAAACCGTCGCCATCATCTACTTTAATACTTCAACAACGAAAATACTCAAAAGAGAATGACTGCATCTTTGAAATTTCCTTTTTAAGGATCCGCCGTCATCATCACCGAGTAAGGTATCTGGCATCTTTCACCGTCACCAGTCACCATAATATCAGGTTATGCACTTCCATTTTAGTTTATTCTGGTTACTCGTTATCTGTGAACTTTTGCAATGTGTAATATTTTTTGTGTTGATCTTCTGCTTTTTTAGCATATTTTGCGCATCTTTTGTTGTGTGTGGGCTGTTATTTTGTTGATGGAATGAAAGGTGATACTAGATAAAATAAATAGGGCTACCTATTATTATTAGCAATGCTGACTTTTTCGTTGACCTCACTTATTTATTTTGACTATATTTGCCTCAGCATATGCAAAGCTATTAACATATAACAGTTGATGCTCATGCGCAGTGACGCATGAGTTTGCATTTATAATCGCGTGTCATGAAATTTGTGCCGTATTCTTGTTTTTTTTTCACTCGCAGCACCGCTGCAACGACCCTTGTGCCTTGAAGTTCAGCGATAAAAACATAATTTCATGGACATTATTAGAATTCACAGACATACAAATCTGAACAAATGCAGAACAACGGAACCTCAAAAGACATGAAATTCAAGCAAATTAGCCATCGTTAAATGTCACAAAATGTCATGCATAAGCGATTTCAAATTTAGTCAGCTTACAATATATTCCTTCCGCTATATAGCTTCATTTTGTGCACGTCTTAAAACTTTTTAAAAATTGCGTACAATACAGCCATTTTCTCTGCCAAGTTTGCAGTTAGTAAATATCCTTTTTATGGGTATATAGGTTACCGTACCGAGGGACCGTAGGTTCTTTGTCGTCCTCGAGTAATTCACAGTTACAATAATTTTTTAGATGTCCTGCTAACTACTGCAGCTGAACTCTTTTAAATATGTTTTTGTGAAAATCCCTTTTCCGCGTGACTTTCTTGTACGCAAATTAGTTGACAAGTGCAAATGAGTACAGGTAAAAAAAGTAAGCTAGGTACGTATCATCACGATACTTGATGACAAATGTCGTAGTCGTGATCTACTGTTTTCGACTACTTGTTTTCTAGTTTCTACCAGGTTGATGCCCAAAGTGTTGACAACTACGCAAAATAATGGCGAGAAGATGGTAAGCATTTGTTGGCATATACAAGCTAAATCCCGGTGGTAAGCGGTCAACGGTAACATGACACCTTTCTCTACATAATATAAAAAGGCGATCGCATCGATCGCTACATATAAGAGATCTTATTATCTATACTTATGCGTTGCATGAAATGTGCACTTTGTCGTTGTTTTGTTTGCCTTTGTCTAGATGATAAAAACCATACATCCGCAATCCGCACAAAATCCTCAATCTAAACAGTGTGGTGAAAAAATTGGGATAAATCTATCATTAGCGCCTCAACCTCACACTACCGAATAGTGTGAAACCGTACACACAATAAAATGATTTTGTATTCAACCGTGTTCCGAGAAAGCCATATAAAACCTCCAACGCACAAAAAAATCAGTTACTTCATTATGTTTGTGGCTACTTGGTTTTGTACTATTTGTTTGGCTGACTTTGTGCACAAAGCGAACCAAAACGAGATTCTAACCGAAACGAAATCGGAATGAATTAAGTAATTTGTATCTACCAGTACATTTCATATGTGTAGCGAACATTTAAATGGTATAACGGGAATCTTGGGAGGATTTTTTTAACGTTTTACATTTCAACTCAAAATATGTACTCATAACAGAAAAGAAAATGTGGGTGGTAGGTATAGGCGCATAATAATTGGCAATGAAGAATGAGAACGCGAACGACTTCAAAAATGGTTTTCTTATGGGATTATGTGATGATTACCACGAAACGAAGGTTTTCATTTTTGACCAAGATGTTCATCTATCATCCGAGAGGCTTTCATTACCAGTATTCAACTCGATACGCATTAAGCTATATACGAGCATGAGTATAGCACATTATTATTATTAGGCATATTATTTTTAATCCTATATTATGTGCCTATATGTTGTTTCACACACGAACACACAAGACAAATTCATGGGATTTTTTCAACACGATTAAATATTATAACGTGGGAGTATAAACACTCAAATCATTCGAGTCTCGAGTCGTCTTTCTGTATTTTTAAGAAACAAAACGAAAACAAAGACGCAAGTTCAAAGGCTTTTCTCTCTCGTGATAGACGTAAACATCCGCAAACTTTATATGAATTCACTTTAGGTTCATACGCTTATTTACTTTTCCTGACGAGTTTAATTGATTTTCAAGGCAAGACGAAGAAAATAAAATATTCACTAGTTTTCACCAAACAAGAAAATTGCCAGGCCTATTTTAATTAAACCAAAAATTTGGATTCCTCCTTGCTAGAAAGTATTCTTCATTATTCCACACAATTTATCCGGTTCGTCATCCGTGTCAGCAAAAAAACGCACGAAACAAACTATACTGAACTTTCATAACAATCTTCTCCTTGTCTCCCTGTCATTACCATGTCTTGTCAGAGAGCCCATAAATAACCATTCCACTTTTTCATGTGCACAATGGCCATTTATTCGTTGTATTTTTTTGGAAATAAGCTGCGCGCAGTGCAATTACTTTACCTTGCGTGCTTATTATCACCAAAAGTTTCTGTTGATATTGTACGGAGTGGAGTAGAAGAGACAATTTCATGCAAATGACATTTTTAGTGTGCAATACAGTTGACGTTTCCTTCCATAGTTTACCATCACACTTCACTATACCACATGCACAAGTACATAACAATTGTGATGATGATCATGTACCTAAAATATAGCTTCTTCTTTATCCACACGTATAGAATTTTTCATGACAATAATAATCAACCGACCAAATGGTTTTCTTAAATGTACGTAACGCACATATACGTATATATTATGGTGTCGTCGTGAGTAGATAAATAGGTGGATGCGAGATGCAATTCACCTTGCCTGTTATTATAATTATTACACAGTGAAAAATATACTAGCGCAACTGGCAGTAAAGGAAAAGTTGAAGACGAGTCAATGCAGTATGAAGCAAAGGAACAACGATGATAAGAATTACACGAGAGATAACACAATCGCATGTACATCAACAAAGTGCAATAAGAAGAGCATCCAAAAAAGTCTGATGATTTTTCTTGATATGAAGAATAGAAACGTATATTATAAAAGTGGCAGTAATAATAATATCTATAGGGTTGTTCTCGGATGAATAGATAGCGCAGACACTAAAACAGAAAAACCAGATTCGTCGATTTTTGGAGTAACTTATTTAAACTATAACGATACAATGCCACAATAATGTCAGTCACTCACTAAAACAAAACTGCTTTAGCAGATTTTCAACTTTTTCTTTAGAAGCAAAAGAAAAAACGGCCATACAAGAATTATGATGGCAACAGCAGCAGCAGCAACAATCACACATACTCACATAAGTCTTGTCATGAATCCCAACAGCTACTGACTACCTTTTCTCATTTTCGCATGCAATAATATCGCATGTGTACAGGTAGGTATAATAATTCTACTTTTCTGTTATAATCAAAACAACAATATACACAATCTTCTCATTGTAACATACAAACGAAACCTTCTTATAATGCACCTCCCCACATGTACGCGTTAGTTTATGTATGCCAAAACATAAAATATTACAATAATAATAATGCAATGCAAATCTCTCTTTCTGACACCGTACACCCTATCGCCAAACACATGAAAAATTGCCTTTTTTAATAATGGAAATATGAAAACTAAAAAAGTCACGTATAGTAAAGTATGTTACAGCCTCACACAGTAAACAATAAAGCATGATGGCTCTTGTCTAGCTAGTATTTGACCATATGAAAGCTATATTATGCATATGCACACTTTTTACATTATGTTGAAGGTATGCTATTCATTGTTACCTGCTACAGAGCTTTCAACGTTGTTGAATTTCGAATTTGTTGCATGCGTGTTACAGTGACTAAACTATCTGGTTATGATCCTCTCTGCAGTGCTCAACGCTTACGAGAATGATGATCAGTCTGTTCTTTTTAGAAAATCTTGTATTGCATGAAGATTATAGTCAATAGTACGTTAGCCAAGACTGAAGGAGTCACGTAAAATAAAAGTAGTTTCTGATGATGGTAGAAGGGAGAGTTTTTCATTGTTGAACTGCATACCTGAGCTGCACTACACTTCTGTTTGTGGTCTCTACATTCATTTCATACATATACGCAACAAACGCAAAGCTTGTTGGCTCTATTCAGCCTTCTTTGTCTGTAAAAAACCCTTACGTACATTTTAAAGCTGTCATTTACTCAGCCATTTGAATAAAATGATATAGTTTCATACGCAGAAAAATAATACACAGGTAAAATGAGAGCTTATAAAAGTATCTATACACACACGAGGGAGATGTACAAGTTGTGCTTGTAGATTTTTGTTATGATAAAAGTACTACAAGTTATGTAGTTCAGATTGGCCAATATATTCAGTGCATGAGCCATGCATAAATTGTTATTGTTCATTTGATCTTCTCGGCATCATTCACTACTTATCTGCTCTGACTTGCATATTTTTATGATATTCTTTGCACGAGGAACAAATGATAGACACATGCAGACAGTCAGACGGATATTACGCAGGTGGGGGATAAAGTCGTGTTGTTTTTATACGCTTGTCGATGTAAGCTGCTAATCTTGAATTTCATCTGTCTCTGCATTTTTTGTCATTATAAAAAGGTAAATGAGACAGGGGGTAGAGCGAACAAGTAATGAAGGGTAAATGGACTCTTTGCTTATTAACCTACTGTTTGGGATGTTGGATACGACGAATGGCCGTAATAACAAAAAAAAATCTAGCCAACTTGTTGACAGAGAGGAGCTGGGTGCTTTTGTAGCTGCGGAATGATCATATCGTATACAAGATATTATGCTTGTTATAATCAGTGCGTTAATCATATGCGTTGCATGCGTAGTAATGATACAAGTTTTTATGTGCTGACCATTGTAATTTTGCAGCATAAAAATGGGGAAAATGAGTGGCTAAATTATATTGGATCATTATAGCAGAGGAAATTTGGCAATAATGGTCACTAGTCAAGTTGATGCCACATAAGAGAGCAAGGATGTGCACATAATGAAACCGCTGTGCATAACGAGATTCTTCTAGTGATAATTGAGGTAAAATATACGTAAAATGTTTGAAGAGATGAAATAATATACAATTGTACTTCAATCATATATTATAGTTTTTGCATAATAAGCTCGATCTGCCGACATTAGTGCGGTATAATTGGACGTGTTTATAGGCAGCTGCAAAAGGTTGATATAAAGTGATATTATATAGGTAAATATGATTTGAATGTTTTTATGATGCGATTGTGATTATTGGAAGCAAATAGTATGAAACTACTTTAAGCCTTTAAAGAGGTTGCTTTCCTTGAATTTATCAAGTCTCCCGTCAGTATGACCTCAAGTCTTGATTTTAACTCGTTTTGAAATGACTTCAGATTATGTACAAAGGTGTAAGAAGGTATATTAAATTGTTCAAATTGTTCATTAGTACATTTATTGTACATCTTCGGAAGGTTGTTCTTTTTGAACTCATGTGTGCATACGTGAAAATCTGCTTATAATGTGTAATGACAAGCAAGAATTGAATAAAGAAAGTGCACAAAGACAAATTTTAAAAAAACTACCTTGGTTCTGAAGCTACCATCATCTTCGCTCTCCGCAAATACATCATCATCTCTGGACTCCAAGTCTGCCGACTGACATTTCCGACCATACGCCACATTGCTGTATGTGGGGCCGTCGATTTCGTCTTCGTGTGCAAGCCCTTCATAGTCGAGGGAGTCTGCAGGAGTAGACGATCGCCTCGCTTGTGCGCTGGACACCCCTCCATTTCCACCAAAATCATATGCATTACCACCAATACTTTCCATTGATGCAGCTTCCGGCTGACTTTCTCCAGCCTGCCTACTGCTCGACCTTGACATTCCCAAATCAGTTCCCATTTGTTCCACCGGTGTCTTCACTCGTCTGTGATACCAGGATCCCACCTTTCTCCTTGCCTTCTCAACATGACTTGTGACAACAGACTTGGACTTCTGCAAGCTTGTTTTGGCCTTATTCAAACCAAAGCCAATTTTCACTTTACCGATAATTGAACCAGGCTCGGAAGCCGTCCCATCACCATTTGGAAAATCTGAACAATTGTTTGAAGTTACCGACATCACCTTTCCGTCTCTCATCAGGGACACCGAACTGGGACGATCATTTCCGGCTTTGAATTCGGCCAACATCATTTGATTAATTCGGGTAGCCTTTTGATACGATAAATTTTCCATCCTGGTGCGCCTCCTCTCCTTAATTAAACTAACCTTTCGGGGAGGCAAGTTAATAACCGCATGTACAACCGGTACGGGAGCTTCCGAGCTCGGCTCTAGCTCCATAATTCTCGTGGAATACCCTCTAGATGCACTCTTACTGCTACTTGGACTATTTATATTATGCCCAGTAAATGGAACGTTTTGCACAGAAGGGTCACAACTGGACTTGGTATTACTTTTCTTAGTGGCCACAGAGAATTTCCCCTTCTTCACAATTATATTTTGGTAGCAATGGTCGTCATTCTCGTCCTCGTCGTCTTCCGACAAATCATCTATTCCCCTGCCTTCTGTCAATGGTCTGGTAGGGAGCGCAAACTGATGACGATTTTTATTCTCTACACGCTGTCGCCGGTTTACCACTTTCTGTACTAATATCTCTGTATTATTCTCGCCAATTTCCCTTTCTATCATGAGTCCATGTGCAACAACCATGTTTTGGTAGAGTTCCGAATTGGAGCTCTCCTCAACTCCTGGCTCGTTTCCATCTTTTCCTGGATCATCGTCATCATTATAATAACTCCCGTTGTTGTTCCGATTTCGGATCGCTTTCTCGAGCGGGTTAGAAGCAGAGGACGAGTCTGTTGCTGTGGAGGAGTCGGGATAGGATGGGATTGGTGGTGGTGGCGGTGGTGGTCGAGGTGACGCCGACATGGTCGAGGATGGTGATGCTGACGGGCACTGAACCACTTTAGCTGCCAGCTTTACCACAACAATCTGATCTTTTATGTGGCTGTCAGAAGACGTTGCTGATGTGGAGGCCATGCTACAGCCAACTGTCGCTTTCCGTCTTGTCGTTGGTGTTAATGGGTCTGCTCCACAAACGCCATCAGTGTTTATATGAAGCGGAGGAGGACGATCCAAGCCGCAGCTGCTGCTACAGTCTGTTCCATCGTCGTCATCATCCATTTCCCAAGAGCAACCTGTTATGCATGTTTCATCGTCATTGCCATCGTCCATCAGAAGATTGGCACTGCCCCCAGCAGCGCCTTGCTTTTTACTGGCCACGTTCGGAGAATTATTTCTACTTCGCAGGGGTAAAATGTCGTTAATTATCAGGGGAATCATGTTATCGTCCGCAATTATCATGTCGTCTCGTTCTTCGTCATGCGCCAATTCAGGATTGTCCACGTCGCTAATGTAAATCTCTACACTTTTCATTTTGCACGTGTTCTTGCTACTCTCTGCTTTCTCGGTGGAACTTTCATTTTCTACCTGAGACTCTCTTGATTTATGAACACTGTGGAGTTCCTCTGACGAAGTTGTCGCAAAAATGCTCTCTATTTTTTGCTTGAACTGGCTATCCAATAAAGTCGGCTTATCATCGTCAGTACATTTTGTCACGTTAGTACACTCAGCGTATTCATGCTCTTGTGCAGGTAAAAATGGTGTGTTGCTTTCATCGATAGGGATGCTTTTGCTGGAAGCCACACTCTTGTAGCTTTCAGCAGATGAATCTTCCTCTGTGTCAGGCTTACTACTTGATGAAGTTCGAGTCCGAGATGGGACCCCTTTAGCTAATGCGTACACCCTTGGGGATTTGGAAGGCACTGGCGGGGGTGGACCGCGACTTGGCTTTGTAACATTGGAAGCTTCTTCATTACAACTGTTACTGCTGCTGTTGCTTTTATCTTTTACAGCAGCAGATTTAGCTTCCTCACTCTTATCCCTATCGCAAGATGCCCCAAACTGGCAAGCTTCACTGAAACTCTCTGACTCTGAATCATTCATTTTGCAGCACAAAAAGTGTTAAAAAATTGTACAGTAAAAGTTACAGATTCACTTCACACGAGTAAAAAGTATGATTTTCACGTTACCATTCTGCACTCTTCACACTGTATTTAGCAGAAATAAGACATGTTACTTCTGTGAACTTTCTTTCACTTCTAAATTGTAAAATATCAAATATCAATAGTGAAAGATGATGGCAAAGTTTACTTTATAATGTTTCTCGCAACGCAGTAGTAAATAAGTGCTTTACTTGACGCAGCAGCCGTTACGCAACATGTAGACCACCAACGATTGATCACAATCTGCACTTGTGTGCGTTTCGTTTTCTGTACAGTTTCTGAATTGTATGATTTATCAGGAGCAAAGTTTTTATCGAAAATGCTCTCGGTGGAGTACAGTGGTGGGAGCTGCATAGGAAGCAGAATTTGAGAGGATCCAGGGAGAGATTTTCATGAAATGCAGCAGGAGCATTTCTTAAATGAACTGAAACTGACAGAAGTGAAGTAAGTACCGGCATTAATGAGAACGCATATGATTACCATTATAAAACAAACAAAAACACGGTGCATATTATATGCATGTATGCCTTCACACAACATTATATTCTATCCAATATCCTAAATACGAAAAATAATAGGAACCAAAAGGTTTGAACAAAAAAAAGACAAGGGGATTTCCTCAATAACATTTATATATATTTATATTGATGTGCTCACAGCTTCTTCGACTATAAACATGTTGCATCACTGCTGCTACCACACGAAGTATCAAAGTGTAAAGTTGGTTGGTGGAGAGAATTGTAACATTTATGGTTTTAGTAAAGAGCTTTAAAAATTGGCTTGGATTCGTATTCTCGGGGTAATCAAAATACGTGTGTACGCCATCACTTTATGTAAGTAAGAGTAAAAGATGTGTGCATATAGGCATTCGTTCATTTTCTGCATTTATTTCTATGATTCTCAATAATGCTTATAGTCAAGTAAAGTTGTTGGCATCGAAAAGGAAAAAAATAACATTACATTTAAATACGGGAGCAAGATGGGTTACTGTTACGTTCATGTTGGACTATATTATCCTTCACCGTTCACCAAGTAGTGCGATGAAGATAGATGAGTGTGTGCAGTGCACACTGTGCACCACGTCTCTGTGAGTAAAGAGATCTTTGAAGAGGTCTTCTGGAATTATTTTTGGCTCAACTGAGAACCCTACTACTCTCACTGTACTTGTATTATTGGTTTCATGGTGATCGCCCTGATCATCAGTGTACGGTATACGGTTTAGTACTCGGCCAGCAGTCGGCACCGTCATTTGATGATGATCAGTAACAAGTAGAGCACAGGACAGAATACAGCAAAACCAAGTGGTTTCCTTCGTGTCAGCTTTTACTCGAATAAATTCTTCAGCAGAAGGCCTTGTTGTGCGATGGTGGTGTGGTCTTTTGCTAGCTTTGTTCACATTAAGGTCTGGTACGGGATATTTTGTGTGAGGAAAACTACACGAACATTTTACTTTTGAAATAATGTTTATGCAGCGTTCGACTAACCTGCAGTAGAGACAAAATAATGTAATTGATGGTAAAATACATGCATGAAGGCATCAAGTGATTTCTGGCTTTTCAGATTGAGATCAACAGCAGCAGATATCAAACTACAGCAGCTACACCCGTGGGTCTTTATGGTGTTTATTTGTAGATAAATTGATGTTTTCTTAAAGTTACTTTAACGCTTCTTTTCGTTAAATCTGAACTTGGGGCTGTGAAGAAATGATTGTAGTTGTCATTGAATGCAATGGAAATGGCACTCCTTGATGAATCTAGAAACAACATCTTGCATACGTTGCGCGCAAGGCTCCATTGGAATTTGAATCAAGAGCATTGCAACATTGCATAAGGAAGGAGTTACATTTAGAGTGAATGGATTAACTTAAAACGACTTTCCTTATAATCTTTACACTTTACAATGCAGCTCAGTTCATTGCAGATGGTTTAAAATTAGCTTATTTAGGTATTATAGATTTAACATCTAGGAAGAGATGATGCCATTAAAAGGTGTAAAGGGATTACAGAAGTGAAATGAAAGATATTTTATAAGGGTTATTGTAATTTAAGCAAAACTGATCATTGTTGAATGATATTTTATGGTCACCCTGCTTTCCAATTTGCTCAGAGAAACTTCAACGCTAGAAATATGTACCTATATCCTTTAATTGGTTTATGAAACTGAAAAATACACCTTTACATGCATTTCATAAACTTTGCAGTATTCTGGTGAAAGTATAATACCTATACCCAAATTGCCTAGATATGCATATCATATTTTTAACAGTTTCATAGATATAGTTTGGATCTAAGTCTGAATGTAGTGGGAAAGGTGTCGTCAATTGACTTACCTGATTTAATTTAAAAAAACACAGCAATTATACAAATTATCTGTATTGTACCTTCGTCTGTCGTCTGTATATCTATGAGTCATAACGAAACTACGATCAAGGAAATTGGACTTTTACATATTGCACCATGCAAACCTTTTTTATATTGTTCTTGTTTGCTTTATATTTCAATGTCGATGAAGGATGATGGCATAAAGAGTTAAATCAGATCAAGCCCACGTCAACATCCGGAATTGGAGAAGCCTTCTGAGCACAAATTCTCTGCAATAACCATGTATCCGATATATAATATGTACCTATATGCGGCAAATGGCTACATACGTAAACTCAAAGGTAAACACGTTTATTAGTGGCTGTATTCCGGATGCACTCATTCAAGGCCAACGAAAGACAAATTTCGGGGCACGTGCAAGGTAAAGGTTAAGAAATGCAACCAAGTCCTAAACATTGAACCTTCACATACAATCAAAATCAATGAAGGGCAGAAGGTAGCAACATGCACCCCCTTGGTTCTCCTTTTCAGATTACATTGAAGGTCAGGTCATCTCTATGCCTCTGAAATGCTTTATGTAAAAAAGCTACACGCAAGTTCTCATTATCACAGGTAATTTTCTATCCAGAAAACCGTGTAACTTCTAAAAAGCCGTATTTTAAGAAGATTATCATTATATTTTAATATATTTGTATAGATGGAGATTGAAGGGACCCACACATACACTCTATACTGGTATTTAAAATAAATACAGGATCAGGCCGGCACCAATAACATCTTGATGGATGCAGATTCTTGAAACTTTATGACTTCTATAAGAAATTAAAAATGCTTATATGCATCCATCCACAATTATTACTACCAGTCATCTACAAACTCGTAATCTATTATTTTGCATTTCTAAATAACAACCATAAAAGTTACTTAAAAGTCATTACAAAATGTATGATATTTGGAACAGTCTCCATCTAGTTCTCAAATCAGTAATCATGAGTTGATGGATAGATCACTTAATCAGGCTTTCCAGTATCTTTCATTCACTTTTTACACCGCACCCATTCCTTCAACCCCTTAATTAATGTTCATATTATTAATGACATTTCCTGACATCATCAGTTATGTAAAACTTGCCTCATAAAAAATTGAAAATTAACATTTTGTACATAATATACTTAACCTTTACAGTGGTAATAATAAATAAATAACTTTTCGTTAAAACTAATAAACCTTTTGCATTTGACAAACTACTTCTTTTACTAATAATTTACTAACACTCCCTTAACTATATTTAACTAACTGCTCCGCTGAAAATTAAGCGTCCTGAAAAGTAACGTTTTTCGTGTAAGGCTTGCGTGCAGTTGGCTGATGCGTGAGGTGTTGATGGTGGATACATGAGTGGTGCGATGCATAGTGCATGAACACTTGAGCACGAATCGAGTGTGCATTTGAATATTCAATGTCGATACTTTGATGTTTCGTCTTCGCCCCATTTATCCGGCTTATTACTGTCACAGCAGCAGCCAGCGCCTGCAGCCTACTAGCCGTCGTAACGTAATTAAAGTAGTAGACAGTTTGTTAATTAGGAATTAGAAGCAGTTGAAAAGTCGGTAACTGTTTTGTTGCAGGCTTGCATTTGGATGCGAAATTTTGCAAGTTTTGTAAAGAGCCTCCATTTGTCATTTAAATCGCCCCGTCATATGTTGCAGGTTGTTTGTAATCATCTGTTATTTTATAGTGATCCGCCCGACTGAACCCGGTTTAGTAACATCGCTATTAACTTTAACTAATCGCAATAATCTCAACGAAACTAGTTATATAAGACGTGTTTTTGTATTAATCGTCTGTAATTAGATTTTACTGATCCCACTAGTACTGATATTTTGTACTTTTGTTTGGCGTTCTAATTGGTTTGTGAGGTGGGGACGTGGTTGAACTGTCAGAAAGGAATTATCAAGTATTGTTTGTTGTTCGATTTATTTAAATTAAATTAGTTAGTTAGAATTAGATCCTGTTTGCTGTAGTTGTGTGTGAGTTTTGTATAAAAACTATCTGGATTTGAAATTCATTGAAAATGAGTTCTCGTTCTGGAGGAACCGGAAATAGGAAGAAGAATTCTACGTCTGCTGGGAATATGAATTCCACCGGTTCCAATGCTGAAAGAGATGCTAAATTCCAGGCAGTTAATTCCGATTCCAAGGTGGGGGATCCAGAGAATGGGTTTACGCCTTTGGAAACGCGTTTGATTGAAGTAAGGGATTCTAATGGATGTACCAAGCAAGTGCCTGCACTGGTAAGTATACATTGTATACTGTTTACTTTTTAGACAATCATAGACATACTTTAGAGTGCCATTTGTACTATGATTTCATTTAAATCTTGCAGGATAAGCGATGGGCACCTTCCATGAACTATATTGAGTTTTATCTTCCGTCCTGTAAAACGCTTTTGGAGGATGAAGCATCCTTGTTAACTTGGCTTGATTACATGGAAATGTATTCCAAGGATCTGAGATGGCTGCTATCGGTGCCCCACCATCAATTTTGGTCTGTTATGGTGTACTCCCCGGAAGTGCCACAGGTTGTCTTGCAGTCATTTGTACTTCGTGCCCCGCAATGGTATGACAAGGAGTTTCAGATTTACTTGGAGCACGAAGTTATAGGCCCAAAGTATCAGGAGATTTATTCCCTAGTGTTTCGGGTATTCATGAGATTATGTACCTTTAAGGAGAGTAAGGTAAATTAAAAACTACACATAATATAAAGCATACAGTAAAATACAACATTAGTTAAATTCTTGTAATTTTGCCTATTGTTTTTTAATGAATTCGCATTTTATTTGTCTTTACAGCAAGACTTTATCAGTCCAATAACTTGGGCGTCTCTTCTAACGGATCATCAGATATTGGATGTTTTGAAGCTTCAAACGTTGTGCTGCTTATATGATTCAGAGAATAACGCAGTATTGCCAAAAATGATAGAAAATGTCATGAAAAGCCCAAAACTGACTGCATGCTTTCGAAATTTAATTCCTTTGCTGCTTTCAAAATCAGAAGACATGACTTATGAATTGAGTAAACGAATTAGAGAGTCCGCGTCAACAGGCAACTGGAGCGTTGACGTGTATGA
The DNA here is from genome assembly GCA_004115045.4 of Sinella curviseta. NCBI lineage: Eukaryota > Metazoa > Arthropoda > Collembola > Entomobryomorpha > Entomobryidae > Sinella > Sinella curviseta. The sequence goes on along the minus strand of CM023203.3, from coordinate 31,388,213 downwards.
AGAAATGTTATCCTTCTTCTTAAGTACTACTTGTGGACTGTATAAGTTTTGTAAGGTATATCCTCCAGCTGCCGAACTCGTCATGAAGTTTCCTAATGCACTGCACAAGTAAGTGGAAGCTTTTTAAATTCCTAAAAATACCATTTAATTCCCTTGAACTGATGTGTATGACCGTTACTATAAAAATTGTGTTGGTTTACTAATGTTTTTAGACTATCCAACACATATGAACCCAAATGCTGCGCAATGTGGAATCAAGTCACTTATCATTTGCCAAATTTGGAGGAGCGTGTAATGTTGCTTAGAATTCTACTCATCAGACTGTTTCGAGTAGCACTAGCAAACTCAACCATTATGCAAGTAAACTCATCAAACGATCAAAGAATCGATGACTACTTTGAGGTTTTGTCCAATTGTTTGGATGATAAGACATTCATTCGTGATTACGAAAAGACTTATCCCTTTAAACAAGACATTAACTCAATGCTGTCGAGAGGGGTTTTCATGTAAGAGAGAAACCTTTATATATAATTTGATCCATATTTTATATCCATGCCCAATTATGCAATGAAATACAATTCCTAAATAATTTGTATTGTAGTGATGAAACAAGGATTGACTACCTAGCCAATGCAATATCTTCATGCTTCCATGCTTGTGGGGAGGACTATGCGGTGGAGAAGATTGTGGTGGATCCATTGTATGACCCGAATTTTGATCGCCAATTATTGGGAGCCTGTTCCTTGGACCTCACGGGTCCTGAATTGACAGCTTTGGTAACTCAAGTGAAAGACATTTTGCCAGAGTTGCCCGACTCGTACGTTGAGGTAATTATGCCATGCTACGTGAAATTATTGTATGGTAATGAGTAATGAAATCCTCATATGGACAATACTAAATATTATATCCGTACTGATCTTTTTTAGGCTGTTCTGAAGCATTATGGGTATCAAGCTGAAGTGGCCATCAATGCTCTCTTGGAAGGAAGTGTGCCAAGTAGATTAGAAAAATATAAGAATGAAAGCTACGTTCATCCTAACCCATCTGAATTCCGTGATCACATGGGTCCCGAAGATACAGAGCTAGAAAAATTGGCTTCCAGGCTGGTGATCAAGGATGCTGATTCGGATGCCGAGAAATTTTTCCCCGGAAAAAGGTACGGTTACATGTTTCATATCTTTTCAGAGTGCCGTTCATGCTAATATAGTGATTATTCTGTGTAAATCAAAAATCTTTATTGAAAACTTCAATTTTTGTGTAATAAATAGGAGACACGGATTCGATGATAAAGGGAAATCGTTCTCTGCGGATACGTCAGACCTGAAACCTAAGATTGCAGAATTAGTAACAAAGATGAACGAGGATCCCGCTCCTATGAAGACAAGTAAAATGTCGAGAAGCACATCAAAGTTTGCAGGGGTGCAGTCATTAGATGGAGACAATTATGTAGATGAAAATCTTCTCCCAAGTTACCGTCACACTGCTGAATACGAAGATGAGTACGATGATACATATGATGAACTAGGCGTTGGTATGACGGAACCTGATAATTTTAAGCCACTGAACCAGAAAAAAATGCAAGCCGCTGCTGACGCAGATGATGAAGACGATGAGGAGGAAGAACCAAGTAGGGACAAGAAATTAGATCTCTACGAGGACCCAGCAATCATTCGTGCACGTATGGAAAGGAGACGCGAAGACAAGATGCATCACAATCAACACAGGCGTGGTCCTCCACCTTCCAATGATGTCGTCGGTAAGTGGATAAGATTAGTATTATCTTCATTTATAAGCCATAAGGCGGCGCAGATGTTATTTATAATGTTATTTGTGATAATATTTTTCGTTTCATGATAACCAGGACGGGCGAAAGGTCAAGGACAAGAGAAAGATGTGGTATACGCTCGGAGGCAGAAGAATGTTAACAAGGATCCCGGTGGATTCAAGAAGAAGAGAGCAGACTTTAAGAGAAGAGAATTCTAATTTTCCAAGATGCAATAATGTATGTAGCTATGAGTGGTGGTGTGGTGTATCGTATGATGATTTAGAGATATTATTAATAGTAGAATGTAATATTAAATGGAAGCAACTACTAATCTCTATCCGGTTTGGTATACACTGATGTTCGCGCAATACATTCAGTCATGTATTAATTATGCCGATAAAGCTTTATTATTTTTTTGTGATTTATACTCGTCACCTATCTAAAAACGGTAATTTGTTCAATAAAGTTATTCTCCTACATTTGTACGGTACTTTTGTTTTTGACCAATATACTTTATTTGATAAGAATATATTTGGATTCTGATAACAAATGCACGTTTTCTACAGTACAAAATAGCCGTTAAATAACAAAATTAAACTTCATCGAAACCAGGCATGGGGAATTCGCGTGCAAACTTTTCGACTTTGCTGCGAAGATCTTTTAGCTTTTGGATTGTTTCCTTATCTTCGTTCAAGAAATCCTTGAAGTCCTTCAGCTTTTGTGTCTTTGACTTGACATCCGCGGCAATTGAGACAGCTTCATCCATAAGGTCAATCACTGTCTTAAAGTCATTCTCGTCAAAACCACGAGAGGTTAAGGCCGGTGCACCTGTAAAATTGAAGATGAATATGTTTTTAATTTTTACTCGTTTTTTAACCATGATCATATTCATAGCATATTTTCTTTAAAAGATTCATCTCTTACCTAAACGAAGACCGCTTGGTGTTAAAGCACTTTTGTCTCCGGGAACAGTGTTCTTATTGGCAGTAATGTTAACCTTATCGCAAACAGTTTCTACGCGGGCTCCGTCAAGCTTCTTGGGCCTCAAGTCTACAAGTACCAAGTGGTTATCGGTTCCACCGGATACAACCTGATAACCAAGCTCAAACAATCTGCTGGCCATGGCCTTAGAGTTCTTCAAAACTTGTTCTTGGTACAGGCGGAAATGAGGTTGAGTTGTCTGCAGGAAAGATAATTTTGTGTGATACATGTAAATAATTTTAAAGTACAGCTAAAATTTAGAAACATTTTTAGTGTAAAGTTAACATACCTGGCGAAGTGCGACAGCAACTCCTGCAATGGCATGATTATGAGGACCGCCTTGAAGAGACGGGAACACAGCTTGATTAATTTTGCTTTCCAAATCGTATGGAATGTCCTTTCCAGTCTTTGGGCATTTTCGTGCTCCTCTCCTGTAAAAGATCATACCAGCTCGGACACCCCTCAAAGTCTTGTGGGTAGTGGTCGTAACAATGTCAGCGAACTCAAATGGTGAAGGAATGACCTTAGCAGCGACCAAACCTATAAATCAGAATGAATTGAATGTTTTTAATGTTTAACGAAAGCTTTGATTTTAACTGCATGTATCTTAATTAACTGTAGCTCGGTTTTTACCAGAAATATGTGCCATATCAGCAAGAAGGATGGCATTATTTTCATCACAGATCTGGCGGAATCGAGCATAATCCAAAAGTCGAGAGTAGGCTGAAGTTCCTGCAATGATAACTTTGGGACGGAACAACTTGGCATTCTGTTGGAGCTTATCGTAATCAATGGTTCCTAGAAAAGAAAAAAAATGCATTCAGGCTATGATTATTTCACATAAAAAGCATGGTAAACGAAAGCTTGAAAATGTAATATCTCGTAAATGAATTACCAGTCTCAGGGTTAAGCCTGTAGGGCATAGATTCAAAGTAAACGGAAGTGGCTGAAATTCGCTTTGTGTCAGTCATGAAACCGTGAGTTAAACTGTAAGAAAATTTAAAAAAAAATGTTTTATTTGTTCATTTGAACACTTTTCAATAAATCAATAAAATAAAAACTTACTGTCCGCCATCAGGTAAGTCAAGTCCCATAATACGGTCATGTGGGTTCATGACCGAAGTGTATGCAGCAAAGTTTGCTGGTGAGCCACTGTAAGGCTGTACGTTGACTCCCCATTCCTTTGGATCCAAACTGAATGCCTCCAAAGCTCTCTTTTGGCACAGTAATTCAAGCTTATCAACAACTTCAGTACCTCCGTAATACCTGGAGCCGGGATACCCCTCAGAGTACTTGTTGTTCAAGCAGGAGCCCATTGCTTCCAACGCCGCACGGCTGCAGAAGTTCTATAAATTGCATAAGTATTAATTAATATCCCGAGTTTGTTTCAATAAATGGTCAAATACGGAATAAATTAGCCGCATGCTTACCTCAGAGGCGATTAGCTCCAAACCGCTACGTTGCCTCACTTTCTCCTCTTTCACCAACGCATAAATTTCTGGGTCATCTTGCGCCAGAGGCTCTTGTCCAGTCCATTGAGCTGCCATTTTGTTGAGATTTCTGGAAATTATTCCGTTCGGTACAGCAACCTGAGGGAAGACGAAAAATTTGTTACTTTTCTTCGTGACGAAAGTAATAAAAACTTATTTTAAACTCTTAACACGGTTTAATGCCCTCTCATTTGCTTTCAGTTTTGATTTTACCTTTGCGTTGTGAAAGAATGCAACGTGCCAAGCGTAAAAAACTTTCGTTAGAAGACTAATAAGATTTAATTTTCAACGTGAGCTTTTCTCCGCAATTATCATCACACCCTCCTCAACTAATCGCTCGAACAAAAAGGAACCATCAAGAAAAATCAGACAGGCATAAATACCATCCAAGTGGTATCATAAAACCAAGACATTCATTACGCATAATCTCACAGTTCTCTACATGTTAACAATCATTAATAACCTTCCCATGTAATTTTGTTCCAGCTTCAGCTATGAGTATAGCTTGATAAAGAAAGGAACATTATATAACAGGTTTAAATTGAGAATATGCATACGATACGATAACGACTTGCGTCTTACAACTTCATTAGAGCACATGATGTTATGGCGTCGCTAAACTAGCCTGTTTTTTATCATGGCTTGGTTGTCTGTCTAAGCCTTAGCCTTGTCCATTCCCAATTATCCCGTTGCCTATCCCCAATCATGTTAACCAGTCAAATAATATCAGCTTCCAGTGCACTATAGATGCTCGACATGCTGATAGGACGTATACGAAGGGGGAATTCATTAAATGGATAATAGGCAGAGCTTACAAACGAGTAACAATTTGCTTCACATCACGAGATGTGTTACAAGTTTTACAAGAAACAACAGCTACTAGCACAGGCCATGGCCGCCACCACGCCATTGCGTAAGACCTTCGCTCTCACTCCTCACATGGTCCATTACTTAACCTTTTATGCCATTTCGTCACAAAACGGCATATATACTTGAGTAACTTTGACATTACCTAACCGGTAAAATAACCCATTCGCTTTCCTGCATCCTAAAAATGATGTTTTTTAAAGTTAGCATGTCGTGTAGAAATACATGAAAGAAAAGAAACTGACATTTTGCCAGTTTTTGCTAAAGATGCATATTTAAAAATATGAATGGACAGCTCTCAGACAAAAAACTCGGACCAAATGGGGCAACTTAAGATGACGCCATGAAATGTGCATTGTCCATCAATATAACTATCTTAATTTAATTTATGCATTAACAAAGACAGACAGGAGACTTTATCATATTTAGTTGAGCTAAATATATCCAGCAATTCCAGCATTACTATTTTTGTAGAAGATTATAATTCCACAAATAGTAAGAAATGCATCACGAGATCACGACTACGAGAAAGCCGGCTATAAAGATACACAATGAGAACATGAGAAGTTTCTTTGTTCTTTTTTGTGCATGTTCCAAAGGAAGGGAAGCAAAATGCATTGAACTTTTATATTATTTTTCTGACTGTCAGTGACAGTCTGTCACTGTTGAATAGTAAATGTAACGGGTAAGTATTAAGTATTATAAAGAAGTGCAGAGTAAAGTTGTAACTTGTAAGTTGTACGATTTGAATAAGAAATGAGGAGACTGGATAAGACAATGAAATGAAATTGCATGGTACGTACATGTATTAATACATGCATACACTATACGTATATTTGCTATTGAGAGCAATGTAAGTAAAAAACTCATAATATTAGGTAGGTAGCCTATTATGAAGTATGAACAAAACTTATAAAAACACGTTGCTTGCATACATGCATGTGCTTTTTTACTCGCACACAGAATTGAATGGAGCTTCATCAAAGTAAGCACTTGAGGATTGATAACAATGATAAATTAACAAGGTATTAAAATCTGTATTCCCTCCAAATCAAATCAGAATCTCATTCTGATTGATAGTATTGATTGTAGTTGTGAGATTATTGTTACTGGACCACAGAACTGCTATAAATTACCAGCTGGTCACACCGATATTAATATACCGCTAAACAACAAAAGAATCTACAGGTTGGTTGATCTTTGAAGCAAAAGCAGAGTTGATCAGTAGTACTGTAATGATTACTGCAAAGAGACTTTATACTCAAGAGTGATTAGTGATTATTAGCATCTTTAAGAACCCCCACATATATAACCCACCTTTACTGTTTTATAGACATTTTTAATAATCTATTGTCGTTCATTCAATATTTGGGAACAACTTCTGCGTTGCAGATAATCCGCTCGCTCTCATACTTTCAACTTTTTGGTAAGTGTTGTTTTTATCATACTTTAAAACTAGGTGGTAAAACATTTAGTGCATTTAAACTTGTCTAAATATCATGTAACATAATTGGAATTTGGAATGGCCAAACCAAGGCAAGGGTAGCTATTGCATGTCTTTAATTATTATTGGTTAAAAGGTAATTGAAAGATTTGCAAACTTACCGAGCAAGTGATATATTTTCCACTGCCTCCTGAGAAACTATGCAGGGCTCTTTGGCAAATCGATTTAGACGAGCTAAAGGAACAACTACCGCTGCTAACACTAAAAAGTAAGGCTCGTCTAAAGGCTGGAGCTGACATTTGAATGATTGTTTCACAATCGCAAATCCTCTTATTATTCTTTCGTGTGGCTGCGGCACGTTGACAGGCACGCCAGAGGTTTTGGTTGGTCTGTTCAGCAGATGCTCCTGCTTATGGCCAGGCCTGTAAAAAATGGTAAAAAAATATGTGCGAAATGAGATTACTTTTGGCATACATGTAAGTAGTAATTGTAACAAAGTACACAGCACAGCACAAAGAAACATTTTTGTCAAAGCTTTCATACTTATAATTTTAATTTAATTGAATTGTTCTTTTGTGTCGCTAATTTTCATGCTATTGTAGTTACAGTTAAAATTATACTTTTTAAGCTCATCCAGCTTTTATCATTATGTATTTATATACAACACTGCACACATATATCTTATATGATAGATTCGAATAAGTACCAATTGATACAACTGCTAATAATTAACTTAATTTGGAATTAATTCTTTCACTTTTTGGAGTTGACAGCTTTACACCATTTTAAAGAAAGCTTATTTATGACAAATATTGTGTAGTTCATTCACAGGAGTATATATACCTACAAAATATTTTGAATAATAAGGGGCTGCGCACTTACTTGTAATAATTGTTTCGTAAAATGTTATTAACTCGTTGTTTTTTATGCTGGAGTCAATTTTTTCATGGGTGGAATATTCACAAGCGATGTTATTTTTGCTGTGGAAGAGTATTAATTAAACGTGAAATGTTGTTGTCTGCTATGATCGCAAATGATCAAAAATTGGTCACACATGCATATACGTACGTAACACGATTTAAGGGTCGGTTAAGGAATGACAGGAATTCATGTGGAATTATACATTTAAATGATAGAAAACTGAGCAGAATGAATAGTGACAAATCTGGTGGAATGCAGATTTAGATTGTACTTTTGGTGTGGCTCTCATAATGCAGTCATAGTCATGATGATGATGAAATGAAATAATTTTGTTATCAGACTTGAAGACGACAGTAAAGTATGTATAATTTGATAGTTTGTAAGATGATAGGGTCGTTGGAGGTTAAGCACGATAAGAGTAATGCATAAGCTGTAGGTATTTAGTCTCTTCACACGTTTTACATTCACATCTGTACCGTCTAAAATGGAATGAATTATCAAAGTTGGAAAAATATGGAAAAACATGTTTGTGACTAAAACTATTCATGATCAATAACATTCATCAGTAATCTCCTTACTGTACCTAATGTACTGAATTAGCAGTAGTGTCGTGAGAAAAGGAAATGTACCTAGTTTAATTATCAATATCCTTTTTCTTTTGACGCAGATATTTCATTTTTTTCGACAAATCTTATCTTACAACTTTCCTCATTGTATATGAGTCCGGTACTATGAGATAATATGGAGTACCTATTACATACCTATTCCCCAACAATACGATGAAAAAGACAAAGCTTTCATTCACGCAAAAGAATTTCATATCGTATTTTATTAGCCTCAAGAACTCATGTTTTACTACCTCCGGAGAATTAATGATAATGCTTGGGATAATTTATTACTGGGTTATGTATGTACCCAAATTTGGTCCAGCAAATAATTTTAATAGCGGTCATATCGATTCACAAAACGATGTCATAGCCCATGACTCATATAACGGATAACCTTGTAAGGTTATCCGTAGCTGTTTCTTTTCAGAGAAAGGGACATGTCCGTGCTACGCTGTGGGGCATTAGAAGATTCACTTTAACGTGAGTTCGTACGGATATCATCATCTTGAGAATTATATGAGTGCACATTGCGAAAGCTTAAATTGTATTAGATAAATACGTGACCCGTCACTAAACTTGAAACGTAATCTACCAATACACAATAATGTTATACTCGAGTGTTAGTAGGGTAGGGTAGCCAACATACACCTCAAAAAGTTTATCGAAAAGATAAGCTTTTAGCTACAACAAGAAGATGTAATACGTATGAAATTTGGTGGTTATTCCTAATCTTAAGAATTGTCACTACTGTCAGTGTAATATTGGAATACAAATGTAGTGTTATCATATAAACAGTAAATTTAACGAAACGGCAAACCTCTGTTGTGTCTCCAACGATGGCATATTATTGAATCAAGGACGAACCATCGCTCTGTTCCCGTCCTTTAGAATTTATTTGCATGTCGAATATCGCGTTTTCGATTGTTTTATGATTTCATTCGATTAATTTCACAATGACACTACTAATAATTCACAACTAACAACGGATATTGGTCAGTACACATTCAGAAATATAATTTTTCTTACAGATCATTCTTTCCTGGCCACATACGGCGTATCAAAGCAAGTTTCTACAACGGATACTACTTTGCATGAATACATTTTCAATAAACGTGCGAAACTTGTGTAGGCACAAAATGTCCGCCATTAAATTGAACTTGATTGCTGCGTGTGACGCAAAATTGGGGATCGGTTTGAAAAATGAACTACCGTGGACCTTAAGGTAAAAAATTGCATCCTCTGCTACCAATGCAGGGAGCTTAACTTCATCACATGAACACTTATAGTAAGTGGCATGCATGCACACTAGAAAAAGAGGCTCTAGATAAGCTAAAATCCTATTTGGTATACCTATGTAAACAGAAATGAAATGGCCTACTTCAACCGGATGACTACCGGCATATCGAAAGGCGCGGGCTCAACTTCCGGTGAAAGCACAAGAAACGTGGTTGTAATGGGAAGAAAAACATGGGATACCATTCCCTTAAAATTTCGTCCACTGAAAGGCAGGATAAACGTGATCCTCAGTAGAAGCAAGCCCGAAGAGTAAAACTTTGTTTCTTATTTCGTCCAACTTTATAAACTTTTTGGCAGGACATTCATACGTTTTTACATTTCTTTAAAGGGAAGAAGCTCGCGATGACGTGATATGGACCATAAATTGGGATGAAACTATCCAGACGTTAAGCGAGTTGGATAAAACCGGGAAAATAGGCAAAATTTGGGTTATAGGCGGAAGCTTCGCGTACAAGGTACTTACCTGCATGATTTTACCATTGTGAAAGTGCAAACTATTTTGTATCACGACATCCTACAACAAACTTTCTATTTTTATGACTTATAATTTATTTATACAGTTAGCCTTGGATTCGCCGTACTGCCACCGAATTTATTTGACACGGATTCAGAATGACTATGGCTGTGATGTATTTTTCCCAGAATTTGACCTGGACGCCTATCAACTTGTGAAGTATGTAGATATGACATGCAATTTATTTAAAAAACTGTCTGAATTCTATGCGGACATGCTCATAAATGCTATGTCTTTGTATGTAGGGACCCTGAAGTACCTGATGAGGAACAAGAGGAATCCAATGTCAAATATCATTTCCACGTGTATGAGAAAGTAGCTTGAATAGCTTCCTTGATCATTAAATTTATGCACAAACAAAAATTGCCCCAACACGAACTCTTTATACAAGTGTATGATAAGACTACTTGTTCAACACTCTGTTGACTCTTTATTGACATTTTATATAACTTATCAGTTCTAATCCAATACTATTTTGTATTCCATGCATTACACGTTATTATTAAATTCTAGAGAAAATATCTTGTATTTTTACTCCATTGATTGATGGTTGATACCAATATCAGCCTTGTACATAATGGATAATATACAGTATAATTAATTTTGTTTGTCATAATATGTACTTTTTTTATTATTTGCCGTTAGTACAGCATTAAAACATTAAATACTATAGGTAAAACCTTACCAGAAATTTTCATGTCTTCTCATTTTATCGTGAATAGCACTGATTATCATGGTACTGCATTTTCAACGTTTCTTTTCTAATCTTCCATTAATTCCATACAGGTACTTAGTATACATTATTTTTATAAAAAGATTTGACATTTTTTCATTTTATTAGGTTTTTGGAACCTTTCCCTTTTTGAGAATCTTGTTCTTATCCTTGTTTGCATGTCTCGATGTAATTAATTATTGGCAGCAGAGAACTTTTTTTCACATAAATTCTATGCTCAGAAAAGGCGAAGATTGCGATTGCGGCTAAACTAAAAAACGTGTGTCTAGGTATTTATACAAATGCATTATACAACTTCACATTATACAGTCGCGTCTTTCAGTAGTAAAGCAAAAACTTAAACTAAAGTGACTAACAATTTTTTAACACATTCATATCACCCACCAACAACACTCAAAGTTTTCAATATTTATATCCAAGATCAAAGAAAACAAATAAATTATAAGCATGTTAAGTTCGTAAATATATTTCACTAATATTCAGTAATTGTATATCAGTTAAACTTAAAATTACAATATTTTACTTGTTATAACTCACAATGTTTGTTTTGTAATTTGTCAAATTGTTGGAAACAAAATTGAAATATCTGGCACTGTCGTCTATGATATTTCCCTGTAGTAGTATATATCATCAAATATCACTTGATAAGTTCCCAGTCAATCAATGGTCTCAACTGAATGGTCATTCTGATTTTCCTGCCAATCTCCTCATTCTCTCAGTCACCAAATTTGATTGTGTATTATTTTGTGTAGCAAGTTCTTACAACTCTCAACCAAATCTGGGAGGATGAAAAGAGCCTGTTAAAGATGCACAAGTACAAAATTGTTGACACGAGGACTATATTATGTATTAAATTCTATTCTACATTCTAATAAAGTGATGAGGAGGTTTCTACTTTCCGAGACTAATTTTAAGATACGCTATTTCTATTACTTTTAGGATATATTATAGACACACGCACGACACAAATAAATCTAAGCTATATAAGTGATATAGTATTTTAACAAATAAGTACATACTTTCTACTTTTACTTTAATTTCGGTACCTATACATATTTACACATATTTGTATACATTTTTTTTCTACTGTAGCTGTAAATGTGCACTGCACAAGGGTGTAGTAGACCAAACTTTCTATTTCCGGTTTACAGTGTAAAAATTATTTGATGGACTTGCTGCATGTTGTGTGGCAGGTAAGCCTTTTCAAAACTTGCAATCCATGCTATGCAATGTAAGTTCAAATTGCTCGTCATCAATCAGATTTTTTACCGACAGATTAAACTATTTTTTAAATACATATGGACATTCTCATCTCAGACCCGTTATCTGTTTAAGTCATTTACACTGTATGATATTTTTGGTATTCATACACTGTTGACGGAACTCTTTCGGCACTAAATCATAAAAATGTAATATTTTAATGTCTGCTTGTATGCTAACTCCTATACATTTACATTACTTGATATATTGTCTAGTAGTGTTTATTATTGTATTTTCATCTACCAACGGCTCAGCTGCACTCGTGTCTTGTTCGAGATATATTAGAGTTTTTAAAAACATGTACAATAAGTCCTCTCGACTGCTGAGAAGCTGCAAGTCTACATACTAAAATGGGAAAAATTGCTTTGTTGCTTTCAAGGTGCATACTGGTTTAAATTATGCTCCAAACTCCATTAGCCAGCAATGAATATATTGAATATTATTCAAAAAATCAATTTGAAATTAAAGAACACAACTACAACAACACAAAGCCACGGGCTTTAGTTTTTAGCCGGTAATCTATAGGTCATGCTCATGGGATGTGCAGAGTTCATGCTTCGAGGGATGCCATTACCACTCCAATCTGCAGCAGGAATGCTAGATGTATAAAAACGGGTTGAAGTCTTGTTGAATATAGGTAGCAGTTCATTTGCTTCGTTAGAGAGAGCCTGGAAGAGAAACAAAAGAGCTTATAAATTCTTCCTTCGAGATTCGGCCATGATAGAAAAATACATGCATATTCACTAATTTCAGCGTGACTGACATACCTTCAGAAATATAACGGCATCTGTCCCATAGCCTTCGTACGATGTAACCATCAAATCCCCCTGAAAATACCGAGCGTAAAGCCGGGAAAGCGGAAGACCATATCCATACCCTGAATAAAAATAGATGATGCATTTTATTAGATAAAGTTTATAGGCAGTTTTTTGGCAATGAATTTAGATGGGTAAGTAGCGCAGCAAACCTGCAAGTGGGACTGTATTTGTGTGATCTGTAGATGCTGGGGGCTGAGGAGCTGTTGAGTACATGTACTGGAACAAAAGGTCAGTATTGCGTCTTGGGATGCCACCTCCTTTGTCGGAAATCTTTTTTTAGGAAAACATGCAATAAATTCAAATGTCAGTCAAGTAATTACAAGGATCTACCTACATTAATTACCAGCACACTGCATCAAACAATGGGGATCAAACATCGAAAATGTATCATCATACCCTAATACTAATGTCTTCTTTCCCTAACGCCACCAATGCTTCAATCGGTGGATAGTCTTCAGAGGCTGCACCATGATGCTCCACAACAGCTCTCATAGCGTTTTTAAACAACTCAAAAACCATGTGGTAGAGATGCGAAGGAACATAAACAATTTCAATGGGGCTACCCGAAGCAACGCCTACAAAGGAATGTTTAATGTAAACATGATATGTACATATGCAGCATAAACACATTTGAAAGTCATTAATTGTCTTCAATAATAAAGTATCCTTGATCTTCCTTCCTCCATTTATCCTCTGCAAAATGTTACTCACCATTATGCTCCTTCACGACTAGATCAGGCGAGACGAGATAATATTGGTCGCACAAAAACCTTGCATTCTCGAAAGCATCATTGATAACGCTGACTACATTGCAGTAGGGATCGATTGAACCAACATGTCTTGACGGACATGGCGTTTTTCCAAATAAAAGAGCTAGAAAACAAGAGAAAAGACAAGCAAGAAGATGTTTTTTAGAAACAAACAAAATAAAAATTTGCATTTATTTATTTATATATTGCAATCTAGGCACGTCCGTGACGAATGAAATTTTAAAGAGAAAAGTGAAGGAGAGTTATATACGAATATGCACACAAGTGCGAACGTGTAATGTGCAGAAGAACACTAATAATGTACTTACTATGCTGATTTATAAGCATTCTGATAGAAATACGGGACATGTAGAAACGATCCAAGAAATATTGTATGCTGTGCTCCATGGACGAGTCCACGAGATGAGAATCTTTGAGTTCCTTGATTCCCTGAGCCATGGTCGGAACAACATCAGCATGACGGTTTCTAATTTTTGTCAGGGCGTCCACAAAACTTTTTAAAGAAAAAACGTACATTTTAGAATTTAAGTGCATACACTCGTCATCGCATTATCATATAGCTGAACTTTTTAGCATGAAAAAATAAGCCGTAGCATTAGCATCTTCAAGTGCATACATAATATGTAAATGGCATAGCGCAATTCCCTATAGTTTTTAACTTGTCCCTCTATTTCATACGTAGTTTTTTAACATTTCTTTCACAAAAAGCTCGATTGCAACTTGTAAAGTTTACTGACGTCAAAAGCCAAAAGAACTGAAAGATGGGGATTACTTTCAAGTTTAAAAAATTCAATTCACAAGTTTAATGAAATAATAATGGCGTGTTATGCATGACATGATGCTGAAAATAAACTACATAATGTCATGCACGCGGTGTTGTTCTGTCTGCACAAGAGCTGCGGCTACATTACACTTCCTTATATACACAGCTACAAAATATTGGTATACTTACAGCTTCAAAGTATCTGGATCGGGTGGCTTATTTTCAAACTCAAGGATTTCCGCAAAGCTCATCGCGTACCAGTTTTCCACGAGGTGAACTGATGGCATATGCTGCAACTTCTCTGGCAGTAAATTAATTTCCTTCATGATGTTTGCCAAGCGGACTGGAAGCTCTTTCTTAAGGAACTGAAATGACTTCTCTTCAGAAGCTTGTCGTCCTGCAAAACCAAGATTAAAAGAGTAGAAAATGAGTGTTTCAAGTGTGATCAAATTAAGAGCAAAAATGGAGAAAGAAGGTCGTGCCCTGGTCGTAGCAACACTCTCTTTTCTGTCTTTTGTTTACTTTCTTTCACTTTGGTGGATGCAAAAAGTATGAGCAAAGTGCTGGGAAAATGTTAACCCCAAATGTAATTTCTTTCAGCCTGTTAGTACACAAGAAACTTTCTCTCACTTTCACATGTCAGTTTCAAGTTTCCTCTTATCCTATGTAGCATCAGTTGTAGTAAGTAGTTCGTAGCCATTATTGTTTAGGAGAATTGGATATACATACGTTGTACGTGAAAAAACATGTCAGGTTTTGTCATTCCACTGCCTACTGTAAAATTGTTGAATTTACAAATTCAGAAAATCTAATTTTCTGGTTACACCATTCATCATTCATGTATTCCACATATGCTGTCTATATAAGTGACACTCATATTTTTAACAAGTGAGAGCTTTTATGGAAGAGATTTGCATAACAAATGCCCTCTGTTAACGCTATTCTATGGCAAATTTAATCAGGCAGTGGAAAATTGGTATTAAAGCAGAGCGTGTGCTTGCTGACCCAAGCGATCTGGAAAGCGGAAATGATTCAGTAGTGCTTGTACCGACTGACTGAGTTGTAGAATGTCCATATATTATGCTCCCTTTTATTTGCCACATGCTCTCATCCAGTGCCCTTCCAGTAGTGTGAAAATTATGTGGCTTCATTTCATAAAACCTTAAATGAAAATATCTACTTCCAGTAATCAATATGTGCAACTAAAGAGCATTCATGGAGTGGAGCAAGTTGTGTCCTTAGAACAAAGGAAATAGAATCAATTTTCGATACAAGGTTTCTCGCTAAAAACTTATTATCTGGTCCAACCAAGCGAAATATGTTGATCTGACGTTGGCTCTCATCTCATGCAATGTAATAGCCCTTTTTCAATTGAAAATTTATGTATAAGCTGCGCGCATGGAAGGCTAAAGGAAAATGAATTTCTGGGCAATCCATTCCGTTATACTGAAATTCATCCATGTGCCAAAGCTAGCCTAAGCATAAATTTTAAAAGCCGCCAAGTACTGGAATTGAGGCGGAGTTATATATGTATGTATGCAGAACACTCCAAAAATTCTATAATTAATTAGCTGGCTTTGTAAGAATATTGGAGTAACAAATTGAAAAGTTGTGCAATTTCCGTCTGTCTCAAAATACGCCAATGCTGCGATCCAGTGCTAAACAAATGCTGGACTAAACAAAGCTTTAAGTCGGCCTTTGGTGGTGCAATAAATTAAACTTTCCTTGCTAAATATAAATCGGCAGCAAATGCATATGCCTACATACATACACAACCATTCATCCGCCCCCACATCCTCTCATTCATGCCATAAAACTATACCTATAGATCAAATTTTCAATTCTACACACATCCTTCGAAAATGCAGACAGTATCTGTACTATATCATCTTGCATCTTGTGGTTTTTCGACATGTAAATGCATACATACAAATGCATATTTTTTTCATTCTAACTGAAAATAATTCCAAAAATAAAAATGCAACTTTGTACTTTTATAAATAAACTATGTTCTAAACACGGCTTGTGTTCTAGCTTAGTTACTAGTGATGTATGATGATGGAATAGGAAAATGTTCATGCTTGTTCGTATAAATCCAGTTAGACACCAAGGTCAGGGTGATCAAAATATTTATTATGCTCCGACTAATATCATGACGCTGAACGATCTTCTTGTGATCAGGAAAACGTGCGGTGATGCATGTTATGCATGTGATTATGATATGATTATTATGATTCAACATCTTCATACGACCGTCTCCTTTCACAGTATACTGACAGAGTGCTATACTGTCTACTAAAGAATGAATGAATATTGTACATAAGATGTAAGAGTGAATTAATTCTTGAAACTGATTATTATACAGATTTAATTTAATCTTTTCCTCTGTTCGTCATTTTGTGAAATATGGGAACAAATGCAACTCAATATGAATTTGATATATTGGAGCTGTTGACGATGCTGAGAACATTGAAAGGTAGGATTGAAATTAAGATTGATTAGACTTCAATTATTAGAAGTCAGCAGAAATGTTAATTGGCCACTACAGTATGCTACCATCGCAAAATATTTTGCGTTGTATACTTTATACTGTGATCGATTTAATGAATTCGAATTTGTCTTGTCTCAACATTCATAATATGTATAAGCATAGGCACATATATGAAACTTGAAAGAGGAAACTAGCAAAACTCCATTTGGTCCAATTGAATGCAAAATTGCAGGCGTGCTATTTATAAGTTCATGTCTTTTGTGATTCAAATTCGTAACATGTTATGAGCATGTTGCTAGTTCTCGCAATCAATAAAATTTTGTTACTTTTTTGTTAAGTAAACAAAGTATAGAGCACACATGTGTTCATCCATCTATTTTACGATATGAATGAGGTGACAAGCAGTTTCATGTGTAAAAGTTGATAACGCGAACATGGTTAATCGTACATGACAAAGTAAACAATACGAGGCGTTAACTTAATTATGTAGAATATCTCTTTTTTGTTGGTGTATAGAACGATAAAAAGTCCTCGTTACACTACTGACTGATTTTTAGACTTCAACAAGGCAATAAAAATTGACGTAAGAAAGCTCACCGTGGCGTATTCACGATCATATTCGTCAGTTTGCATGCATAATATCTCGTGCGTTGCATCGCAATCGCTTATCAATCAGCCGTAATTTGCTTTCACTTTGTTTGATAGAAAGACAGCCTAATTTATAGTAGGTTAGGAAAGCAGAGCCCATGCCCACTCCCACTATCACGAAAGTCTGACAAGTCGTTAATAGGCTATTGGTAACAGTTTGATAAAAAAAAGAAAGCTATTCGTATCGCATGTTCACATATCGGATGCAATTTAATTGCTTATGAAGTCACTCCTAGTAATCGATACGGCATAAAGAATGACACACGGGATTTGTTTGTCCAGCCAATGAAATATTCAACAAATAACAATACTGAAATAATTTGTCATGTTTCATAACGTCAGAAAGAGAATATCTATGACCTTCTTTTTACACGCTTAACTAACTAGACCACATGGTCAAATGCGGTGCTACTTTCTTTCTTCTCATTTCTACTTTCTTTGCTTTGTACAAAGGTAGTATAAACACACATTACATGTGCACAAGTACATATTTATTTTGATAAAGACAACAACAACTATTATCAATAAGCAAAAGAGACAAAGACGGTAATTGTATAAGGCATGTTGCAGCAACATATTTTCATTTCCTCTGTTGTGCCCTACTTTCTCTTTGTGCTCTCATATGAAACCAGGATGAAACAAGTAATCAATATGCTTTGCAGAAAGAACAAAGTGAATGAGCTCGGACATGGAAAGTAAGGTACAGAAATATTTTTGACAGTAGTTCTGTCCGTGTCACTCATTTACAGCCACTATAGTCAATGTAACCATGCATCAAGTCATTTTCCTTATTAATATTTACAGTTATAGCATTTATGAATGTGGGCAAAAGTACAGACGAACTAGATAGAAAAGTCAACTTACCGAAATCAATAAACTGCTTGATCGATAATGGCGAAGGGTTGAATTGCGAATAAAAGTCCAGCATTTTGCCGAGACTTCTGAAGACCCTCGCCGTTAGCCTCATTTTAATTGATGCGAGTATAAAAAGCAACCAGAAGAAGAAATGTGAGCTATCTTGATACTATTCCGTTTTGGTTCCCCCACGACGCTAGCAAGTAGTAGGTAATCCTGTCCGTAGGAAGCTTGAATTCTCGGATTCCCTTCTTATTTTCCCACGACCCTCGACGGAATCTAGCTCACAGCTATTTTCGGTTTTTGGTCCTCTTAGCCAATGTGGTAGAAAGATGGTTTTGTATAAATGTGTTATGTTTTATGAGGTAGTAGTAAATACGCTTCACAAAAACGCTGCTCTGCGCTGTCAGTATATAAAATATCCAGCAAGAAGAGACAAAGAGTAAAGTTGAAGAAGAACGTGTGCGGTGGCGGCGGAGAGAAAAATATAAAGGTTACAATCCAGCAATGATAACGACTGGAGGAAATAAAAAGTTCCCGTATTGTTAACTCAACAGTGGATACTTATTCCCACAGTAATACTGATGGGTCCCGTCATCGGCCACCTGGAGTAGTGCCGTGCTGCTGCTGACGGTTGATAAATCCAGCGTAGAATGGGATAAGGATGATAAAGATGTACAACTTATATTGTTGGACTGGTGATGATGATGATGATGACAGTGGTGACAAATATGGTTACTACTGCTGAGTAATGATGAAACTGAAATACTTGATAGAGAAAGGAGACGTTGATGATGAGGTGAACACTCCTTGCCCTTCCGGAACATTGAATATAGCTTTTATCCCTTTTCCTTTGTCTTCCTAGAATGGATTCAGATACACTATAGTAGATGTAGAGTTGTTGTTGGCAGAGAGAGAAATTAGCGGAGCTTTTGTTTCCGCTGAAAAGTGAAGGTATAAATTTTCTCCGCTCTGTGTGGATGAAAGACTACTAATATAATAAATATAATGAATTAATGGCGTTCTGAAGACTATGATGATGATATTGATGATAACTTGATGGCCAGGGTATAGAGATGATACTGCTCAGGTATATCACACGACACAAGTCTGCTGTGATGTTTGTTTGAAGATGCTCTCGCGAAAGGGAAAGCCGTCACTTTCCTCCTCTCACACGACAGCTATTGGTGTTGGTACTACTACAGAACACATTTACTTTACTTCAAGGTCAACAACAAACTGTTGTTCATTAGTCTCACTTGCGCTGAATAATGGTAGGTAAGTCGACGAGAGTCTATAAGGATGTGTGAAATCTCTGGAAATCTTGCCGTCCTATTCTGTCATGGCACATTTGGCTTTATAGCCGTCGTCGTCTTGTTCAAACAACGAGGTATTTGAGTGTTTGTGTGGCACCAGAGAACTTGGTGGTGGTGATAATAAAGTGCCAAAGACACCACACACCAATGTGGAAATAGCAAATCTTTTGGTGACAGTAGAGTATAATATGCAAATGTGATGACACTAATGTAAAATGTACGTATTGGTTGTTGTGAATGGGCGGCTCCGTTTGCTTAGATGTGGTTTCGACAGATTCGCTAGAAAAAGTAAGCGTGACAAACTGCACATGTGCATACGCTGAAACCTGGAAAAACAAATAAACATACGCAAATGTAAAAAAGCTTTTAAGAATAAATTGGGTACATATTACCTACTACCATTGCACTACATGAGCTTCTCTGATGATAATAATATATGTAAACTCCCATCTCTTTTTTAAGATTAGGATTACATGCCGTGTAGGTACAGGAAAGTTGATATGATAGTTAATGGCCATCATGATGAGACAACCTTAATACCTAATTTCTATACGCAGTCCTTATATATGCTAGACAAGGATAATTGGTTTGTATAATCTTGGCTATGCTGGATAATGATAATACATATGTACATACCGTAAATTCTGAAATGAACGCAGCTGCGTTCTTTAGGCAGCATCGAAAATTTCCTCGGGAAACGCAGCTGCGTTTATTTAAGAGCTGCGTTCATTTGAGAGCTGCGTCAAGCGCAAACTCAAGTAAATTCATACAACTAAAATCATAAATGATTTAATTTATCATGTGTTTTACTGCAAAATTATCGGTAAATCAAAGAAAATGGAACAAAAACTGCTGTGCGAAATTAAGTTTTTCACAGTATTAAAAATTTTTCTAAGTTTATCCACACTACGCTGGTTATGACTTACATGTGCAGCTAAAATGAAGCTCAACTACAGCCAAATTCGTTGTTCAATAATTTTAGGGGCTGCGTTTATTTGAGAGCTGCGTTCTTTACGCTGAATCACATTTTTGTACGGGGAACGCAGCTGCGTTTATTTCAGAGCTGCGTTCATTTTAGAGACTGCGTTCATTTCAGAATTTACGGTATATAAACATACTTATCTCCAGAACATGAGCTCCAGGCTCCCAACATCGCACAAATATTATTTGTTTGCAATCACAAACGAAAATGTTATACGTTGTATATAGCTAATTAACTAATTCATTATGGGAATATGACAAACAATATACTCTTACCTTATTTTCAAGAAGACGTGCTGCTCTGGATCAAAGTAGGACGCAACCGAATTTTGGAAACTTGTGTCAATTTGTAGAAACGCAGCGTATATGGCATAGACGACAGGCCTGGTATTTCAAACCTACAGCAAACAAAATGTAAATTCAAATTAATATTATATGAGATCCTCTGACATTTACGAGTTAACTATTAAATAAAAAGGTCCACTACTCTCAAGTAAATAAGGGCAGTGAAACTTTTAATAACATTTTAAGCAGTACAAAGAAAAACCTGCAGCAAACTGTTCGCCAACTTACAAGGGAAGTATCAGAATGACCACATCGATATGGCCTTGTGAGATATGTCATATTTATCAATTTTTCGTGATAAATTTGATGGTAAGATTCCTTTTCCCAAATGAAGCCTTATATTCGCTCCACAGTGGATTATTGGTTTTCGCGGGAAATTTTCCAGCTTTCTAGATAGCAATTAACATGGGGGAAATTAAGTGAGGGAAGACCCCCCTCTTTGCAAATTTTTCAAAAATTTCGGTTTTGCCAAAGTTCAACAAAATCGATATTCATGGTATCTAAAACCTGCATGTGGGTAACAAATTTGATTTTTGTCAATATTCATGGAATTTTGCAAATGGAAACAATTTACCTCGCACAGCATTTCCTATACTAACTGATATCTATAAAGAGATAATTCACTGTGGAGAGAATATAAGGCTTCATTTGGAAAAACGAATCTTACCATCAAATTTATCACGAAAAATTGATAAATATGACATATCTCACAAGACCATATCGATGTGGTCATTCTAATACTTCCCTTGTTAGTAGCCATTTAGCAGTTAGTAGTATGTATTAGACCATAATATGTATCAATTTTGCTGTTTTTGACTTTCTGTTCTTCCTGTTTACAGGATTATTTCACGTCTTCATATTTTAATCTCTTTTCATTAATTACAGATTACAGACAGTATTCCATGTCAGGAAACAGGAATTGGGATGGGATGAGCATCAACAAGGTATGTACCGTACCTCATAAAAGACACGTAGCCATCAAATGTGGCATATTATTCATGCGATTCTGTGAAATCTAGATTGCTAACTTTAGGCACCTCTATCACTGGAGTGAAATGAGAAAGCCTTAAGGCGACTTTACGTAGCAAAAGTCTTGTATCTCGATGCTGTCGGTTGCGGTCGTAAAAAGATGAATAAAAAGTTTTTCAAATTTAATTTCTCCTTTTCTCATAAACATCATCACCACTTCACCTTCGACCTTTCACCCAGAACTTTTGTTATGTGCTAAATGTCTGCCTGCAGGTAGCTCTTTGAAACGAAGTATAACGTAAAGTTGGAATATACCACCACAATAACCCAAGGTCACTGGCAATGAATGAATTCAAGCTATTCATACTGTCATTTGGAAAAACTTTACAGGGTTTATCAGACGATCATATTCATAAATGTGCTAGAGTTAACCAACTAGAGCAATTATGCGGTACTTGTGCAGAGACAAAATGTAATGAACACAAAATTCATATGTAACAGACTCATCAAAATTGCCAGTCAACAACTTTTCGTACGATCATGTTTTCGCTGGACCAGGTAGTTTATATATCTGCAGAGGTCATTATGGACAACATACTACCATCTTTTCATGAACTACCTATAGTCACACGTCACATCAGCAGTTATATATTTATTCTCCGTAAATAGGTAACAGATTGAACTGACTGAACGAGTTATGATGGTCTTATTGATAACTTGATAATGATAGAGATTGAGTTATCAAGGAATCATGAGACAACCATGCCATTTAGCCATGCACAAACTTAAGTAGATACCTAGGTGGATATTTTAATTTTGATTGGGGTAAAACAACAAATGGTTATACCTACATATGTACGTGCTTCCACAAAATCAATGTTTATACTGAATATACATAACTTTTGATTTAACTTTCATTTACCTACATTTGTTTGCATATATTGTATCACGTGTGAAGCGAATAAATATCACCTGCATAGGTATATATTTTTTCCTTCCATACTTATTGTATTTGTTTGGACAAACTTTTTATTATTATTTTTAGTGAACTGCTCAATATATATGCTTCATGTAATATAACATAAAAAGTTTTATTTTTGGACTTTACTTACGAATTAATGCTACCAACTATCTGTCACGAAATACTTATTTGTCAAATATAAAAATGTATTTCTCCATTAAAATAGTGTCAATTAATATGAACTGATAATATAAAAAATCTGATAGGTGCCATGTAGAGGTATGTAAACATTTTAGGTGAAGAGGTTTATCTTTGCTGCTCTCTGATAAAAATAGCGACGACGACGTTTCAATAAGGTACATGGACATGTTAACATTTCTATGAATCATAGACTACGATGTAAGATGTATGTAACACACTACTACAGATGAGCAACGATAACAGTAACAATAAAAGTTTTGTTGCACAAATACATATAACACCTGAGATGGATTGATACATCGAAAATCTTGTACATTGCGAAAGATTTTTCTGTCAAGATGCAATGCCTTGAGCAAAAGGGCAAAAGTAACTTACCTACAACACCGTTACACCTACATTTGTTGATGCACAGAGAGTTGGACAAGAAATATGTTTTATCAAACTTTCACCGGATGTAATCCATATCATCGTTGGCGAAAACTTTCACTCTATCTAAATCAAAATTTGTCCTCCAACTTTCAGAAAAATTACTCTCTTTCCTAGTTTCTAAACAAGACAGCTCTGAATGGTGATTTGGTGAAGCGGAAAGAACTCCCACAGCGAATAATCGTGAATTGAGACACGCGAGAGCATTCCACCGCTCGTACTGCTCACCCAACACAACCTACAATCCATTTTTATTGTAGATGGAAAGGAATAAGATACTGTTTTTCCTACATTATGCATCTTTCAATTTTCTCTCCAAGTTCAGCTGCTGTTCTCGTGGTCATCATTCCTCTTCTTCACAAGATATCCCCACAGAGGAGGAACAATAAGATAGGGAATATGTTTGCGGGAGAGCATCCACCGATCTCAACAAGAAAACCTGACTGGAAGAGACATACATTCAACCCATTCAAGAGAGATTGATTTTTATTCTCGTTCTTCTTATTTTCTTTGTGTTTGTTCAGTTCGGTCGGTCGATCTACTAGAGAGTGACTCACTTCCTCTTAACCGAACTCAATATGATACCTATGTATTCTGTACATACTTGCTGACTTTTATGACAAAGTTGAATAAACAACATTGGCTATTCAAATAGTATGTGTATTTATTGTGGTCTCTTATTATACTCCTTTGGAGCAGAAAAGTATCGATGATGCAAGGCATTAAGAGCCCTTCCAGAATTCCAAAAGTGGAAAGCTTCCAAGATTGCAAAAGGTTATATTTTTTGCTACTATGCTGCAAGTGCATGCTTTCTTCATACCTGCAAAATTGTTGGAGTGGCAATTGGACGGCTACACGGAATGAAAAGCAGAGCCCATAATTTTCCTGTTCCTGAAAAGAATTTTTCATGAATGAATCAAGGAAACTGATTTCTGCTACTTCAACTCAAATCACTTGCCCTGACCTCTAACATTGTTTACTTTGTCGATCCTTTTTTCTCTTTCATTCATTCCTTTCATTCCTGGGAAAATGGAAAACCTAATTCGTGTTTGCACGCCTTTGTCTGCATGTCATATTTTCTACTTTAGAGACCTAATTAGATGTAGGTATGTATGTCTTATAAGAACGTACAGATATATATGCTTATTTACACTGTTTTTATTCGTTAATGATGCTATTCACTAGTGGGGCTCACCGGAAAATGTGTAATCGTCATTTCGTCATCGCTCACAAGAATTGTGAATGGCTCACACAACAGAGGTTACATTGAATCTATACTGCTTGATACAGTTTTTTATATATATTTTGCTTGATGCTGTTACTGTTACTATCACGCTTACTGACTCATTGGAGGAACGACAAGGAATGGCATGCAGGGTTAAAGTACAACTTGATTTGGAACTTTGAGTTTGCACATGACAAAAAACAATTCCTCGGCTCGTTTTCAGAAAATTGGCAAAGAAATGGTTTGGTTAGTTGTACCTTGCACCCTAGGCTTGTTGGTGATGGTACATATTGCATGTAGATATAACAGAAGCGATCAAACGCAAAATTTTATACTGTAACAACAATTACAATGATAGACAATTAAATCAAATTGAACATAGGTATGTACATGCTTATAGCTTTGCAATGGAACAGCACTTGACTATGTACTTTATACGCACTAACCAGAACAAAAGTATATATTTAGGATAACAAAGAGATGACTTACCTCAGCTAAAAATACATGCTACATACGTTGTATGTTGCACACATTTTCCTTTCCAATTTCCTTGTTCCTTTAGATATAATGGAAAGTGACTTGTTTTGCTTCACTCACTTGTACTAGTAACAGAACTGTTAGCTAAAAAATCCAAGAAGTGCAATGATCACCAGTGTTCAAAACTTTGGAATGACAATATTTTTGTGTAGTCACTTTTAGTAAAAAACAATTATTACGTAAGTACTTAAACGGGCAGATATTATGTTGATCCCCTCGTTTAATCAAAATCTGATAAGCTTTTGATGAGCGAAATTAAAGGAGAACTTGTACTTCACTCTGGAGAGCTGACGTAGCCTTAGCCAATCCTACGTTCCCTCTGATGAGCTTAAGGAGTTTAACTGCCTGTGTTGTACACTTACGCTGAATAGTGCTAGAACAAACTGTAATTTGTCTTTATGATATGTCCTATGAATGACATTCCAACGGACAGCAGTGTCGTCATGTAATGTATAGAGTTGCTGTAAAGAAAGATTTTGCAAATGCAAGTTATCTGTCCTACTCCGGGTAATCACAAGATTTTCTCTAGTCAGAGACAAGGTTGTAATTTAAAGAATTGTGTGCTCCTATCCGGATTTTTTTCTTACTAATACTTGCAATTTCTCTGGTAAACTTGCTGCCTTGTTATTTCCAAGATCTGAGCTTACAAGAAAGTCGATTTAGATATGATGCACGACGACAACAACACAGAACACACTCTAATTGGGCAAGTTCATTCAACGATCTTCACGATGATGATGGCACGATATGTAGCTACGTACACTGGAATTGGATGAATACAAAAGTGTAGTAGTAGTAGTAGAATGTAACAAAAGGAAGATTGTTTTGTTTCATTTCTATATAGCGCAAGCTATATATTTTTTATATCAAGATTGCTTTACGCTGTCTGTCTGTTGAACTATCTGTCAAACCGTTTCCGCGATATCTTGGAAACGATGTCGCGATGTGATTAGATTAGCAAATGTATATACTCTGCTCAATAATATTGTTTTTTCAGTAGCATCGTTGAGTGGTTGAGTCCCACACATACAAAATTTGCAAAACTTTTTAAAATACAAATCTGATTCCTTTCAGGTCAAATTCCATGATCCTTTCAACCATTAATTTTGTACTTGTAGCTACATGGAACTTTCGTTCTTTTCATATCCACTTACTCATTCTTTTGTTCTTTCTTCATCGTTTAAATAGATTTCACAATTTCAGTCTCGCCTACTACTTATCTATTCCGCTTGCCTTGGCTAATTTGCTTGTTATTTTGCAGTATGCATGGTATGACTGTGTAGTAGATATAATATTGTTTCCATCCAGTCAGTCAGTCGGCCGAGTCCACTATTATCTATACTCCATCCAAAACCCAACCAACAGCAAATAGAGTTTTACGAGCAAATTTACGTAGTTCTGTTGTACCAACAGAGAAGTTGTATGGTGGTTTTATATTAGTTTGCCTAATATGTATATAACGTGTAGTTGGCAGGTTGAATAGGCCAGGAGACTAGATGGCTCATGGTTGGGAAGCATGTGAGAGTGTTTTCCTCGATAAAAAAAACTTTCTAGAGTACATTTTGGTCCTATTCCGAATCCAACATCCACACTCACATAAGAAACCATCATCATCATTACAAAAACATACTACTACTACGAATAAGCAAGTGCAGGTCTTGTTGCGAGGTGCGTAATATTTTGTTATATTATTGTGGTTCTCAATATCTCTGTTGTACAGAATATTCCATGTGTGGGTACGATTTATTTTTCACGTTCACATTTTTACTTATTGCCATTATCCACGTTCGTTCTTAGTTCCCATGCTGCTGCTGCGAACCGCGAGCATCACAACAACATCATATATTATTCATATACTTCTGAATAAATGGCTTTTGGACATCACTTGAGTTTTCTAGCTGTGTCCAACGAAAACATGTTTTTATGCCCACCTAAGCTTATTGCGCTATATAATTGTAAGTATTCAATTGTGCGCTGTAAATTATCTCGCACTACCTTATGTCATGCACGTTTGCCTCTCTAAAGCTCATCATTATGTAGTACTATCCAAGTTATCAAGTGTGATTCTGTGCATGTATTTCTTAAATTGTCTGCATCCACGCACTTATTTATGAAAAAAATTTCCACTTTATATGTAGGGAGGTATGAAGAGCTTCTATCTATTTAGTGTGGCTGTTGTGTAGTAATAATGATGCATAGGTAAATGGATAAAAAAAACACAAACAAATTACAAAAATGAACAAGGCGGAATAAAATGCTCTGCTGTCGATTTGCACATTAACAAAGCACCTTTCATTTACTCCAAAAACTTATTCCTTTTTATATCCTTATTCTGTTCTTGTGCAAATATTCATATCTCA
This sequence comes from Sinella curviseta, assembly GCA_004115045.4. NCBI lineage: Eukaryota > Metazoa > Arthropoda > Collembola > Entomobryomorpha > Entomobryidae > Sinella > Sinella curviseta. Next base: position 31,360,668 of record CM023203.3, on the reverse strand, counting down.
TAACCTTTGTCTGGTGTTTTATGTACCTTTGTCCTTTTGCGTCTTTCAGGAGGTAGGAAATGAGTTTCTAACTGACAATATGTGGGCCTGATAGCAAAATTTTATCGAAGTAAATGATATGATTACTCCGCCCAAACATTCACGTAGACAAAATGTGATTGGCTGGTAGGGAAGGAGGAGAAGATGTACAATTTATTGCATACACGAGTGTGAGTGAGTAAACAAACTACTTATCTTCGATTCGAATAAATAAGTTGATATGTTCTAGAATCCTACTTATGTACAGCAATGTCAATAATTTTGTCATAAAAGGCTTATTGGATTTTGGATTATATGTCATGATGATGCACATGAAGAGACTCTTGTAACTTGTTTTCCAAATACTTGAACGATCATGATCCTTTTGTTACGTTATGAAAATCCTAATTTCAGTTTTCTGTGATCGCTAGATTCCATATTCCATCCTCCATACACAGAACAAACAACATATTTTTCTTTTGCGTATGAAATGCGTTGAAGTATGTGAAGGTCATAGTAATGTAAATTTTTATGATGCGATGATGTAAATAACTAATGACATGATTTGCAGAAGAGTAATAGTAATAGGTGTGATGTGGTGTAGTACAGATTAGTCGAGATTAACTGCATGGTTGAGGAAGAATAGACTGACACGTGGCAATGTTATGGTTCACAGCACAAACATTAAAAATGTCAATATCTATTGTCACACTTTCAGTAACTCTATTTATGTTTCATAAAACATTTACTGCATTGTCATAATGTGCATCATGTGGACCTGATGCCCTGTTCATTCTCATGACATGTGACAAGATTGTTGGACTGCTATCCTGGCATTTTCTCCATTAGGATGCTGGTAAAGTTTTCTACCTCCTCCAAACCCAAAAGACGCAAAAAGAATATAGATGATAGATTATGCAACGTTTCTTTCTAACCCTCAAAGTAAGGCTAAGCATTCCAAACTACACAAACTGCTGACTTCAGGGTTTTAGGATGTATTTTCAGCTCGATTAATTTTACATTAAGCGTAACCTCGTGACTTTTAAACAAATACTTAACACTTACGGAAAATATACATAGCTTTTACCTGAACTTGAAATATCACAACAAAAGTAATTTGGGTTCGTCATTTATATGTTGTGAATCACAACTTGTGATGTGGCAGAAATAAGTTCTAAAAACATCGTGTTGAGAATCTTATAGTCTATAGTCAGTAATAATATAGAATTATATCTGTGTTAGGAGATGTCATTTAAGTAACGTTTCGCATCAATCCAAAGAAAGTTACGAACTGAATTAGTAAAAGCATGCATTCCATATTAAACACTTACATACAGTATTATATAATTGCAGTTGGGTTTGACGCATTTTTTCACAGATAGGATATTAATTACTATGATAATCCATACTTCAGACCAGATTGATTGAGATGTATGATGCCGTGATGCGCCAATGCGTCAATGTCTAATATGAGAACCAAGATTAATGTATCATAAAACACAATATTTAATATTTTGTTGCATTATATATATATGTTTTGTGCCATAAATATAATTGGTATCTAATCCACTTATTATATAAGTACACCACTTAATTATCCCTACAATTAATCACACTTTTGCTTTTGTTACATTTTTGCTAAACTATAAACATTAACTATTATCACAAATGAAGTGTAGTATTTTTGTCTCCCTATAATACGCTTACTATAGGTATGTAAATATTGTATATGCACATATGCGAAATAAACAAGTTATGAAATCAGTACATTAAAGGTCAAAGTTAATCATGGCACGAAGAAATGACTTAGGAAAACGGTATTTTTAGTGCTATAGGAAATATGTCACTCCTTCAATGGGTTAAACTCTCAAATAAAAATAATGATGTTTGAAATAGAATTGAAAATTCATGATTCAAGACAGGTAAATCATGGTAGAATCTAGAGAATGGATAAGCAGCCAGTTTAAAATCATGAAAAGCTACCTAATAACTTCCCGTCTCATACATTCTGGATGCTGGATCAATCACTACAACAGTGAACTTAGTAGAAATAACTTTTGTGATAGCTTGAGTGAAAGTTGTGTGAATATAATGTATTCCTTTGAAGTGTATATATGTACATAGATATTTCTATAATATATTGGTGCAATTTCTAGCAGAATTTTGTTTTTATCGAACTAATAATATTAATTGAATGCTTGATTATGATTATGACTAATCAGTTTAGTTTCATTAAATTACTAGTAAAACATTACTCCCAACATCATGTGCATGATTTATGCTACAATCTACGACTGGCAGACGAGATTATATGGCAATAATATTGTCTTAAGATATAATCCAATTACATAGTATGGCTTTCTTTCGAAATCAACATTGACATACACATGTATAGTAGGTTGGAATTTTTACACGTTGTTGCACGAATATATTTTTCAGGATACATAATGCCAAGGTCATCATAACCATAATATTCAATGGGCAGTGATACTAAAGATTGATACATATACAATGATCGATGAGGTGACCTTTACTAATTTCGGTTTGAATTCGTAAAAGCCAATTTGCTTACAAATTGCACACAATCTTTTATGATCAACGACAACATGTAGTACTATCCAGCAAAGAACTAACGACTTGTCGTGTCTCATACATAACTAATTAAGTTGTCAATCATTTCACCCCGCATTGTCCTAGGCCTGCATACATTGGAGTTTGTCACGAAATGATGTTTCCTCAATCGCTCTGCTACCAACGGTTTCATGAATTTTTAAACGGGAGGACGACAAGGGAAATTGTTGGAATGCGTCTGATTGTGACTGCTTCTGGAAATACAATGTGTTGTGAGTTTCAACATGACGAATTAGTAATGTTCCTGTTACACCTACAGCACTTGCATTGTTTTCTAGACGTTATGCCATGCTAGATCCAGGAAATTGCATGTGAGGTTTATACAGACTACTTAGCATTCCAAAACTGACATGTCCACTGAAATTGCTCCATGAAATGATTTCCACGAATTTCATAAAATGTTGGGGTCATAAACTCTCTGCACAAGGGTAATTTTATTAGGACTAATGCAGATGATTGTGTATAAAAGGTCAAAATGTTACACGGCATGAATTTTTTATCATCATAACGTTCTTTATGAAATGCTTAACGCCCGTGGGCAGCATATCCAGCACGAAGGTATCCGAGATGCTGTTCACGAATAGCTTTTTGCAAATTCAAGATGTCCTCCCTTGCCTTTGCATGTTCCACAGGTACCGGTGGAGCAACTGGAACTCTGCTGGCACCGCCTGGCCCAAGAGTACGGAATCCATCTAAGAAAGCAAAAATGTTTGCAATTGATTTTATAGATATGTTTATATAAACAAGACGATGGATTACGCTAATTTGATTTTATCGATCTAGGAAGCAATAAACGCTAATTGAAATAACAGGTTTGCCATTCATACAATGAGGCGAATTATAACCGTCACAGTAGTAGCAATAGAGCAGTGTATAAGCGTAACCAAAATTATTAACTTAATGAAGCATAACTCGTCAAAACAAAAGTTGAGTTGCAAATCACGTACCTTTATCTGCAACGTAGTCGACCTTCACAACTTGACCATGCTCGTCTTTGGTTGTGTAGGATCCCTGATGAACTTGTGAGTCCAAAGGATTGCTAAAATGTCCTACTTGCTCGGACTCCAAGCCATCGGAAGTAGCGGAGTAATACTTAAAGTTTCCATCGCCGAGATTTGGAGCGATTTCATGATGGAGTTCGTAAATTTTGGGTCTGAGCGTGGTTTCCAGAAGGTACTGTGGTTGAGCCTCTGCAACTGCAGCGTCTTGCAATGGTGCCTCCGCTACACGTCTCCCATACTGACCTCGTCCGCGTTGACGCTGAGCGTCGCTCCCGCTTTGGAGGAGAATTATCCCCAAAACTAATGCCGTAATCTGGAATAAGTAATTATGTATCTTTTAATTTCAATGTATGACACATGCCAAGTGTGTAGTTTTAAATTCAACTTACCATTGCATGGGTCATGATGCGTGGAATATGTAAAGGACTAAAACATAAAATTTTAAATGTTCTTATATATTATATCGATCACTTTCAGATCCACTGGCTTCTAGAACAACATTAAACTTACTAAATGCGTGCTGTAATGTTTGACATCAGAATATTATAGCAAATCTTAAAAGTATGCGTCACAAGCCTTGTTTTATTGGTACATATACGTTTTGAAAAAATCATATCAAGAATGTACCTTTAGGATTAACACATTTACATGTCATCCCTTCCTTGTATGTACGTCTTAATGATATACCATTTACCATTTAAAGCATTCAGGCGTCGTCGGCGTCGTCAGTGCACCATACTGTTTTGATCAGGTACTATTTTACAAAAGTCCATCGTTGCCGTACAAGCATTATTAACAATAAGTGAAATTAAATGAACACAAAATTGCAGTACAAAAAGGTGCGCTCATTATAATATCATGACGGGATAGACAATTGTAGCAGATAAGGACAATACAAATTGTAGTTCTGCAAAATAAAAACATACACTACATAAAAGATACGAGACTCTTCTCCACACAAACAATCTTAGTCTATGAAAATGAAAATTGTGCTACAATTATTAAAATACATACATGTGTGCTAATATAAAAAGGGCGAGGCTTATCTACAATTATCCGCATGTTGCATGTAATTGAAAGTATCATAAAACGCCTTGTATGAAGGGACTGACGATGAGTGACGTCTGGTAGTGGTAGGTAAGCAATGACTAACAATAATTTAGACACAATTTTACAATGAGATATCGCAGCATACAATCCAAAAGGCATATTTTTCTATGTATTACGTGGCTTAGAGTAAGGAATATGTAAAGCCAACTATCATACGTTCCTTATTGGTAACTTACAATGATGTGTTATCAATTTGATTATATAACTGACACCATGAGATGGTTGCCTTTTTTAACTGCTGGTGTCACGGTCTAAAGTATAATATGAAACGAATGCAAAGAAATACAGCGTCTCTTTCGCTCATTTTTCTTGGTTCATTGTTGAAGGGAAAAGGTAATATGTAATAGTTAAGGTATGATTCACTCACATAGAGGGCTAGATCAACCCCATTGAAGTAGCCTTATGTTATAGTAAGGGTCCATAGGCCCTTTCCACAGCACAAGGGTGCAAGTTAAAAACACAAAATGATCATAGTAAACCAACTCAACCAAGTAAAACATTACTAAATTTAATTGTATGTATTTTGACGCCCTACTAGTCCTACATAATATCATTAAATGATTGCATGGATAAAATTAATGACACTTTGAGGCATGGTTTAAATGATTTTAATTTATTATATGATGGCAATTATATCTGTAATTTCCCAAAATGACAGCGAGATGCAATTTTACTTTTCATGCAACAAAGGCTTTTGAGAATGCGTTATAATGGCTAAGCTATGTACAATGTATTTATTTGCCCCATATCTGGCGGCTTCCAGGATTGTTTACCCTTTTCAATTCTTATACTGTCTCTAGTAGATGTCAAGTGCTATCACATTGCTCACAATTAAAGTTTCTCCATGAATCATAATTATATTAATGTACTTTAAATTGGAGTTTCACCTTTAACTCTCTCCTCCACTGTAACTGCAACGTGACTAAATCCAGTTAGATATTGGACGAAGGAGGGCCAGCTAGAGTAATTATTGATAGGTAAGAAAAGTCATTCGATTCGTAAAAAGTTACTTAATATTTTAAATGATAGCCGGCGAACCTGTCATTACGTAGTAGGTATATATGTAGAAGGGGGTTTATTGGCAAACTAATTGTAATTTACTTTTAGGACGGAAAACATGGCGGAGTCTCGGTCGGAGTATAAACTGAAAAATCCTCCAGACGATGCCATTTCATCAGTGCGCTTTGCGCCAAAGACATCCTACGTGTTAATCGTCTCTTCGTGGGATTCTATGATTCGTATTTATGATGTCCTGGGCAATGTCGTCCGTACTAAATATACACATAATCAGTCCCCCGTCCTTGACACGTTAATGACAGTAAGTAAAATATTTCTCTAATATTTCCTCACAGAGCAGAATTTTATTCTAATTAAGGAATGCTATACATTTACTGAATTGCTTAATGTTTTTAATCATTCTGTAGGATTCTAACAAAGTGTTTAGTGGAGCCTTGGACGGTACCATCATCAGTTGTGACATATCTGGGGATCAAAGTAAGCTATGCAGTAATTAAGTTAACAGTGGGGAGATCTTGGTTTTTGTCATTGCTAACAACATTGTGGTTTTACTATTTAAGGGTACACTGTGGGGCGGCATGATGACGCTGTTCGTTGTATAGAATACAGTGAGGACAAAAATATAATTGCGTCCGGAAGTTGGGACCGCTCAGTAAAATTATGGGACGCGAGATCTCTTGGTCCAGTTGGACTTCATGCACAGCAAGATCCTGTAAGCAAACGGTTTTGAATTCGAATTAACACATCAAGAAGCATATATTATGCATCTATCTATGGATTAATTAATTGTAATTAATTGTTTAATTGTAAATTACATTGAATTATTGCAGGTTTACACAATGAGTGTTAAAGATGAAATGGTAATTGTCGGAACAAGTGCGAGAAAAATTATTGTTTGGGACTTGCGGAACATGAGCCAACCTTTTCAGCAGAGAGATTCGCTGCTCAAATATCAGACCAGATGTGTCAGGATTTTTCCAAATAAGCAGGTAAATAAAATGTTTCATTAAATTGAAAGAATTAAAAATTGAGACTACATTTTAAATGAATGCTTTTGTTTTGCATTTGTGCAGGGCTATGTTCTTAGCAGTATTGAAGGACGTGTAGCTGTAGAGTATTTTGATCCAGAACCCGAGGTTCAGAAGAAAAAGTATGCGTTTAAATGTCATCGAATTAAAGAGCAGGGCATGGAGTGCATCTATCCCGTTAACGCCATCAGTTTTCATTCGGAGCATAGCACCTTTGCAACCGGCGGGAGTGACGGATTTGTTAATGTAAGTTGTAATTAGTTTACTTTTTTTGAGTTCATTTAATCTTATCAGTCTCAGTGATTTTTATGTTATGAAATATGTTTTGAATTGTTTTAGGTATGGGACGGCTTTAACAAGAAGAGATTATGTCAATTCCATCGATATCCGACAGGAATATCATCTCTCGCATTTAGTAGCTGTGGATCGGTTCTAGCAATTGGATGCTCATATTTAGGCGAACAGGACGAAACTCCCCAACCAGTACCGGAAGACTGTATTTTCATAAGAAATGTAACAGATCAAGAAACAAAGCCCAAATGAGCTAAAAGAATAAGAATTGTCAGTGTCAAGGCTATTTTTCATAACGAACGATAAACTTGCACGTGCCAAACTAATATAGGTACGTGCAGTGATGTACATTTTAGCCTTTTACCTTTATATAGTTTGTGCAATTTCTCGGTATTCACTTTAATTGCATATTGTACAGCTTATTGAAATATTGATTATTATTATATAGTTTGTATTATTTATTTTTACGCATTGTGTATTACCAAATTACAAGATGTTATTTAGCTATAATATATATATAAACTTTAGGTAAGTATTTTACAACTTTTTTATGAATATATAAGACAAATGTCCCACTTTTAAATACATTCTTTATGCGATTTTTCGTCATTCTTAATGCATTCTTAACATGCATCCTACTTTTTGTGCATCCTTATTCTTATGCATACAAAAACATTTTTATTACCTATATACCTACTTATCATGTTAGGTCCCTTTCCTGTTTATAGACTTTTCATATCTTATTTTATAAGAGGCGAGGACAATTGCTCATAGAGAAAATAAAAAATAGCCATATGAAAGGATAATATTCGAGATAATTAGCAATTAGTTCTTCAACAAATTCCGACTCACCGAGTGTCGAGCATGTTTGAGTGATCTGTGATTAAAGCGGAAATAATTTCGATTTTAAACAGCATAGTCTTCCTATTATTTATCGATAATGCATTTAACTGTGTCCATCTTCTTTCATTTCAGTTTATTTCTAATTAATGGTTCAGAATATTGTATGAGCATCATCATCATCACCAAGCGCCTGCTGCTTATCTAATTTAGTTAGGTAATGCTGACGCTGAAATATGGACGCTTGGGCCAAGCTCAGCTCATTCAATGGCGGATATCTCTGGAATGCGAGATCACGTAGAAACGCAGACATGGGGTTCCGATTGACCATTGTGATCTGGTGAATGTGATCTGTTGTGTGTGTGGTAGATGTGGATGTTGCAGTCACATGACACGTGGCTGAGGCCGGGGTGGTTGTTTATGAAGACCTCTCTTCTATTTATCCATATGGGCTGAATTCTGCTGATGATTCTAAATTTGAGCCAACCAGCACATAAGAATTTAGCGGATTCCTTCCTTTTCTTGCTAAATCAGCTCCGTTGAACGAACGTTGAACAGGTTTAATAGGTACGTAAATTTTTTATTATTATTATTAGTTATATTTATATTTGATTTTCATGCATAGTTAACCTGCTTTACACACCTTGCGCATTTTTATAACCCTTTCCCTGGCTTTTGACTTTAGCTAACCTCATTTGCGGTACTAGTACTGCTTGCTAACTAACTTCAATTTCCTACAACAATAACAGATTTTAACAAAATCAGCTCCTGTCATCATCAGCTCTACTCTCAGCAGTAAAGTAAAAAGGTACAGTTAGTTAGTTGTGACGTATGTAGAGATCCGTTTATTTTTTTGTGTGGTAACTCATTTAGCTACTTAACTGTATTAAGTCACTGACAAATTTTTTTAGTGCTGATATTTAGTGGTTTGTCCAAATATTCAAAAGGGATGTAGGGGAGATTGAGGTGTTTAATAAATTTGCTTAGTGTCAAATTTAAATTAGTTGGCGTATTCAAGTGTACTTGCATGACAGATCATCTCTCATTCAGCCAAATATAACTGTTTATCTCTAAGTACACTATAGACTACCAGAACGCTGAAAGTGTAAGGGTGAAAGGGGCAATCCGCAATGTTAAGGCTCTTCTTACTCAGGCCCTTCGCTTGCTAACTTTGATTTGTACTGTACATTTAATGGTGGTGGTGATTGTGATTGTAGTATCGTCTATATAGCATAATATGTGCATTTGTATATAAAATATAGTCTGCCAGAATACACATTCATAATATTAGTTGTCGGTCGCTGCTTATCATTTTACGCAAAGTTAAAAAAACATAATATCGGTTAAATATGCAGTTATGTTTAAATCTCTTTTTAATAGAACTATTATTTATATATTTGCCATAATAATACAATTTGCCACGAGGACATATGCGAAACTTTAGTAGAACAGCTAGCGTTATATTGTGAAGTGCAATTAAGAATTAAGATCCATATGTTGTACTTTCTAAGAGTGACTGGAGAAAGTTAATTCTTACATGGTTAAATGATTAATTGCTTTTCATATTGATCACTTGAGATAGTGGGATTTTCTTTTATTGAAGGTTCTGTTGTTAATTGGTGCGCTGAGTGACGCGCTTAAAAGAGAAAAGTTTGACATAACTTAGGTACCCCTAGTCAAACGTGCATACCGGCTAATTTAGGAAATGGCTAACTATAATGAATAGTGACGACACCGTCATAATAACCACAGATTAGTATCATTCCATGTCTTATTGATTTTTATACATTCAATTTATGTACTTTTTAGATAAACAAGTTACTACTCAAAATGGCGGATTTGGATGACTTCTTTGCGAAAAGAGACAAGTCCAAAAAGTCTAAAAAGAAGTTTGACACGGCTGAAGATCTTGCCAAAATTTTAGACGCCAAAGCCAAGGAGAAGAAAAAGCTTGAAACTGGTAAAAGTAATTATTTACCAGAAGGTGGTCGTCAGAGTCCAGGCCCTGGAGTAAGTCTCTTTAATCCAGTTTTATAGAATAAATAGCAGATGCAGTGATCATGATTGATTAGGATAACTTTTATTGGAATGGGTTTTGCATCACTTCCTTTGTCTTTAGCTCCCCGTAGGTGATGATGACGAATGGCTCGAGGCGGAGGAGAAGAAACCAGATTTCTCCAATTTGAAGATTCAGGAACTGGTGCTTACTAGCGATGACGATGAGGATCCCAGTCAAGAGGGTCAAGTGGATGGAGAAGGGAGCAAAGATGGCCCTTGGAACAAAAAAACAAAAAAGGGAAAGGAGGATGACAAGGAGAAGGAAGATGAGAAAGACAAGGAGGACAACGCAAAATCTGAGGATAAAACTGAAGATGCTTCTGAGAATGCAAAGGAAAGCACAGAAGACAAACCCGAGGGCGGAGGAGAAAGTGAAGAAGGCTCAAAAGAACCAGAGAAAGAATCAGGTGAAAAGAAGTATGTGCCCCCATCGATGAGAAGAAGGCCAGAAGGCGAGCAATCTTCTTCTGCTCCGCCAGGTAGTTCTGCTCCGCCTGCGCAGTTATCATCAGCAGCAGGTGGTGGTGCATACGTACCTCCTAGTCGCAGGGGCGTCGGCTTGTCTTCTTCAGTTCCCACAGGTAATGTGTAATGTTGAGTACAATAATTTGCACTTTCCTTTTGAATTTTCCATTAAAATCAGTCAATGCTAATTTCGGATTCATTTTTATAGCTCCCATCAAAAAGAAGGAGAAGGGTGCGCCCACATTGGCAGACGAAGAATCCTTCCCCAGTCTGAGTTGAAGAATATAGTTTTTAAGGATTAAAAATTCTCCTCTTCGTTTTATTTGCCGTCGTGATTGATCCAGAGACCATGAACTTGAAATGAAATGTAAAATAGAAATTCTAAAAACTAAAGGTCCAGTCCAGGTTACGGAAATTTGCTGTACACATTTTAATACTGTTTATTTGTGATGATTGGTGACGACATGATTACAGCCAAAAGGTCTACCTACTACAACTACAATATCATTAAGATCCAATTTTACACCGGGTTCATTTTTTCGTCGATTGTCAATGGTGTCGGTTATCAAACTTACCGGTGGATTAATATAATTATTTACCTAAATGTGAAGTGTATGAACAAATGAACAAAGCAATGGAGTTAGTTGGTAGCAATATTTATAGTGGTATAGGCGATGATTTGTCAAAGTGGTATCACTATAAAATTGTTATTTTCTGTGTCGTCATGCTATGCTAGTAGTATGGAACCATTCTAATGCATCATTAAGTACTGTGACAAATTTTTCACTGATATTCCTAAGTAATTGAGATATGACTGCGACGCAATCGACTGTTTTATATGAAAAAAAAAATATTATATCGTTCAACAAGAATACTAATTTATGTTTGAAAGAATACTATTGAAAATGTCAAAAAGGTTGAAATATGCGATTCTTCCATTTAAATTTACTACACACATATTATTATTATAGGAATATTAACTTTAACTGCGTAAAATGTAATTAGAATTTTCTCAAGAATAACAATAAGCTTATATAAGGTTTGCTTTGGAGTATGGAGGGTAAACAATAGACTACTACAAAAATATAGAATACTTCAAAAATAAGAAATTGTACGGGATTAAAGTGAACAATTGCGGAAAGCAGGTTCTTGTTATTGTTCTTATATATAAAAAAGGAGACAGTCGAATTAGCTAATCCTTTCAATTATTCTTATGTATGTTTAATGGGTAATATGAATAAGCCATGTGTGTGAATACTGGTTGCTAAATTATATATAAAAATGCATCATAATATTAAATACCTAAGATATCATGTTTGAAGTTTCAAACAAACAATTACCTCGGCGGCGCCTCAAGTTATTTGTAAAGATGACAAGCTGACAAGAAAAAAATAGACAGTGTAGATGTCTGTGTATTAATGTCTATTTCTTGCTGTGCATAACACCACTCATTTATAAAAAAAAATCTTTGTAATAATAATATAATATATTCCGGTATGAAAAAGAAGAGAAAAATAGATGAATATAGCGTAATTTTTTATTTGAAAAAAATGGAGTTGCAAGTGATCATGGTGTAAATGGGGAAACAATAATGGTGCTTATCAAAATTATTGTTTGTTTACTTACTCTATGACATGAAATGTGTTGGTTCTTATTAATCATGAAAATCAATCATCCTGCTGATCAAGGGCTCTGGCTTTGCTTTCAAACTTTCATATTTATTTTATTATTTTATTTCTATCATGAAAAGACAATCAAATGTGAACTAATATTTGATACGGTATATATTATTTAAGTAATTCAGTAAGATAAAGCAAACGTCACACAAACAAGTATTCCCACAACATTCCTCTCTGCCATTCACTTTAAATTGTGTAGATATAACATATCACACAGAAACACGACATGTCATTGAATAGAACGAAAAGAAACAATTAAAACATCACAAAATTCTAAAAACAATTCATTTATACTGCGTCCTGTTTTATAGAACTTCTACCAAAAGAATCAAATTGGAGCACAGAAATTGAGAAAAGTGGGTTTAGAATTTAAAGTTGAAAGTATAGCAGTACTGACAAGCCTGCATTAGGATTTTGGATATCCAACCGTATCAAATAACAACATAGTTCCTAAACACACACATATGCATATAGCTACAACATTTACATATGCAAAGGTTTGAAAATACTTAAAATAACATTACAATTACACACATTAAATTTTATATTTCAGATGCACGTATGCGATAGAATGAGTCGATACATCTGTTGTTACTTGATCTTATCGCCTGGTGCTTGAAGTACTTGATGAACTGGTGGAAACGTTGCTAGATGCTGTGGTTGAAAGTCCTGACGCAGACGTTGGTTGTTGGTTACTTGAACTTACTGCCCCGGAACTGGATCCGGCAGTCATTTCTAGTTCCACCAGTAATGGGAAATGATCACTAGGAATACTCGGGTGTGGAGCTCCGACAACTTTGTTCTCCACCAGCCACTGAGGATCCAGTGGGCCCAAAAGTCCTAATGGCGTCATATTAGGTTTCGAGTAGAAAATATAATCGATGATTCCCTTGAAATCAAACGTGTAGTTTGTAAAGGGCATCACTTCTGCGCTGTACGCAGTGCTTAGACGGAAAGCATGCGTGTACTCAGTTGTTCGATCAGAATTGTAAGAAATCCTTTGCAAGCATGATTTGTATCCTAGGTCCTTGAAATCAGGATGCTTTGCCGAAATACGAGACGTTTGTAAGAATTCAATTACTCCACTTTCTGGCAAGCTGTTGAAGTCACCACAGAGCAAAAGATGTACTTTGTCAGAGGGAGTTTTTCCGGCTGATGTCGCGTTTGGTCGTCCCGTTGCACTCTCGTCGGCGATTAGACGCAGCTCGTGCATCAACATCATCGTCTGAACTAGCTTTACGTCACAGAACTCTGGATCCCAATGAATATGCTGAGAAAGTTAAAATGAGACCGTGTTAAAAAAACCAAAAATTACTAATTATATAAATTAAAAGTAGAAAATCAATAAATATCTTACCGAAGTGCAAACAAGGATTGGTTGAGCATATCCATGTGGAACTCCGTTATCCCATGCTTCCATTCGTGTTTCCAGCAAGGCTGCTAAGCCGATGTTATCTGAAAAAATAATAGTAAAATATCGATTATCATTATAATTGCGCACAAGTTTCAAATTCATTTTATCCAAAACCAATCAACGTATTTCTTTTACCTTTCGTCATGACACGATTCAACATATCATCCGATCCTTCAGCGTTGGCCATCGCCAACTGATTGAATTCCACCAAATGCTCTTTGATCAAATTGAACTTTGCAGTACGATAGAAAATTGCACAGCCATCCACAAATTTCTTCTCTGATTCCGACATAGTTTTAGCTCGGGACTTGGCAGCGAAAATCCCAGCATATCCATCCTGTTGTAACTCGGGAAGGAAAAAGTTATAAAACTGATCCGTTTCCACCTCCTGCAGTGAAATTATGTCGGCTGAATAGTGTCGCAACTCTTGCAAAATTGCCTTCCTTCGGTACATCCAATCCAGAGCCCAAGTTGGACAATAACCATACATTTGACGAGTAGCATACTTGTCACAGAGAACGTTATAGCAAAGGACAGTAAAAATACAAGCTGGTTTGGTGCGGGTTGGTGTCGCCAACGGAAGCCAGGCTCTTGGTGGTGGCTCCACTGTAGGAACCGGTAACGAGTCCAAGAGAAACGTTAAAAGCTTGCTGGTTCCGTTAACTTCAGCATGCAGAGAGATGAACTCCTGTGGAAGAGGGTTCCCTTTGACTGCAAGCATTTGCAAGTTGAAGAGTCTCCCCATTTCAAAAGGAAGTGTCCTTAAGTAGTTGTTGCTGAGTAGAAGTTCGCGCAACCGAATTAGATCACCAATTTCCGCTGGTAAAGAACGCAACTTGTTGTTGGAAGCGTCGAAAACTTGGAGATTTACTAATTTTCCGATTTCAGAGGGGACTTTGGTTAAGCTGTTGTCGTTAACGTAGAGATGAGTCAAGTGCGTGAGGTCAAACAGCTGAGGAGAGATGTTACGAATGTTTCCTAAAAATGAACAAAACGGTCAATATTATTGCCAACTGATGAATAATTACCACTTTACCACCCTACTAATTAAAACATTTTTATTACCAGTCAGCTCCATTTCAGCCCAAAAGCTCCGTTTTCCCGCAGCCGCATCTTCTGCACTCATGATGGTGTGAGTGCGTTTAGGATTCGAGCTGCTAGGACCAGAACCCTGCCCCATCGCCTGACCGATGTTATTGGGGCTTGGGGCCGCTGAGCCCCCTCCCCCCTGATTCCCCGAATCTTTGATCGTCATTTTCCTTCTTTACTTCACCACAATCCCACCATCTAATTCCTTTTACGTTTTCAATGTACTCCGGTGTCCCACTAAATTTTCATCTTCCTTTTTTTGCCCACCCTGTTGGTAAATCAATATCAAAATATTAATTAATTAATGGGTCATGTTAAATGATCAAGAATCATTTCCTAACAATGTATCTGCACTCAATCATGCATTTTAATAAAATCCCGTTAACAATAATTCTACTCATCCTTTTAAAAACAACAATAACAACGACATCAACACCCCTCCTGTCACACAAAATACTGCAAAAACTGTTAACTAATTTACAGTTTTCCCTTTCCATTCCATTAAAAATATAGTTCGCATCAAAATGATATAAAATCTTACAATAACAACTCACCTTTCCTCGTCTACTCAACAAAAGATCAAAAAACTCTTACGTAATCACGACTAACTAATTAATACGCCTGGATATTTAAATTACTTGGTTAGTTAACCCTATTGATATCTAAGCTAACGAACTAGCACATCTTGCCAATTTTTAAAAAATGACAGAAAACCAATTAAAGTGAAAACCAAATCATTTTGTAGCGGAAATCAGCATAAGAACGTATCAATGTATCAATGTCAGCGTCAACAACAACAACACCACTCTCGACACCAACCACACACCATCAACATAAACGGGAATAGAATGGTTTGTTGTGTTGTTTGTTGTTGACCATCTGTGTATCCGCAGACCTGAACGCATTTTCTTTATTGTTTTCACTTGAAGACCCATCTGTTTATATACACCACAGTTGTTTCGCTTTGCCCCAATCAAGCCGTCAATAACAGCGGGCTATTCTAACCTCGCAGTATATTTTCCTATACAAGTTGTATTGGAAGCGTAGTAGTAGGAGTATTGGTTAGTATGCTAATTTTGGTGTCGCTGCTGCAGAGAAAGAGTTTTGTTTTGTTTTTGTGCTTGTTAGATAAAAAAATTGGAATAGCGAAACCTCTCACATGGATCATCTCTCTGATCGCATCGCATCCAAAAACAAGCTGATTTGTTATTGCGAAAGAAATGAGCTCTTCTGCTGCTGACATCTCACCCAATTTGTTTCTTTAAAGTTCTCCCGTCAGTGATTTCCCATCAGTTTTGCTAATTAACTTTTGGATGATTAAAAAAAGTGTATACTTTTGTTACCTGCTATTATTATAAGATTTAAAATTTGTGGTATTATATGTCTTGAGCGAATAATCATTCGTTTAACCAAGAAAATTGTTAGTGTTTTAGCTTTAGGAGCTCATTAGTTTTAATTGATTAAAAGTTGGTGTGTTTTAGTACTTTAATTGTTATCGATCATTAGTGGTCAAGTTCGGATTTTCACTGGATACCTATTATCCTGTCCTCCTCCGGGTTGAGGTCAATGAGGTAGACTTGTCAGGTACGTTATTTTTGTCCTGTATTGTAATTGTGTAATTAAAGTTGAAAAAGAAAAATGTAGTAGTGTGTCAAAGATAACAAGAAGATATAACTGTATCAATTTGAGATGTATGCTCTACTTACACATATGTTTTTAAACGCCGGGAACCGGCTATCATGATGAAATGGGGATTTGGTTTGTTTGTAGACATTTAGCTTTACAATTTTGTGGTGTTCGTAATGAATGTAGTAAGTAGAGAAATGCATTCTTTCTTATCATCATCATGAAATTTAAAGGTCTCAGTGAGTGAGTTGAGTGGAGTGAAGAAGCTCTTTTCATTAATATATGCGCTGCACGCTGTGTGTGTGATTGTGGGATCTTCTCTTCATTCATGGTTGCTCATGCATATCATATCGATATCATCATCATCGTATTATCATCATGCATGCATTTGGTTTTTTAGCACTTTACTTACTACTACTTACTGAGAAGAACGGAACTTTTGGCACTCACCGTTCTTCTGTGCTCATTCATAGCGTTCTAGTAGTTAGCTTGAACACTGCTTGCTCCTTCAAATGTGTTACAGTGCTCATATGAATTCTGTGAGCCGAATTTTTTTCATTTTGTTTAATTCGTAGCGTATTAACGTTTTAACTTTGATAAGCATTCATATATTCGTCTATGCAGGTTTAAGAATTTTTAAAATGTTACATTAGTTTAGTCCAGAATCGGATCTCTGTTAGAATTCATTGTAACGTTTCGAAATAGTTTTCATTTAATTTTGAGAGGGTGTCTTTGGGAGGATGGATTAGAGCTGTCAGTAAGGTAGGATCTTTATAAATTACATACATATGGAAATCATAAATTACTCATTTAATTAATCATGCGAAGTGCATAGTTTTAGTTTATGGTGGCTTTATTTCATTACTTTCGCAAAGAATATTGTGAAATTGGTAAAGAAAATCACGAATTTGTATTGAGGTTAAAAAGTTTTGTGTAAATGACATTTACTAAATGTCCCCGCCCGTAATCGTGCTTTCTTAAAAACCTAACATTTGCACTTTTTGACGATTTGCTTTATGTCCTACAGAATGTAAATGTAACTTTTGCAAGAGTTTTTTAATGATTACGATGTAATGCATTTGCTGAGGGCAGGTTTAATAGACGTTTGTAGTTTATTGTTGCCTCAGGCATATTTACATTACCATAAATGGAACATGCATACAAGCATGTGTTAACAAGAAAGTTGATGGGGGCTGAAAAAAATAGACCGTAGAACAGAACAGAGAGGTCAACCCACGCACTTTTAGCAATGCATAAATACAGTTACCAATTTGTACAAAAGTTTAAATGGGCTTTCTTATGTGTACAGTGTACTCCGACAAGAATGCAGGTTGGTTTCATTAAAAAAATATTATCAGGAATTTTTGTTGTTTACAATCTCATTTTAAAATATTTGCTTCGTTGTTTACTTTGGCAATCAACACCACTGTTATCAGTACCTTCCCAAAGGTAATATTTCTCTCTTGCATGAATGTTTGTCCACATTTGACAAGTTTATGTAAATGCTTTTTTGTGTGCTCGTCACTCACATCAGTTATAATTGTGTCATGTCATTTTGTGTTAGCTGGTCTTTATCATTTAAGCATTATTTTGCAGTGCATTTGTGTTTTGTTTTGTAATCATGTTTTATTGTTTCTTGAATTTTCCTGTCATATTTTAAACTAAAAGTTAACCTTTGCTTTTATAATTTTAGTTACGCGTTTTGACTGACTTCGTTTCGTCACGCCTTGCCTAGTCTAGTAAACGCTCGAGTCTTTTGTGAATTAGCTGCTGTCAGTTTTGTTGAGCTTTCTCAGGATGTCAGATTTTAAGCCAATAGATGACCAAAGTCAAGCCAGCCCACAGTCACAATTAAATCTACGTAGTACTGATAGCTCCGAGGGAAATAAACCAATTCTGATTCCATTAAATGCCAATGCTAATGTAGGAAACAATCCAGTTTTTTCCGGTGATGACGGACAACAAAGAAAGGCTGGAACGGGCTCAGATACCAATGGGAATCCTAACCCTGAAGAGCATGGAGCAACTAGTATGAAGAAACGGTCAAAACGACCAATTGCAAAGCCATCACCAGCACTTCTCCTTGCCAAACAAAATGCTCTCTTAAAGAAGCGTACCGCACAAACTGAAGTTCAAATTATGATGAAGGATCATCTTCAACCGGTTAGTTCTCTTTCATATATTATATTTGATTATAAGTTTGGATTTGTTTGTAATCTTTTTAACAAGGTTATGCACTTGTTCCACATTAGGCTCGTGATGCGAAGAATAATATTCGAAAGCCCACGGGGGTGGTATACGATCTTAGTATGCTCCAGCATCGCTGTCTATGGGATCCCAACTACCCGGAGAAACCTGAAAGACTTTCATCTGTAATTTATCGGTAAACAATGGACAATGAAAAGGAATATTCATTGATTTTAAGAAGCTACTAATCATGCAAATAAAACCATTCTTTTTTTCTCTTGCAAAATTACAGATGTGAAGAGCTTGGGCTGCTGGCTAGATCAAAGCATATAGAGCCACGAAGCGCAACAAAAGCAGAGGTTTTGACCGTTCACCCACCAGAGCATATTGAAAAACTTCAAGGAATATGTGAAAGTCAAGATGCTACGACAGAGAATCTAGAGAAACACGCTTCTCATTATGATGCTGTTTATTTTCATCCATCAACCTACAGTTTATCATTACTTGCAGCAGGCTCAACAATCAGTTTAGTAGATGCTGTACTAGATGGTCAAATTCAGAATGGGATGGCAATTATTCGGCCCCCTGGTACGTACTCATAAGAAACGGTTTTCAAATGACATTGTTATAAATATGAGTTGTAATTCAGCATTTTCTTGTATCACTAGGTCATCATGCTATGAAATCAGAATATTGTGGCTATTGTTTCTTCAACAATGTAGCAATCGCTGCCAAAAGAGCTTTAGACAGTGGAAAGGCGTCCAAAATATTAATCGTAGACTTTGACGTTCACCATGGGCAAGCAACGCAGCAAACGTTTTATGATGATCCGAGGTATGCTCGCATAATGTGAAACAGTTAACAAACTGTCCTGTGATTTTTGTTTCTAGTTTGGAATCTAAAATATTTTTTTATATTCCCTTAGAGTACTGTATTTCTCCACACATCGATTTGAGCATGGCATGTTTTGGCCGAACCTCGAAGAGTCTAATTTTAACTACATTGGATCGTCTGACGGAATTGGGTTTAACTGTAATGTGCCTTTGAATACAACGGGAATGGGAAACTCGGATTTTCTTACGATATGGCATCAGCTTCTCTTGCCAATAGCGTATCAGGTATAAATTTAATTAAAACTAAACTGTAAGTGGAGTGGTAGATATAACTAAGACATGAATTTGTTTGCAAATACAAGCTTTACTTAATTCATTATTGTTCAGTTTAATCCAGACTTAGTCATTGTTTCCGCTGGCTATGATGCAGCTTTGGGATGTTTTGAGGTATTTTGCTATGCATACTTTATTCGGGACAATGCTTGGCAAGTAAAAAGTTCTGACATTTTCGACCTTTTGGGAGCTACCAGCAGCTTTGTGTCTGTTAACGTTGTGTGGATTACTATGTTTATGGGATAACTAACATAGATAATTAATGATCAAAGATTGTGGAAAATCACGCCCTTGTAAAAGTTACTTCCAATCAATTTTAGTTTTCTCCGGACCTGGTCCTTGTATCGGCTGGATTTGACTCCGCAATGGGAGATGAGAAAGTAGGAACTTTTTACGAGTCAAGTGTTGTCCAGTATATAATTTTCGTATCCTCAAGTTTTGAATCATTTGTAATTTTGTAATGATGCTACTCTGATGGGATGAAATAGGGAGAAATGGAAGTGACTCCTGCGTGTTACTCTCATTTGGTATCTCCTTTGATGGGCTTAGCTGGAGGGAAGGTAGCGGTTGTGCTGGAAGGAGGTTACTGCCTAAAGTCATTGGCTGAAGGTGCCGCCCTGACTTTGAAAACTCTGTTAGGAGATTCATGTCCAGCGATTGCTCCTACCTCAAAACCTACAAACGAGTGAGTTAACATTTGAAATCTTTTCCGACTAACTTCATTTATTAGAACAGATGGTGCAATAACTTGTTAATGTGTCTTTTAGAGCTGTGGAGACAGTGCTGAGCGCTACCTACATGCTAAAGTCAAAATGGTCAGCTTTAATTGGTCAAACGCATGTGGATGAAGGCGAAGAGAAAAAGCTTCGGGGATCGGACAAGCTTCATGTCCCAGAGGCCAAATATCTCTGGACGGTCCCGAAACCTGAATTATACGAAACTAGAAATTGTTATCCGGAGCAAAGTTCTGAACTGGCACAGGCGCTTGACGATAAATTAAATCGACTGATTCTGACGACAAATTTACAACAACCTCTACAACGAGTTGCAATTGTGTACGATGATATCATGCTTAAGCATAGGAATTCGGCAGAACCGTAAGTCTCATTTGTCATATTTTTGCACCTCTTTTATTTAAAAAATAAATGAATTAATTACTAATGTCATAAATTGTTGAATTTTATTAATTTGTCACAGTGGTCATCCTGAGAGGCCAGAAAGAATATCAAATATCTTTGCATGTCACGGCGATTTTGGCTTGCTAGAAAGATGTCATAGGCTGCAGGCTCGGGAAGCAAAGGAAGAGGAACTTTTACTGGTTCACGCAGAAGATCATGTCAGAAAGATGAAAGGAACTCAGACCATGTCGAACAGGGATCTGCACAGATTCAAAGAAAATTTTAACTCAATTTATTTCAACAACAATTCATATCAATGTGCTTTGGTGTCTGCTGGATCCATTTTACAAGTACTTTGTTGCACAATTGTCCATATGTATATGATATTCATGAAAGGCGAATGTATTCAGTTCGTTTAATGTGTATTTGGCTCCTACTAATTGACTATGAATTGCGTGTATTGTCATAGGTGGTTGATTCGGTGATAGATGGTCAAAGTCGATCTGGTGTGGCAATAGTTCGTCCTCCGGGTAAGGGAAAATAAAGATACTAATCGCCTTGATGCCATAACCTTAATGGATTGATTTTATATTGTATGTAACATTAACATTTATAATTCATCTTTTCATTTCAGGTCATCATGCGGAAATTGACGAACCATGTGGGTTTTGTCTATTCAACAATGTTGCACTAGCGGCCAAGTACGCAGTACAGAATCATGATGTGAAGAGGTAAATATCTTAATTTGTTAAATAGCACTTTTCTTGTTAAATTGAATTGAGATATATTGAAGCGTTTTATTTTAACTTTCTAGAGTTTTAATTTTGGATTGGGACGTCCATCACGGCAACGGGATTCAACACATTTTTGAAGACGACCCTAGAGTTCTATACATTTCTATTCATCGATATGATTATGGTGGCTTCTTTCCGTGTTCAGATGATGCAAATTATAACAAGGTAGGGACAGGTGCTGGAGCAGGATACAATGTGAATATTCCGTGGAACAGAAAGGGAATGGGCGATACGGAGTACTTGGCTGCCTTCCTGAACGTCGTGATGCCTATTGCTTACGAATATAATCCGGAGTTAGTTTTCATCTCAGCGGGATTCGATGCTGCAAAGGGAGATCCATTAGGAGGTATGATGATTAAAGTTAAACTATAACTACGTTTACTCTGACCATGATGTGAGCCGATACACTATAATAATATCGGTTGAATGCAGAGAATTCAATGCATTGAATTTTACTTGCAATTTACTATCTGCCTAAAGCAAGTACCATCATCCCTTGTATCATTTACCTTACCTTGTTAGCACTACACAGCATCGCTTCTTTGTTTCTTTTGTTACCATACAGGTTGCAGAGTAACTCCTGAAGGCTATGCTCACATGACTCACATGCTCTCTTCGTTGGCTAACGGGCGCATTATCGTGGCTTTAGAGGGAGGATACAACTTGACAGCTATCGCGTATTCCATGACAATGTGTACAAAAGCTTTGCTAGGCGACCCTATCCCACCACTGCAGCTGAAAGATGAAATTGATCCGGTTGCTGTAGATTCTATTCGCAATGTGTTAGATGCGCACTCTGAATACTGGTCTGTACTCAAGCCATTCCGTAAACAGTTCCCATTCTGTACGGATCTGATACCTGTAGGAAAGTATACTACGGCCGCTGTGAACGTGAAGGACTTGGAGAATTCGTTGGAAAAATTAAAAATTGTTAATAATAATCTGAGCTTTCAAGATCGTGTTCCTGACAAAAGTAGCAATTTGGATAGCAATTCAAATCCAGTTCGTGCCACAATGGATGAACAAAATACTGGAGCAAGTGGATCTGATGCGCCCGGTTCTTCTAGTTCAAAGGACAACAGCAAAACGGAACCATTTACAATTACCGTTGATTGCGTAGGAGCAGGTGCAATAGGCGGTGGGAGCAATAGTGAAAGTCTGATGGAGGTGCTAAGAAAAATGCACGAAGGCGTAAATGAGGTAATTGTCGTTATATTAGAGTCTCTAACCACAAGTTAAGTCAACTGCTATTCACAACTTCTTAAACTGTGTTCTGTGCCTTTTTTATTTAAGGGAGACCTCCCCGGTGTGATAGTCCAACCGCGTTCCAATTGTCCTCATCTTGATAACATTGGTGCAGTTCCTGCTGGTGGCATTGATGTAAAGTCCTGTTGCGTTGATTGCCAAAATGAAGGAGAAAATTGGATATGCTTAAAATGCTACTCCGTACGTCAGTCTTTATAATTTCAATATATCTATCTCATATGGTAGCCATATTAAATATGCAGTTTTTATTTCTTATTTCTCCAGGTTTTCTGCAGCCGGTATGTAAACGGTCACATGGTTAAGCATGGCGAAGCATCCGGCCACAAGATTGCCCTCAGCTTTGCAGACCTATCGCTCTGGTGTTATGGATGTGATGATTACATTGAACATGCCGTAAGTGTTATCTATCCGTCACCTATTGTTTCTAAAAATGAAAAATGGTATATCTATACCCAGCTAAAATGATAAGCTTTTTGCAGGCTTGTGGACCTGCCAAGTCGGCTGCTCATTTGAGCAAATTCGGAGAACCATTAAACATTTGAAAATTCTTGCGAAGATCGAAGATTTAATTGCCGTATCTTATGTAACGCTTTGTGATTGTGTAATAGTGCCTACTAACAATTCGTATATTATATATTTTGAAGTTATTTATTACAAAATCGATTAATTGTACAAATCAGTGATTTCTCTATATAATTAGTTAGATAATTGGCAGAGGCATTAACGTAAATGCAAATTATTAAGTTGAGTTTGTGATGTAGAAATAGTAGAGATGAAATGAAAAGAATAATAATATTGTATTGTATAGTATTAGAATTTGTAAACAAAAAATGTGTAAGATGAATTTATATTTAAGATGTAATGCTATCTTAAATGTTTAACACGCATATCGGATTAATTAAATTCCATATAGTTTGATACGTAATTTCTTGCTCTTGCTCAAGGTATTTTGATACGAAGCAACTTATTTGGCGAAGTTACGTTTCTTATATTGTTAACCGCACTTACATTTGTATTTAAACAAGTTGTATTTACTACCGACATCTTAACTACAAAAGTTCAAACTAATACCAATGATAATGATATTATATATATACTAAAATAATGTATCACAGCTGTGAACATAAAATATTAAAAAAAGTTACCAAATAAATGAACAACTACTTAAATAACATACATACGTTATTTTCCGGTTGTTAGTGCGTGTATGTACAACTCATTGTTTTACGTTAGAAATACAAGGTAACTTGTGAAAAACAGAATAAAAGTTAGGCCAGCGGTCAAGAGGTCAGCAATGTACAATAGAAAGTCATACAATGTATCTTGAAACTTGAACAAATTCATGAATCTATCATCATCTTCTCCCATATTCGCAAAAAAGGCAGAGCGCTTGGTGCTATTGGTGCTCTTGTAGTTGCTGTAATCCTTCACCCTGTCCAACTTATACAGGCTCAATCCAAACTGGAGTAAATTGCATCCATTCCACTCCTCATTCAAATGACCCATGTATATATGGTTCCAGTACGTTTTCACATGAACTGGTTTCAAATATTTGAAGCTCTCTTCGCTTTCGCGTCCATACGAGTATGGTATCAGCAGAAAACTGACACGGTTCTTCTGATCCATATCGTCCTGGCTCATCATGAGACGTTTCAAGTCTCTTTCCAAGTGACTCATTGGTAATGGACTGACTCCGGTGTGGAACACACGGACTTTATTTGTGGATTCCAGTTTCAAAACCGTTTTATACAGATTTTGGGGTATTCCATCCCCGTTATTTGCTCCGTGATCGTCCCACGGAAGCACAGGCTTCTCCACGACCGTTTTCCATTTCGAAGGTATTGCCAGCATGAAAGTGGGAGGAATGGCGGACATTTGGGAGACGGTAATGTCCACGTGTGTTTCGTTGAAACGAATTGGGGTGAGCTTGTCATAAAGATCCAAAAAGCTGGACATGATTCCACCCTGGCTTATGTAGCCCCAGAAAAATACCCCAATGATGTTGCAGAGAAACCAGCAAAATCCAATTTTATAGCTGTATCGCGACATCAACGGTATTTTGTGCCCGTGCATGTAGACGAGTGGGAAGATTAGAGGAACTAGGTCCAATGGGGACGTATTCATGCCATTCCCCCTGATAAGGAAAAAGAGGGGGAGGAAGAGGGAGCAGTTGAGGAATGTCCAATGCGAGTCTAGATTGGGCTTGTTTCTCCACTCGGCAAAGAAAATGTCATACAGTTCCTTGAGGAAGGACACAACGCCCATTAAGCCGAGAACGTTGAACAGGAGAAAGTACATGACAAATATTTTGGGATATGCGGCCAAATCCCGGAACGGGGAGTCCTTCGTGGCAAAGTAATTGACCGGGGTCACCACGAAGCTTTCTGGACTGATATTCAATGTTCGAAAGTCGTTAAGCTGCAGTCGTCCGTGGTAAAATGAGTCCCAGAGGATGAACGGGATGGAAAAGAGAAAGAAGAATGAGATGAAGGTGAAAATTCTCGCATGGAAATATTTCATTCCGACGAGACGATGACTGATGCCCCTCTGCATGTAAAAGAAGAGCGGAATGCAGGCGTATGACAAGAAAAACTCGGGATCGTTAAATAAGCCGGTGACGATGATGAACGTAATCCATTTCAAATTTCGAATGCAACTGTAGCCCGTCCTTTTCATTTCCCGGAGATACTGAACTCTGTCCAGAGGCGTTTGAGCCTTTTTGTATTTCTCCAGCAGAGGAATGTACGTGTCGTACGAGTGGAAGGATTCTGAAACGAGGTAAAGTAAGGAGGCGAACAGCAAGAGATTCAGGGAAGATGGGTGACTTCGCGTGGCGAACACGAGGAGTATTTGGGAGCTGGATAGCGTCACCAGTTGGATAGAATAATCTTTTGGGGAAGTAAGAGGCACTTCCTCGGGGGGTTCATCGTTGGAACTGCTCTCTGCAGTGACGTTATTATTGTTAGCTTCGTGTGTGGTCTCGCCATTGTTGCGAGCAGAAGCGTCGTTGTTACGATCCCGAGTATTCTGGTTAGCTTCTTCCGCTCGTTGTTGTGATGCCTTTTTGGATGGACGATTGTCAGGATCGTTGAGTTCTAGAAACTTGACCAAAAGATAGTCGACTACGAAGGAAAGGGCAACGTTGAAAAGTCGTGGTATCAAAAGTAGAAGGCGTGAGTTGGGAATGAGCTCTTTCCCAATTGGATGGCTGTATGAGAGAAAGTAGTTGAAGATGAGGTAGGGAAAGTAAATGGTTGTGTGGAGCAAAGCCATGGAACGGGTGGGAAATGTGGAGTTATATCCAGGCGCCTTGTACACTTGCAGGTCGAAATAATCGCCTATTTGAAAAAAATATCAGTTTAAACAGATTCTTACTTTAAATTCATTAATGTTTCTGGAATATGTTAGAAAATGCTTACCTGCCACCACTTCCAATGAATTACTGAATTCATCTTGATGAATCCAACCTGTTTGGATTTTCAGCGTGAGGATGATTCGTAAAAGGACAAGGAGCTCATAAAGCCCCCACAAGCGTAACCTTTGTCGCTCATTTCGTGGCTTACCTACATAATTAAAAAGTGTGCCAAATCAAAATAATATACATATCTCGTCATCATCATTTATAGAAATTATAATGATTTTTTCTTACATGGTATTAGCTGGGAATGTTCTCGTTCACATGCAATTCTGCGTACGATTTCCATTGTCATTACTGTTGATTGTTTGTCAAGGGTGAAAGATACGATACGAAGAAATGATAATGTTACTTTTGTTGGGTATTTAACCAACCTTAGCGTTTGCTGTGCCAATTTAAAGTTTTTTTTAACCATGCACTCACGAGGACAAAAATGTACTACGTTTCGATTTCAAAGGCATGTGTATATGCCTCAACTTAATGCGTAATTAAAATGAAATGTTCCAAAATGGAATGTTCCAGTTCCCAACTGCAGATGATATTGTGATCCAAAGAAAGTCGTGTGTATATATAGCTGCTTTTCACACTGTTTCTTCCTGCGCTTCTAATCATGCTAGTGGAAATTCGGTCCAGAGTGGAGCAGTGCAGTGTATTCGCGACAGGAAATAGGAGAAAGCTATGAAAACATAATATAAGTCGACCTGCATGAAAATATCGATCGTTCCAGTATGGACTTTCACCCATGCCATGCATAGGTATATGTTTCATCTTTCATCAAACTCCAATCAAGCTGCAATGCAAACTTACTGCATACAAGACAAGAAACTACAAAGGTAGACCTCGTTTCGTTCATTCAACCAAGAAGGTAGCAACGGTATAGCTTTGTAGTATGTTACATTTGTACTACCCATGAATAATTTTGCAAACTACTTTTTTACCGGTAACATTGCATGAAGTCTTACTTATTAATTTGCCGAAGCCTATCTGTGACAAAAGTAAATGCATAGAATAAGAGCACTGAAATTTGGAATAGGTCATGTAACACTATGTATCGTGATCAATTTAGGTGTGATCTTTAACCTTTTGAAGACGCTTTTGTATTAAAGTCATATGGCATCAATCATAGAATCCAAGTTAATACTCACTGATACCTTCATGACTTATAGTTTCATACAGTAATCGCATGTGATGTGATGGAACCTAGAAATACATAATATCAATCTGTGCACTTTCATTAATTCTAAGGTCTATTAATTAATTGCTAAATGTAAATGTGAACGTAAGCATAATTTCATTAATTGATGGGGTATATAAAAATTACATAGGTAATCGTACATAGGTACACACGACATCATAATGGCAAACTGGGTGCTTTTGAATCACAATTTGTGATTAGGAGCCGGGATTTACTAGTCATGTGCTTATTTTTTAATATTATTATATTTATTACTTATTATTGTATGTTAGGTTTCTTGTTACTTTGCATGTAAAAGCTCTGTAATTCATACCAACACGCAACGCAACACATGATAATTATGTAGGCTCATCGTGTGCTACATCACACTTCCTCTTTCGTTTTTGGCTTTTTAGCAGATAGAATAAGTTATGATACACTGTTTGCTGAGTTTCCCAATATGAGGAAACGAGGTCGTTAATGAAATCGTTAACTTATTTACAGCTCATGATCTTACAGAGAGTTAAATATAGCGCAGGTAGGTAATTGCAAACAATGTAAAAAGCCAAAGTGTTTTGATCTTCGTCTGGTTTGCGTCTGTATACCAAGTCATTGGTAATCATTGTATATGGTTAGGTTAAGTTATATAGCACAATTGGTGTAGTCACTAACAGGCAAGCAATCAGAATAAGGGCCCATGCTGGCATAATACCTAATATGTAGCCTAGCTAGACATGTTTGGCACTTTACAGTTATAATGATTCAGGTCTAACGTCAAAATGTATATATGTAAATTCAATTGCAGATATCGTGGATGAGATAAAGGGACCTATACGCAACTCGGTCAAATCCATTTAAAAGTACTTCTTTCATGTCCTCACGCTTAGTTTGCAAATTTATGAACATTTTATTGATCATATTCCTGCCAAATTTGAGCACTGCCATTGTGCGTGCTCAAAAGGGAAATAAAATACAAAATTGCATAGGTAATAATAAACAGGTATGATGGTCTTTTGGAAGCCATGAAGATGAGCACATGGCTAAAGCAATTTCATGAGAGCAATAATGGCATCTTTGAAAATCTTCATAGTTGGGTAAGACGATAAAGAGTTCTTAATAAAGGACATTGTATACAAGATGCAGTATCAAAAATGCAAACTAAAAGTTTGAACGCGTAAACTTGTTTCTTTACTCGATATAATATTTTTATTCTCAAAATAATTCGGCTCACAAATGATTTGTAAAATAATTACAAAGACCTGGCGTATGCACTTGCTACGTTATGCAACGCACTCCTACACTTTGTCAAGAAATATCCCGTGATGCCATTTTCTGATAACAATCACAACATCTTGTACTCAAAAGAAAACAGTTTTTTCATTGTCTTGTATACAATTCTTAAAATAGCCACTTTAGATTCATTTCATTCAATTCTACTCCTTCATAGTATACAAATAAGTAGGCATTTTGTTTGTCATTCATTCATCAGTCATGAAATCAATCACGGACTTTGTTACCACCTAACCTGTAAGCGTTGGCCAGCTCATGGCCAGTCTCACACATTCTCAGTTCGTACACTGGCCACTTAGAAATTGTCTTTAAATCTCATCGCACCATGCAAAATCTTCTGCAACGTAATTACCTAATTGTAAGCATGTAGGCATATCTTTACCTTTTGTTTACCATGTCGATGTGGATCCCACACTTCTTCCAAAGGAAATGGACAATCCAACTCTGAATCTGCATCATCATCATCCTCACACTTCAATTCTGCCATGATGATGCGATGAGAAATGCTTACTTTGAATTTATGTAGCGTTACATTCGTTGTTGTTTGATACAATTCTGTCTTGTGTAATTTTCGTGTACTTCGGTCGACTCGTCAGTAATCACAAACTACTCACCATCATGATAATCAGCGAAGCACAACGAAGGCGAGAAACGCAAGGTTAATCTTTTATTGCGATTTTAGTTGGCGTATTCAACAATCACGAAAGACTATGCGCCTCGCTTCTTTGCAAGATTGTCGATTCCTTTTCCATATCGAAAACCACCTTCAAACACGTTCTTGTTAGCTCATCCAGCATGAATATTATGAAGACGAAACCATGCCATAAAATAATTACATTCTTTCTATTATATTTTTACATGTTTTCTTCGTGCTTCTGCACCCTGTGCTGTGCGCTATTACTATTTCTTACTAAACTATCATAATATAGCTATGTAATATCCATGTATAGCATATAAATGTTGAGGGTGTACGTTTAGACATGAGAATGCTAATAAAATGTTTGCTTACATAATATTTATGTATTATGCTCACATGTAGAAAAGAATGAAAAAAATGGCTTTTTATCTCTTTTAATCTTTTCATCGCGTTAGGACGTCAGCAGCAGTGTACGCTAGACTGCTGCTAGTTTGCTTGTTTCATGGTGCGAGTTAGTATTGAAAAAAATATCTGTGCAACATGAAATTTCCTCTTTAATCATCCCAAAAAGAAGTGCGTAACACTAGTCCTTATATCAATTAAATTGGCACATCCGGAACAATCAACAGTGGCAAAGATTAACATGCATGACAGTAAGATTGTCAATCATAATAATAACAATATAATTCATCTAAATTGCACTTTGTTCACAAAGAAGCATGTTTGCAAGATACTTGATTCATTTTTTTGCACTCAGAGTCTTCCAGGTTTTGGCTGGCACAGTCACTCGTTGTGCTCTTATGCATAAACGGAAATGCTCAAGGTAGAAGGGTCAGCAGGTCATTGGAACTGCAAAGGGTTGTGGAGTCTGGAAATTTATTCGCAGAAGATGTCTATCATGTAAGAGAAACGGGGTATTATGAATTTATCGGGAAAACGTGCAAAAGTGCAATAAACACGATAACATGTACTTATAGTGTTCTATGAATTTTTACTGAAAAATAGGTGTTGATAAAGCCTGCAAATGAGGACTTTAATTCCACCATCGAAGATAAAAATGTGCTAATTTCTCCACTGAGCATTGACATAGCTTTGGCTATGGTTATGGCTGGAATGACTGGAAATACGGAAAAGGAAATTTCCAATGCCCTTCGACTTGGAGAAAACATGAAGGAACCAGAGATCCATAAAGGATATCATGATCTGATTACGAGTTTAAGGGTATTTTTTGCATAATAGTGAAATGTTTTTAAACATCATTACTTTTATAAATAATTTGAATTTATAATAATTCCAACAACCTTTTCCCTGACAGGATAACTCCAATGAGGAAGGAGGGGTTCGGTTACAAATTGCGAACCGAATCTTTGTTGGTCAACTGTATCCAATAAAGCCAAGTTTCCTCCATACCATTCGCCAGAATTATTTTGCGGATGCAGAACAAATCAATTTTGAAGATACGACCAAGGCCGCCAACACGGTTAATAATTGGGTGCGCGAAGCAACGCGGAATCGAATTACAGATATTATTTCGCCAAGTAATCTCTTAATCTTGACAAGAAATGAAAAGCAACTTGATGTTTGTCGTCGGTAGGTTATGGTTTGATTTATTAATTGAAATGTACTTTGCAATTTTGAAGCCATGCTTGACAAACAAGCGCTGATGATTCTTGTGAATGCCATTCACTTCAAGGGAGAATGGAAATTTCCGTTTGATCCTGAAGCCACATCGGAAGGTCATTTTACAACAATTACTGGGAGTAAAGTCCCAGTGAAGATGATGCGTCTGGATAGACCACACCAGTTTCAATATGCACGACTTCCGGAATTGCGGTCATCCGCTATTGCTCTACCATATATTGTAAGATGTTGTAAATTTGGTTCTGTGATCTGTCTAAAAATTAAGCAGGGTAATGTGTAACGTACTCATTCCTGGTTTCATTGTCACAGTCTGAACGGTATAGTCTCGTGATCTTACTGCCAGAAAGAGGGCACAGTTTGAAAGACGTTGAAGCTCGTATCCAAGATGGCACCCTGGCACGTATACCAACAAGGCTGCGATCAGCCCTGGTGGATGTGAGAATGCCAAAGATTTTGCTGGAATCAAATGTTGATTTGATCGCTAGTAAAGTAGTAGAAAATGTGAGCAGTTTAATATATTTTGACATTAGTTGAGTTATACACGTGCACAATGCATTTATGATGATGATTTGGTGAACATGATTTACAGCTTGGCATGTCAAGCATCACATCACAACTTGCAGAATTCGATAAGTTGACAGATGAAAAGGGTGTTCGTATCACTAGTGCCATTCACAAAGCATTCATGGACATAAATGAAGCTGGTAAGCAAATAACATAATACACTAATTAATTTAGAATATTTCCCATCATTAAACTGCTAAATTGAACTTTATTATGTTGAAATTTTAAATAGGAAGTGAAGCTGCTGCAGTGACAGCTTTTGTGGCGCATGCCCGATCTCTTAATGTCGATCCTGCAATTAAATTTGTCGCTGACAGACCATTCATTGCATACATTTATGATTCCAAGACAAAAAGCATTCTGTTCGTGGCAAGGAAAATAGTGTAATTTTTCAAGAGAAACAAAAGTGTACACTCTTTTAATGTTACCTGTAAATATTCAATGCTCATGATTCAATCATTAGTCTTGTTGTATATATTATGTGAAAGTTTGTACATTCAGTTCGTAATAAAAGCTTATAATGGGTACAAGTACCAAGTTGTTGCTCATCAAGTTCTTATAATGCCAACAATACATCATGTCAAAGGGTTATATTTTTTCCAAAATACATTTCCTTGTTCAAGTAGAGTCTCCAAGTTACTTTTGTTAAAACAACAAAGAACAACTGAAGAGAAACAGAATCTTTCGAGAAAAAGTCTTTGTAAAACACCAACAAACCATTTGCGTTTGGAAGTTGCCTTTTCTGTCCTCTGTTGACTTCTGCTTGCAATACTCATCACCAAATAGTATGAAGGACCTACTGCCCTTACGCGACCTAGACATTCATGAACTCAATCCCTCCAGTCGTAAATTCAAAAACGTTTTACGAACTAGTCGACAGCAGAATCAAAAGTCATTCAAAGATGCGGTTCTCAAATTCATTCATCTTCGCTACTATCCACCCGGTCTAATCCTTCAATATCTCGACTGTCAGGGAAGGAATAAAGAGAAAGTGATCGAGCTCCTTGAGCTAAACTACTCATCAAACATTTCCCGGTTTTCCAACGATATTTTGAAGTGTGAACCGTTACTTTTTTCCACTCGCAATCATAGGACGGCTTTAGTAGATGCTCTGACGAAACTTAAAGAACGATGTCTTCATGATTATGCAAAGAGATTTGTGAAACAGTACAGCTTTTTCCCGCATTCAAGCCCTGTAACTAAAATGTGCTTAAGCAAAGACGGCAGAAAGTTAGTAAAATGCGAATAGTAAACCCATAGTTAATAGTAAAGGCATTGGGCAGTTGATAAGCAAAGCTAATCTTTTTGATAGATGCATAACGACAAGTTATGCCGAAAACACTTGTTCCGTTTGGGACCTTGGGGCAATGCGAGAAACGGCTTTGTTGCATGGGCATACTCAACCCATCACGGCACTTTCGTTGAGTCATTTTGCGTGAGTTGACGATATAATCAGTTCTCTTATCTTAAGATTTTATATTTTTTTTAACGATTTACGACTCAACATTATTTGGTCTCTAAACAGAGACAAAGTGGTAACCGCATCTGAAGATGGAACATTGCGTCTCTGGGAACTGTCAAAACCCGCTGTCGAAGTGTCAGCTCGTCAGCAACAGAACAGTGGCACATGCCAAGTAAAATTGACAGTTACAAAGGGAAAGATAAGATGCGCTGAAGCAAGCTCTGATTTCTCAATGGCAGCTTCAGGGTGTTCAGATAATGCAGCGTATGTGCACGACCTGACAAACGGTATGTCAAACGGCACACACATATTATAACTGGTTATGTGCTTGCAATTTGTGTCGTGGTTTACACAAAGAAAGTGATTATTATTTTATTTTAGGCATTGCCATGTATAGATTTGCTAATGGACACTCTTTGGATATCACAAGCATTCAGTTTGACGTCTCAGGGAACACCCTTCTCACTGCCTCCGTTGACTCCAAAGCAGCGCTTTGGGATTTACGAAGTGGCGACTTGGTCTCCACTCTTGAAGGGCACAAAAGTGAAATTGTCAACTGCCTGTTTGACCACATGTGTCAGACAGTAGCCACTTGCTCGATTGACACCAAAGTGCGTCTCTGGGATGTTCGAATGTTGGGAAACGGTGGAATTTTGAGAGCTGGCACTCCCAGCTCTAGCCCCAGTTTACTGTATGAGTTCACAGAAAATGATGATGAAGTGTTGAGCATTCACTTTGATTCGAGGGGAAACTATCTGGCGAGTGGGGCCAGAGATGGAACACTCACAGCGTGGGACTTGAAAACGGGTTCCCTTCAGTTCCAAATTAAGAACGTCCATGATGGACCCATTCGTAAAGTCCGGTGGAGTCCCAATGGCGGCTTGCTAATGACAGCGAGTGATGACAAAACGGTTAATTTATATCATCCAGATATGGCGACATGCATCCAAACGTTATCCCACCATAAAGGACCTGTTAGCAACGCTTGTTTTAGTTATCTTAACGAGTATCTCGTGACCGGGGGAGAAGACAGGAACGTGGTTGTGTACAGATTCGAAAAACCACTTAAGAATGAACCGTTTGTACTTTCGCCCATTGCAATACGGAGCACTAGACTGTCGGCACGATAAAAAGTAGAGTCAACGGTTTATGTAAAATATACATTGACAATATGTTGCTATATGATGACATTTTCTCCATAAATAACTTATCAGGTAGTATATATATGATTTCAGATTTGTGCAGAAATAAGATATTGGTAAAATTAAAAATGTTTCACTTTTTAAAAATTTATTTTCATTATATATTGTAAAAGATTTTTAATCACGCCTTCGTGAACACAAAAATTACATTATACACATACGCTATAACCATCTATATGCTTACACATTAAAATAGTAATACATGTACGCAAACAATAGTAGTTAAATAATAATAATAATAATTCGTAAATTATATCAATCGAGAGAGTAAAATAAGATTTAATTCTAGATAACGTGCGTCAAAATGTTAAAACTATAGTAAAAGTAAAATGTAAAGATAGCAGTAACAATAATACATTCGATGATCTCATTTTTTAACCTTTCCTCAAAAGGTTGAAGAACATGTTTATTTAAAATAAATTTCAATATAATTATGCATAACTTTTAAAAGTTGGTTTTTAGCTGCTTGATGACTTGAGAAAGTATTGAAGACTGACGTAAGTGAAGGTTTACATAATATGTTATCAAAGTGTTCTCATACAGAAGTAGCACGCTTTGCAAGTAACAGATCTGCAACAGTCACACTAATGATTTCAATGACACAGTTTTTTATTTTTCATCTCTTTTAAAAGAAAGGTACTCAAAACCAGCCTTTTCTATCAAAATATCAAAAAAGCACATAGTAATCGATGTAATAGGTATTTATGCAAAATCTTTCAAGTAAGATATGCGGACAGCTCTATAGGTACATTATGAATTGGAGCAGTCGCGTGACAATTTTTCGAAAGCAACAAAACATTCACACCCTTGAACAGCCTGTTAAATTGTGAGCCACTCCGTTCCGTCCATTTCAACTTGATTCATTCCACAAACATTTTTACGCTAAGGGAAAATAATAACCAAACTATTGTAAACAGAAAGGTACAAGTTGAGGAAACACATTATTTTAGTAGTATAATTTCTAATGTGGATTTAACAAATACAGTTCACAAAAAGTGTGTTCATTTCTTCAAATCCCTGAAAGTATTCTGCCAACACGGAACAGAATATTATCATGGACTGCTTTGGAATAGCTATATGATCACTTAAACCTATATGACGTATGGTCATCTAAAAACTACTTTTTCCATCTTACGTTCACAAAAACAGAAAATAATTAGGTATGTACTAAAAATTTTGTACACTACATCCTAGCAAGTTAAAGGTTTTTTTTGTGGGGTCACAGTTTCATGTCAATATTTTTTTTTTGTTATTTTAGAAGCTATTGAGCTTAGTTTAGCTTGATTTAAATTTACTTGATTTCTTCGTTATATATTCTAAATAAGCATATCAAATTACATACAATTCCAATTATTCCTTTTATATACTATTCTCTGCACTTTCTCATTACACAACCATCACACCATTCTTCCGATAACGTTTCAGTGCGAACAAACAGAACCATGCTTAATATAATGTTGATATTCACGTTTTAGTTCTTTGTGAAGGTTCAATTATATAAGCTATTTGTCATTAAGCGTGTCGAAGGTATTTTTTGATACTCCCCATATACTTTAGTTAATAGGAACAGGACTGTTCAATAAATACTTTTTAAGTGTTTTCTAAAACAATGAACCACATCAAATTTTTGGCATTAATTTTCGGTCTGTCATAAAAAAGACTGGTTTTTCTGCCTGCGTATATAAATAACAATGAAGCTACTCAAATTATTATACACAAACACGTGCATATACATTGTTGTAGCACTCACCAACCGTCCTACCACTATAATATAACATGTACATAGTTTTATGTATAACTCTTTAAATATCATTTTTTGATAGCTATATATTTGTAGTAGTAACTCTTTGAAATTGTCCCTTTAGGAATAATATTGTATCGTCATGATATAATAGAGACAATTTTACAAGTTTGTATATAACCGAATTTAGTTAGCGAGCTTGTAGCAGCAAAAATGTTTTGCAACAGTATGCTTATAGAAACTTCTATATTTTTTACACACACAACACAAATAAATTGATATATATATTATATACTAGGATAGGCATAATATACATTTTATACATTATACTAAAGCTAATAAACAGTGTAATAATCTTTAAAGAACTAGGAGCTGTGCAAATAATATGTATCTTGTAATTAGGTAGGTAGCCTTTTTTCTGCGTCTTGCTTAACGTCGAGGAACGAGAAGAGCACACACGCGTTGTTGTAATCCATTCCCTTGATAATTTCAGCCGAACACCATTAAATAGTTGACGATATTATATCCGCAACAGCTTTCATGATAATAAAAACTCTATAATGTAACAATGGTACTTTCTCTGGTTTTCACCCTACAAATATTATATCTACATTTACAAACTACATAGTCTGTACTTTCACTACGTTTACTTTCTACCTCTGCAAAAGAAGGCCATGTCGGTGATATAATGGCAGCTTCAGAAAAGTTTCAATTATTGTTTTTACAATGACTGACTGTAAAGCTAAGAGGAAAGGTGAAATTCCTTTGTCTCTGCAGCAAGTGTGGAGAGAAATGTGTGCGGCTTGGCTTCGTCTGTTGTTTATCTATTTAGCGACAATCGTTAACATATTACGTGGTAGTCGTCCCATTCTTCGTAAGCGGGCTGTAAACAAAAATTAATACAGAAACACACTTTAAATGACGTTTTCGTATTTGGAGAATAGAAAGCTCCGACAAATTTAAAATATCGTCAGCATTGCCATAATAAAATATAGAAATTGCAATAAATTTGTGGGTTGAACATACATGATTCGAATTGCAACACTGATTTGTGAAAATCGTAGTAGTATTCATATCAAAGTATCTTTTCTTTTCAAAACAAATTTCAAAACAGTAAGATTGATGACTTCAAAATAGTGTTTCAATTTTCCTCATATATTTCAAACAGTCACCCATTCCAATTCAATCAAAAATGCATAAAAAATGCAAAATAATGTACTTAAAACTATGAATCCACAACCTTGTAAAGCTTGCTCTTGCTTGCTAGAACTTTCAAAGCTTATTGTACAAAAAATGAGCATTCGCAATTCGCATCACTTGACTAATGCACTGGTGGCAAAAATAATAGTTTCCTCCGTTGCATGTCAAGTGTCAAAATTCAGTCGAGAAAATAATAACTCCCAAAAAATAAATTGTAGGACTTGTTTTGTGTAGCTTTACAATGCATAGCATGGAGTACGTTGGAGCGGAAGTAGAAATGCAGGTATAATTGCTCACCACTCTGCACCTCAAAAATAATGTTTCCCGAAAAAAATAGTAGCATCACAAAATCCAAATTCTACTACTCTACTTCAAAAATAGTTTGTTTGGTGGTGCAGATAAAAATATTCCTAGTACTACATAAAATTGTTAGTAAACTTAGAACGGTAGTTTCATAGAATTTACTAGGATTAATGGAAGCGATTTAAAAGCGTTCATAC
Organism: Sinella curviseta; assembly: GCA_004115045.4. NCBI lineage: Eukaryota > Metazoa > Arthropoda > Collembola > Entomobryomorpha > Entomobryidae > Sinella > Sinella curviseta. The sequence continues at coordinate 31,323,044 of CM023203.3, read as the reverse complement.
TGGTACATAGACAGTACACAGACATTAATTATTTATATAATACAGAGTAGTTAGTCAACCTACACTACATATTTACATGCTTTTAATTACAAAAGGTATATATTGCACAGATGGGGAATGAAAAGAAGGAAATGGGAAAAAGAATGGGAAGAAATGGATCAAGATGCTTATAAGGCGAAATGATATGGAGAAAGTGTACGTGTGGTATTTTTTTTCAATATGCACCCAACATTTACTTAATGCACTAGTGTGTAGTGTTCAAAGATCTTTTTATAAAAAAGTGTAAATTATTTACAAGATATAGCCACAAATTATATGCGCAACTGATTATCTAATTAGAAAGTAATTAAAGAAATGTTTATACATAAGTACAGTCAGTCATCAATTTTTGTAGTATTTTTTTCTCTTTCGTAGTAAAAGTAAGTATTGTAGTATGTAAAACCGCAAACTCCTGTCGATTGTCAGTTGGAAAGTAGTCAGGTGAATAATAATATAATATATAGATAGATAGGTAAGCCTATTTTCTTGCTTGTCAAGAAGTACAATTTACAAATTATCTAGTACTCATAAATTACGAATTAATTAATGATCATTATAGAATGTATCAGTAGTAGTATAGATCTACTGAAAGTTACTGACACATAGAAAAAGAAAACGGCAAATATTACGTTTTAGAAAATAGTTTTGAATAATGTGTAATTATTTTTCATTGCCACACAAAAAAATCCAGTATAGAAAGTTTATCAGTAAGAGCAAATATATATATTTTTTAATGTTTTGATCAATCATCACGAATAGTTGTTTTACGTTGGGAAGTTATAATATTACCTTCACGAAAGTCTTCTTGTCTCTTTAAATTTTCTTCTAGTGTGTATAGGTGCCCCTCATTTAATAAAATAATCCTTAATATTCCCATTCATTCAAGAAAATATATAAATTCTTTCAGATCCCGATGATGAAAAGTAGAGAGAAGCGTCGTGGATTTAACATAATCATTTTTTAAATACAAACTTCATTCTTCCTTTCTCTATTTTCTGTGTTAGTTCATTTTTTAAGCGTCTTGATTCGGTATGTGTGCTATATACATATAATATTTTTGCATTCTTCCTCTGTGAAAATTTTGGCTTTTGTGAGCTTGAAATCCGAGTAATTTGTCCCTTTTCCACGTGGACGGCTCACAAAAGTTCTTTTTTTATATAATATTTTTAATGAATGCACTGTGGGAGATCATCATTGCAAATTAATAAATTAAAAAATACTGTTTTCTCCATTTCGGATTTGGTGAAAAAAACGGGAGAGCTGGTTGACAGACTGTTGTGTTGTGATGGTGGTGATTTTGGTGATGGTGCACAAAATGGTTAAAAACAGAACTGATATAGGTTGTTGGTTGGTTGGTCTCTCCAACAAACGAGTTCATATAAACGAACGAACATACGTACAAGTAAAAAAAACAATCACTGGATAATAAAATTACTGAAACAAAGGACACACACCGAGACGGAACAGAGAACTTGAGACGTCACAACAATACGACTTGGGTACAACGTGTCATCATCATCATCATCGCAATGTATTATCATCCTCCTATTTTATATAACGTAATGGTTATGCTAATTAGCTGAATAGGTAGTAGTAGTAGATTTGTTGAAGTAACGGTAGAAGTAGTAGTAGTAATTTTATGTCTCTGTAAAAAGTCTGTGTTGAATCATTTTCTCAAGTTCTGTGTATAATGATGAGAGTGGAGGAGTTTTTTATATCAATGTTTTCAACCGATTCTTTTGGTTTTGCGCTCTGGAAAGATAAATAGATGTGTGCAATCAGTAGATACTTTCTTCACATAAATTCATTCAATCAACAAAATAACGACAAAGTATCTTGTATTGTAAATACTCTAAATGAGCTACTAAATGGGTTTCGTTTTATCTAATTATTGAACTGTCATTTTTTTGTCAAAAAGTCATCTTGTTTCATTTCATGATGTATCGTAGATTGTTTTGTGGACCTGAAAACGGCGAACCGTGTAGTTTAGACCCGGAGAAAGCGCCCCAATAATGCAAGTGACATAATATGCCGGACTAAATATTCATTCATTAAAGCTGTTCAAATATTTACGCTTATAGTCTACTTATCAATTTCGTATTTTTGCAGTGGATAGAATACTGAGCCGTTTTGCGGTATGTATATAGTAAAAGCATGAATAAGTGCGAGAACTAATATCAATGCAATTTGCATAAAGAGAAAGCATATATAAGAGAAAATGAATTGAGCATAATGTATTATAAATTATTATATAGCAAGTCAGCATTTTTGATACCGTTGGTTTAATTCAGCTTCAGCCCGATGAGCTCCTTTATGTTTATGAGTATTTACCTGTTAAACTAAAATGGCAGCAATGTGGTGTATTTTGTGAAAGATCAGAAATGTTCAGATTTGTTCGTTCACTTGTCGCTACTTTCACGACCGATCCTTTTCAGCCGGACTATAAAAATCACACAAAAATCACACACATGCAGTTTCATTATTAGTAAATTCAAAAGAGAAAACCAGAAAATATTAGTGTTTAAGGTTATGTATAGAAATCACACGTCAAGACAAAAATAGGTGTTTGTAGTACTATAAGTACTAGTATAGCTCACATTAGATATTATTGTATGCAAGTAATGGAGAAAATATTATATCATGCACATTTCGGCCTGTATTCATGCATTTATAAAGCTTAATGTGAGAAGGTGACAAAGGCAGTAGTAGTACATATTAACTCTTTATGTATTGTTAGAATTAGCAGATTGATGAAAATTGTAATTATTCACACATTCATAGATTATATACTAATTAATTATTAGTAGTGAAATCTCTCGTTAAAACAAATTATGTAGATACAATCACTAAAACGTATTAATTGCGAATTATGAGTTTTTTACTAGCGGTATTGAAGAAATAGGCATGCAATATGCAATGCAATCTTTAAAATGAAACATCAAAACTCTGATCAACACTATAATACTAACCAAGATTAAAACCGATAACTAGTGAAATCAAGTTCACTTCCCAACTTCCTGTGCTATATGTTTCCTTACTGCAAGTATGTAACTTCATTCCTCATCAGCACTTTTCCCATGCATTCAATTTTTCATGATGTGCCTTTCATCAGTGTGATGTGTCGATGTGCGCTTGTGCAAGAAAGAGAAAGTGGTAGAGAAGAAGAGTGAAAGGGAGAGTATATTTATTCGAAGGTTATGTACAGGAGACGAAAGATTATATCTGTATGACACGACAAATTTGTTATGAAAGTAGTAAAGATTGGGAGAGTTAACGGAATTTTTAGTTTCTTTGCTTTTGTGCAATGGTATTCAGAGAATTTAGTAGTTTGGGTAATCTCTGGAGGGAGAGAAAATTCCACGTGGTTTGTGTTGTTTTAAAATGCTTTCACTGTGCACACGTTCATTCATAAAGTTCACAGACATGGACTCGCATCAATAGAGTTGACAAAAAATGACTTTCATCACACACATGATCACAAGCATTCTAACTAACTGCCAATAATCAATGAAATCACATAGAGAGATAGAAATATTTACCATTAAAGTATAAATTCTACTCGAAAGATTCTTACACTGCACCATCATCATCATTTTGTGCTCATTTTGTCTCGAGAATATGGATCCCTCCATCAGAGCCCTTCCTGAGTTTTACCTTTAACTCAAGACGCTCTTCAAATGCAAGTTTTCAAGATTCAACGCATTTTTCGAGAAGTAGGGTAGTTTTTGGAAGAAGCATTGATTGATTGAGTAGAGCAGAAGAGAAGAAGAAGTAGGAAGTGAACAAAGAGACACAGAAGAAGAGAGAAGTGTTGTGTGAATTATTAACGAGAGAGAGAGCGAAAGAAAAGAGTAAAGAAAAAAGATAGAATCACAAGAAGAAGATATTAATAATTCAAAATGATAGATATCAACTGAAATTAATGTAAAATTATTATTATTACTTATTATTAATAAACAACCGTATTTAGCCAAACCTATATATTTTTAAGTAGTGAAAATACGCAGTGACATGATGCATCATATTCTAGAGATACACTTATGGCAATGCATATGCAAAACTAATAATATTTTATGAGTGTACTACTAGCATTTACCATCTAAAAATAATACTGACTGACTGAGAGACAATAGTTTTTACTAGAGTTGAGATGAATGATGCCTGAAGGTCAAACGTACATGTGGTTCTATGTTTTTCTCATATGCACCAAATCAAAGTGTATAATTGCTACAAAAAATATGGATCTCAAGAACAGCAATTCAGTTGTAAAATTAAAAGCCTTTGTAGTAATGCTGCCTCTATTTCTTGTCTGCTGTCCCTGGCGCCAACAGCATTTCCACACAGCAGTAAAAAGCTTGAGTGGATGGGAAACCTCTAAACCGCATCGCTATTAACGAAGACGGATCCTCTTGTCAGAAAAAAATGCTGTTTCATGATACGAAGCAAGAAAAATACACCACTTAAAAATCACTACACTCCTACATACTATTTTATTATTTACTTCGGCTTTGTGAGCTTTCACTCTCTGAAAAAATATATGCCTTCTTCACTAAACAGTAGAGCTGGATCAAGTCATTCCGTCACTAGCATCTAAGCATCTATCTGTGATCTAGCTGAAAGAAACCGTACACTATTTTTTTTAAATATAGAAACAACTTGCCACCAACACACACGGTATCATTATAACATTATCTCTTTTCATTGAAACATGAATTTAATTGCAATGAGTGAAAAGTAGTAGTCGGTCGAAAGAAATAATCTCCAATGCAATGCATTTTTCAATAGATAAATTACAACTTGACTTTTCCTTGTATACGGCAATCAAATGAGTTTATGATGCGTTGTAAGTCGTGTGTGTTTAGTGTGTAGTGTGACGTTGGTGGTATGGATGGTGGCATCCAAGGATTAGCTAGTGAATGTTGCTAAATAAACCATTAAGGAATCCCATACTAGTTTTTTTGGTTTCAGTCCTGCATAACTACAGTAGGGAAAATTAAAATGCATGTTTTGAAGAGAGAAAAAAACTAGCAGTTCCTACTAACCATGTTGACTCGGGGAAAAAACGAACACATACCTATTTTAAAAAACAGACTCACTCAGTCATTCAGTCAACAGTAGATATATTTACTACATACTTTGTTGTGAATATTTAGCATAGTCCTCTGCAAGATGACGTTCAGGCGAACAGACTGATTCGAGCCAGTAAAAGAGTTGACAGCGTTCCAAAAAATTTTCGAAGAAGCCATATATGTTCAAGAACACTTTCGACAAAGCAAAAACTCAAAGGGCAACAACTGCTACGCTCTGCTTGCTTAACTTTTTAGCAGATTTGAGGTTGATATCGCTTGCTACTACTGCTGACTCTTAATTCAAAAAAGAAAATAGGGATATAATATAGAGAAAAATGACTGCTAGTACGTTCCCATAAAATCTATAATATATTTAATAATATATGAACAATTTTCCCTTTGGACTTGTACTGGTGCCGTACTAACTGACATTCTCATGTGTAGCATGTTATCCAAAAGCACAATCATTTGTTGTCTATAACGAAGATGGGAAGGGTGTGGGCTTACTCTGCAGAGTTTACTTACAAAGTTACAAAGCCTTGAGCCTAACATTCACAATTTAAAGTTTAAAGGGGAAATTTGCCAAACGTTATATACGTGTCATTTTGATGAGCTATCCCACTTGAGAGGACCCACCAACCGAAGGCGGAATCCTTTCAATTAATTTGAGCACATAATGTTTATCTCTGACTATACAACTACACATCAAGCTAAAAACGAATTTTCTCAAAGCCTTCTCGCTATCAATGCTTTCATTTTTCTTTCCATTTCTCACTTTGTGAGTTTAAAATTGAACTCTTACGTAAATAACTAAAGATCTAACAAAGAATACCTATGTATGTATGCATATTACGAGCATCCCTATTTCTCGAATAAATGACATGCTTAAAAAATATGATGTTCAAGAGTCGAATCTCAAAACAACAGTTCCTTTCTTTACTCCTATATGGGTAATTTAACCAGTTTTTGGCTAATTGCCTATGCACCTTCCCTGAACTACTACCTTGCCATCATGAGCTAAATCACTCTTCATGTCACCTTTTCGCCTTCATTGAGTAGCACCAGTCCACAGCGAAAGGATAAAAACTAATCGCTTTCGTCAACTTATAAGATGAATAATTCGTAAGTTATCACTATCATGACATGAATTAATGACAAGGAAAGTAAGGCAGGTCGGACACGCCACTTACTTCTATCAAGGTTCCTTTGGAGGTGAGTTGCCACTCGGTTTCTGGCATCGTTATATTCAAAGTGAAGTCCTACTCGGAGGATGGTTGGGTTCTGTTCTATCAGTTGGGTGAGCTCCATTTCGATTTTATTTCCTAGCACTTGTTGACGCTGTTTATAAGAGAATATATACAATTTAATATCGGAAAGTCAACACGTGAAATAACAGCAGACTTGACGACATGAAGCCAATATCGCCATCCCCATCTTCTTAGGTACATAATTTGTGGTTTATGTCGCCAATACAATATTTTGCAACTGTCACGGCAAAAAACAAATCTTCCGATAAGTGCGCAACGGAATGTAAGTACAAATACAGGAATGTGCCAAGCCCATTTGTTCTTTTTCTCAAGGAAGGCACAAGGCACCCGAATTAACAAAAGCCGTTCGATATGGTATGCAGGGGAGGGGCCTTCCCAGCTACCACGATGACAGCAAAATTACATGTCATAGTACATTGTTTCCCATGAATGACGTACTTATGATGGCGAATGGCGTATATTGTTTCATTATTTCGTCAATAATTGCAGGACGCATTTCTTACTTGATTTGACGCTCTAAATTCTTCAACATATTTGGTGCCCAGAAGGCCCTTTACAATAGCCACCAATGCTGTTGGGCTCACGTTGTTGGTTTCCAAACTGTAAAATTAATAGACATTTCAGTAAACATTTAATCCATACATACTTTTGTGTAACGCATTTAAAATTTGTTCACTCCCAACCTAATAGTTCGCAGCGAACAGTTTGTTTGGAGGCATTCTGCTAGCAACAGTGCCGATCTGTCGGTTAATCCCGTATTACAGAGCAAGAGGGTATCCAAATTGGTGTTTGTTTTCAGAGCCTCAAACATTGAAGCGAATTGCTGATCGGATATCTGTTTAGAAAAAAGAGTTTAAAGTATTATTATAATGACCGGTTTAATACAGGATGACAATCTGATGGCATATATAATTAAACACTGTTAATTTTAATTAATTACCTGGATATTATTGAGGTTTAGGTTTTGTAGGTTATAGTCATCATCTTCAAGCTGTTTGATGGATTTTTCGACATCTGTCAAGTTTGGAGGCTCAAACGGCAATGCTTTGGGTACGTAACCTTTTGCAACTCCATTCCAGCCACCCGTAACCTTTCCCTTTCCAGTTAAAGAAGTGTGATATTGTTCTTGATTCATCATTGAATGGAAACCGAGGATGGCTATAAATAAAGAAATGTGTAAACATTACGCACATACACTTAACACCGCATTTCCAAGTTTCGAAACAATCTTTATCCAAAAATACCAGCAAGGTCGACGATTTCTTCTTCAGTGGCCGTAGACAGAGCTGATTCATATTCATCACCCAGGTCCACCCTCATTTCCTCCTCTTGCTTGGTGAGTGGCTTCTCTGGAGGAATCCACTTCTTTCCACGAACGGTTCCAGGAACATAAGGTTTCAATTCCGGCCTATCGGGTGTTTCCAATGCAATTTTGTTGATGTGATCGATAAGCTGTTTTCGATTTAAAGGACCCGTGGCATTTTTCTCACAATAGTACGCAGTACGCTGACTAGGAGGCAGCAACGAATCCTGTACACAAACCATAAATATTCTTTAAATCCTATTTTGTGTCATTTTTAACATGGAAAGGCGCAAATTTCCTGCACTCATAACATTGAAAATTTTCCAGCTTATCATCATAAATCCTATTTTTACATGTTTGTTTCCTGCTTCCTCCTCATAAAAAACTTTTCCATTACACTATCTTTATGGCTTTAACTAGTTAGGTACATAGTTTCGAACACATTTTTCATCTAACAAGAACAATTTTTGGTTGGAAAAACATGTCATTATACAGCATCCAAAAATAAACATGAATTTTCGCCGCATGGAAAACATTTTTCAATAATACTCTGAGGAGACGAATATTTGCTGCCACATTTTCCGTCCTATTTTGACATTCGACGTCTTCTGTTCTTACTTGTCACCAGTTCACTTATCCCAAAAAAAACTTCACTATTAACTAGTCTGCATTTTCACACAGCAGCAGTTCAACTCTCAACAAAAGCAATTGCTTGTCATCAACTTTTTTCTAGAGTCATTTCAAACGTCTCCTGCCTTCTTCAGTTCATTAGCACTTGTTTCGAACATCAAATAAAAAAGTTTCAAAATAACAAAAACGCTTCTTCGAAAAATTATGACTATTGCACCACTATCTCCTTATCCTTAATAATGCACAGGAATATACCTAAATGAAACTTGAACTTACATCTGGATCCACTTCTCGGGATAGAATATCAAGTTCTTCTGGCGTTAGTTGAGCCAAGAGATCGTCAACGTCCATATTCTCATATTCTGAAAGATCCCGACCGTACAGCTTCTTGCTCGTCATTGTCGTTGTTTTGGTTGTCGTCACCGTTGCGTCCTGAGAAAAAAACCGAAAAAACGCACAAATTAGTAAAATTCACGGTTATCAAACTCATTACATTTTTCTATGAACTTCAATGCTTTCTCTCCCGTTAACCAAGCCACTTATATAATGACTAATAAGTAAAACCGCCGGAATATTGTAATCAATTACCAAGAAATATTAGCAAACTGCGCTATCGTTTTCTTTCTGTCAACCGACAAATATATGCAATTTAGTACTAAAATTTAACTGAAGTAATATATTATTCCAATTACAATGATTCCTATTCCTGAGAGCTTTTCCCCCGAAATACTGTTATGAGCTTAGAGACAACAGACAACACGCTATCAGGCAGACAATTTGGTCGGGGAAAGCCCGAGTTGTCTTTAAATATAGAATCCCGGATTCGGATTTTCACTTTCCTTCCTCCACTTTTTCCTCCACTATCACTCCATAATTTATTATATTATAAACAGCTACAGCTAGCGTTTTTTCTATAAACAAACCCTCTAGAGAGAGATTTTGTCTAAAAGAGCTTCTTATTTTCTCTCTTACAGCAGATGTGTTATGTTTTTTAGCGTGGTTGTTGTGGGTGGAATAATGGAACAGGATTTTTGTTGCAGGTGCAATACAAACGCTACATTTATTGCAATTTAGCCCAGAATACAAAAAACCATGTTATCTACTTGGTAATCCAGTTTTCATTTTCAAGGCCCATCCCAAATACATGAAATGTTGTAAGCAAACCCGCTACTGCAAAATGCAATGTATACACAGTAATAATATGGTACATCTTCTAGCATGGAATTCTCCAAAACATTTTTTTTTCTCCAGCAGCAGCCGGATGCATCTCTCTGCATGTGTGAAAGAACACATCATCCCTAAAAATACATCAGAGAGCAGGAAAATGGGAGGAGAGATGTACTGAAAGATAAGTATGGAGTGTGTAAGTATTAAGAGAGCTTTGCTGACACTGAATCTGCTTCCTTTGCACTCACTAAAAAACTCATCTTATAATAGAGTACAGATTTTTTTGTATTGGAATCGGGTAACCCATTTCATTCCAAGAACAACAAAGATTTTTTCCGCTTCTTCTCCATATCACTAGTATTTACACACAGCTTGCATTTTGCATGGAAAGTTTTTAATTTCAAGCTCACTGCTAATTGCCACTGCTAAATGATGGGAAAATTTCATTATGTCGCTATTTTTTACATACCGAATTTTTGGACGGTGATTTTGGTGTTGGTGATGAGACACTCATGATGATGTTAGGAATTAGGAATGTGTGGTTAGTATTTTGTAAAAACTTTTAAACTGTTTTTATACTAATTTGTATTTTAATTTTATAATATCACAGACGCTCATGCATGTACATGAGTACGGTGCGTGAACAAAATCACAGAGGTGTCTACATAAATATATGCATAAAAGTTTGCACTTTCAAACTTGTGTATCAGTTGACGAATCACTTGTGTAACAAGCAATGTTCCTTAATAATATTATTTTAATTGCCTTATTGTACTGATTTGGATTTGAGTTTACTCATTTGACAGTAAATGTGATGATAATTGATTAGGATTTCTACTGCAGCACTTGCAGATTTAATTTAGGTTATATGTATATTGCAAGTTGTAACTGACAGGCAGAGACGGAGTTGCATTGAGTCCACAATGCACAATCACGAGCTATATGAGCTATATAACAAAAATATTTTTGCACTTTATTGACCACAGCGGTTACACAGTATATTTATCACCAGCAGAAATAAGTCAACAAGAGTAGTAAAGAAGCGTCAACGTGCAAATGCCCAGCCCAGAAACCAACTGAAAAAGGCAAAAAGCATGCGATATGATGATGACGAGGTCGACGTTGATGTGATTACCACAGAGTCGTGGTGTGGTACACTGACTCCTCTTTCTGCTGGCCTGGTGGAAGTTGATGTTTGATATGGACTGAAGAAGATGATGATAAATAGACATGAAATATGATTTTCAGTACATTTCCTACAATATTATTTATCTCGAGTACAACAACTGAATTGTGTTTTATGCGGCACTTTTTCCCTATTCAGTCAAGTGAGGCACGCATACAACAACATGAATGTATATATATTTTATGAGTCTGTGTCCACTTCTCTTTACTCCTCTGCCACCAACACAACAACGACTAACGACGAACGGCTTATATGAGTAGGTAAAATAGTGGTTGTTACAAGAGAGTTATAAAAGTTTATAATAGGCAATATATACGCGTATAGGTATGTATGTAAAACTAACCCTTTTTACTACTCACTCACTTGTTATTTATTATGATACAAAACAGAAGTGAAAAATACATTTATGGTAAAGTATTTTTACATACGCATGCATACACGTTAGTAGTATGTAGTACACATGTATATAACATGACAGACTAAACTATTTACAGTGCAAAAGAACGAGACCAACAATAATAAAGACTAGAGAGACATTATTATGCATTCTATGCATGCATGCACATTAGGATATAAGGGGATGTATGTAATGTAGTACACATTTTATAGAAAGGGTAAAAAGATTGTTATAGCAAGCAGTTGTTGTAAATAGTGAAATGTCTGTAACCTGTCTAAAAAGCCCCACTTGTTTCATGTAAGTCTAGAGATGGATGAAGTGAGCAGTGAGCAGCAAGACAATCAATGCTCCTTTTTCATTTTTATACATGACTACTTGTTATTAAGTTTGCTATATATTGTTTAAATCTAGTATGTATGTATGTAGAGCGTATGACTTTTTCTTTCCCTTTTATTTTCCCTGAGGAGGAGAGTGCCATGCAAAAGTCGCCTATTTTTTGCTACTTTTTTTATTACTATTATTTCTAATATCACGGCCTTGTCATGTATCTCCATGCATGCATGCATGGTATTTGGTGTCGCTAGATGTTATGATTATGTTACAAAACATAATGGAACTCATGCATTTTCATTTAAGAACTCTTTTATTACTTTGTCATCATCATCACCTAACGATTTTTGCTAAATCACGAGCGAACCTCATCGTAAGCACTAGTAGTGCCACCATCACCGAATTTTGTTGCCTTGCCTGAAGCATACAGACTCCTCATTGTAACGATGATGACCATGATGATGATGATGATAATGTCTGCGAGATGTGTAATGTTTGCTTTATGGTGCATTTTTAAACCTGACTCTTGCTCCTAAATATTATACCTATATAGTGTTTAGTCATAGGCACTCGCCTTCTCCACAACTGCTGCGATTGAGTTTCATCACGATTCTTACTTACAAAACAAGCAAACACCTTCACTTCGTGGCCATTATACTCCTGATATAATGATAATATGACTTGAAGACGATCATAATAAGTGGTGCTTGGTGGTGTGGTAGACCCAAAAACGAGGGCAAAAAACTATGCGTCTTTTGACATAAAGTGTATCGTGACGTTGTATCAAAAATCAAAGGGTCTAATAATACGTCTGGCAAAAAAACTGTAGTCATTGCCGAGTTGGTGGATGAAGAGAGAAAAGGTCGTAAATACATACGAAAAATTGAATGCTGAAAAAGAGGTTATTTTTATTACTCTCTGCTTTGCCATATCATTAAAATGTATGTAATAAAAATACAAGCTTTGCGAAAAGATTTGATCTGCAGCTTAACGAAATGACGAAAATCAAACACGCATTCAAATTCAAGTACGCGTAGGTCATTTTATGAGCAGGTGGTGTAGGTGGGTCCATCTTGATTTTTTTTCATGCTTGTCATTCATCTTAAACCATTTATCATTCATGGCTTTGTTGTTTTGTATTATCCCTGGACAAAAGCATCTATGTAAATAGATGACCTAATGTCAGTGCCACTTCAATCTACTTGACTGTGCCCATTTGCTTGTTGTATTAAACGACTGAAGAAGAAGATGACTAATATGAGAGGGAGAGATGATGATGTAATCTGACATCAAGTAATTTCACGAACTTTTTGCTAGCAGCAATAATAATGAACCACGACAGAATTTTAATAGACTTAAACAAGACAAGCATTAGCAGGTTCGCACATCATATCGTGATAAAATTTTCCTTTCATTTTTGATTACAGAAACCAGTGTAATTCATGAGAATGCATAATATGTGAAGGAGCATGCACCATGCTCGTTTACTTACACAAAACATAATACTATGAAAATTTGCTTGCATAGAAATCGTTCTCACAATAGTAAAAAGCTATAGGTATACTACAATATAGGTAATCAATGGCTTGATTGCGCCGAAATGAGTGTCTCATGATGGCACAATTTTACCATTTTCAAAGGCTGTTTTTTCCCTTACTAAAATACATTTAGTATAAACATGATTTACTTATGGTACAGCAGTTACAGTAACCCATATCGGAACAACGTAATAGTAGGATTTTTAAAAACACAATTAGTAGTAGATCCAGTTTTAATCAGCAAGTTACAAAGTGGAAAATCTTGTAATAAAAAATCATCAATATTCTCAAGATGGCATAAAAGAAAATGCAACGACGTAACTAAATCCAGATTATTCAGCAAAAGGTGCAAATTGTGAATGCACTTTGCTTTATCAATGTGACGTATGCACTTCACTACAGTCGAAAGTCATAACAAAGTTAATTACGGTCTAGTTTGAAACCATAACCATACTCGTATACGTCGCAGCACAATGTTGAATAATGATGATGAATTCATGTCTTCATGTTTAATACTAGATTTGCATAAAGAACAAGAGAATAATATATAGGTACACACTAGGATTTTCTCTCCTGCTGATGCAGTCTTATTGTCTTCAGACAGACATGTGATATAGGCTATCCATTTCACCAAATCTCCAATTTAAAATTTGATTACATTGTGATAAATTCGATATGCAGTGTAATTTTAAGCAACGCCACTACTATAGAGAATAAAAATTAAAATCGTGACGCGTGACATGAATACGAAAAAATAAAATGCATAACTAATGTTTCAGGCGTTGTACCAGAGAATTATAAAGGCTGCTGCACTCATTACTCATTACAGATCTCTTTGTGTACCTGACTGCTTTTCTTACCAGAAAGGTTCTGAGATGAGATCTAGGGCTTTTCCAATCAAGCAATTTATGTTGGTCCAAGGTCCAACTGCAGTTTAATCTATTCTAAAGAATGTGTATTACCGCTAATAAATGATTGCAGGTAAGATACTTGACAAAAGTACTAATTAACTTATCACAAAACCCTCCTTTTTTAACTTTTAATTTTCATCAACCTCAGCATTCAGTCATTTCATACAGTGCACAGTTTCGGTAATCAGTACTATGCGGTCGTTGTTACTTTTAGGTTCTAAAATTATCTGCATTGACTGCATTTCATTGATGATGTATACATTTTTGCTTGTATATTTTTTACTAGTTTTTGTAAGCTTTGTGTAAATTGACAATTTAATTCAATGTTTTGTTACTTCAAAACCTCAATATTATTTAATAGCATTCATAGAGGTTCCTTCCGATCACGACGAGAAAAACAAACGATTATTGAATTATGTAAGCATGAAAGGAGCGAAGATTTACATTAATGCCAGTGATTATTATCATTGTCGATAAAATAGCAAGCGATATGCAACCCTAATTGTAAATTATGTTTTTCACTCATTAATGAAAGAGTATGCCTACGTCCTACATAAATCTTTACAAATTCTACATAGGTAGATGCCAGATATCGCATCATTAAATTGATTTGGCAAATGCACCTCCATTAAAGAATGCACTGTAGTAAGTGGTCACGACGCTTAATCAAATTGATAAAACATAAAAATGAACAAATAATGTTTTCTTGGCTGCGAGCATTCCTTGACCAATGCAATGAAGCCAAGGAGGAAGTGAATTAATGACATTTTTTCATATCGAATATAACTAATAAAAGATATGAAATTATATTTTAATAGGATTTCGATATTTGATTGTGATAAGATATAGACTGACATGATATGCCTACTTTACCTACACAAAACCTCTTTTGTAATTTGTAATACTGTGGTTTCTTCCTGTAGTGAACACGATATCAAAATATAAATTCAATACAGGAAAGAAAACAAGCTGCGTAATGCCATTTACTGCCCTTATATAAAAGACATCTTTCCATTTTCCTATATCATTTTCTATCCTCTCCCCTTCGCACAATGTACCAATCTACTCTACATAATTACACTCGCAGTTAGTAAATTACAAATCTTCAATGTAGGTAAATGATATATGGAAATGAAATCCGGTAGGAAACAAGATGAGTTTTGTATTTTGGGTGTCCATATTGGAGAATCTAGTCATCATATTATTTTAATATTATGACAGGAAGCCACATGAAGTCAATGCACTTATTATGCTTTATGTGATGGTAAGAAACGAAAAAATACGGTGAGAAAGCTGGCTTGCATGTCAAATCGGTAGTAAATCCGTTACATAAAAATGTTACTATTAAACTGGTTAATCACTTCTAAATTACAAGAAAGATTAAAGTGCGTAGTATAATTACAGGCCCTACATGGTAATAATAGAAGAAAGTGAAAACATTTTTGAATTCGCATCAATGTGCACAGAGTTTGAACGCAAATCATAAAAAAGAGGTTGACTGTAATGCAATTATAGCAGAACGATTCAAACGACAATAATATGCAGTTATACCTACAAGTATCAGAATGAGTACTGCAAATAAAAGTTGCTATTTTCTGTAAATAATCAAGTTGCAAGCAAGTAGATTAAAAGAGTGAAGAATTTAGACATGTACTTCGTTTTCTTTGCTATTATTTTTACATCCTAAATTGATTTTTATTATTACAAGTTGCATTTTTTACGTTACGGTATAAAAGCAAGAGATAAGAATGGAGTAAATACGTTTATTGTGCTCTTTAACGGCGAAATTTGGGAAGCAATAAGATCAATTTAACTTACCGGCCACGTCAAAAGAAGACAACCATTTAGCAAAGCGTAATTAACATAAAAATAATTCGTTTTGATATGAAATAGCTATCTTCTGATGTTCTCTTAAATTGGTTTCGTGTACAGCGTTATTTGTTTCATCTTAGAATTTATTTTTTTGGTTTGTAAAGTAATGCCGCAAATATAGTAGTTATACAAGCTCTTTAATTTAAAAGAAATCAAGCAATCATGAGTGAGTCCTAAAAGAATTTTGTAGCAAGTATTTTCTTTCCGACAATACAGACAGAAAGTAACACTGTGTCGATTTAGCTGAAGATTTTCTATTCTAACATTTTTTGGTTGTTTGATCTTGCGTTCATCTTTGAAATCTTTTTTTTGTTCGTTTGTAATTTGTATTTAAGTTGTTTAGAAGGCATATAATTGAGATGAGATTGGAGTTTTATAAAATATGACATCCACCCGCACGACGCGAACGACACATGTGCGTGTATCGTTTTATGTAGTTGCCTATTACTATTTTATCATTCCACTACTCTGCTTTACGCCCACTACGCAGAACCAGCTTTGCCTTTTTTCATTCAAGATAATCTTGGTATATTATTTCGCATCTTTAAGATGACAATTTACGATGATGAGCAAGATCGTAAACCCACAATTTGAGTGGTTTCTCTTCTGCCTACTCATTATTATGTCACAAATGCAAGAGACAAAAATAGTACGGTCTACAGGAAGCCTATTCACTAATTTATGTATATGATGATAAAAAGTTTCATTCATTTTATCATTATCGTCAATGAATGTCGTCGGTTTTTGATGATAATTGATTACCGGTCTATGCAAAAGGAAATTACGTATCACTTAAGGGAAAAGTTAATACACAGAATAATTTAGATTAGCTTTTACATTTCCTTCTGTTTAATCTAGCATGCCTTGCGTCATAGTTTTTTTCGGAACGGAAGTTGTTTTTTCGTCCATTTCAAAGAACTGCATTTCTTTTCTTTGCATCTACTCAGGTAGCAAAACAATAAGGAAGGTACATGTTTGCGCATTCATGGCGCAAAGAATTTATTCAAAAACACTATTTATCATAATGATTTACGAATCATGAAACTACAAAGAGGGTCGATTACAGGAAGATGAGTCGAGATTTCAAAAAAAATGCTCGTAACACATTTTACCGACAGCTATCATGCGACTAGTAATAAATATTCACGCTGTTCCTAAAAATCGTAACATTATCTGAAAAGTAATCTACTATTGTACGATTATAAACTACAGTTTCCGACAATTGTTTAAAGATAATCAGTGCGTCTTGAAAAGGAAATGAGATAAATCATTTTCTCGAGAATAAAAAAAATCTTTATGAATAATATGCATGAATCGAATCAACTGTCATCAGAAAAAAATAATGGTAGTGCTGAAGAGAAAATAGAACGGAATACCAAAACGTGAGATCTCCTCACCTCAGCCTCACTCCTACTCCTCTTCGAATTTCATAGAAATCGAAAATACATTTTTATTTTAGCTAACAATAAACCATAGAGCAATTTTTATACTACATGCAACAATATACGCATGTTATGGTTAGAATTTTTATATTATTCATAAAACATATTATACCGGTTGCGCGCACGCTGTCTGTAATTACTTACTAGACAATCGCAGAGAAACAACAACCTTGAAATAATCTCTCCTCGACTGTGTTGTGCACAAGCGCAGCAGTTGTTTAACCTCGATTTGCAATAAACCATATCACGGTACAATCAGATATAATCAATAATTTCAACTCTTTTAATGCTACCATAATTGATACAACTGAAAAAACTACAAAGCACATATTATCAAGTTATCAGCGCTAGCTCGTCATATTTTTTATTGCATTACAGTATAACATGTAAAACAAGCACAAACATAATTTCGCATTGCATACAACTAACTATACATAGACTGACGTTCTGATTCTGATAGCTTTGTATGTACTGACTACTGACAATACAATGTAGTAGCAGTGTTATGTGTGTGAGTGATTAGTACATAATGCATATTGATTGAGGTAATTACAGTGCAATCAGACTACCAATCAATCTCCATATGTTGCATGTTGCGTAGCTGTAAAGCGTGCCGAGAGGAGAGAAAGGCATCATCGTACTGTTGTCAGTACATATAATTACAGTAATTTATAAATTGAAATCGAAATCTATCCGACAAAAAGAAAAAAAATAATCAACTCGTAATTTGCATGCGAACAAAATAGTGCATAGTTTCAAGATAAGATAATTGATTGTACGTTATTATAGAAAATAACAACAATCATATTATCAACAAAAATGGGAAGTTGCATTTTTACGCGCATCGTTATCTTTGTATCGTTATCAATGTCTTGATCAGCTCAATCCTCTCATATTATGCATGTCTCTCACTCACAGGTCTCATTTGCCCGTTTCTTTGTTTGTTCAAAACGATACGTGTACGACTTGAGAAACTTTGTTTTATGAACTGTATGGCTACAAAGAAAGAGAACCCACTTTTCATGTTTCTTTCATTTAAAATTGTCCTCCTTAAATCAAAGCTGCGTGAGCAATTCCACAGCACCAATACCAATTCAATTTCTCTTCGCCTTCAATAGAAATTTCGCTCAATTTGTCTTGAAACTGTGTAAACGGTGGTGGTGGCAAAAGCAAACAATTTATAATAGAATACCACCCTAACCATTGTAACCTATTTTTGTTGGCAATACTGATCATTAGTCAAACTGAAAGCAGAGTTTTCCTTCAGACGCGCGCTGTTAGTAAAGGAGTCAGTCGTTGTCTAAAATGACATCAAGGTCTTGTCTTGTGATGGACGAATGGCAAATGGTAGCGGTGGTCCAAGTCCCAAACAAAAGAACACCAAAAGATTATTGTCATGATCATGAACAAAAAAACTTTCCTTCGGTTTAAAATGTCTATTCTTTCAACATTTTTTGTTTTATCATTTATTGTCGTGTCCTTTCTCATGACACCAACATCCCTAAATACCCGATGGTGTACAAGAAACATTTTTTCTTTGAACTTGATTTTTTTTGCAATTGGTGACTGGGGATGGGCTTTCGAATAGTACGTACATTTGTGATTTCTACCGAAGGTAAATTTTGGCAGAAATATTGTTGATGTAGTAGGTTGAATTAGAGTGGACAATTTACCGTTCACCCTCAAGTGAAAATGCAAAAAAATAGTTTCTTTCTTTCTAGAGTAAGTAAATCCTTTTACTAAACACAAATTGTCGTAACTGAAAAGAGGTTGAACGTGTCCCATATACCACCAAATACAATAATGTAGCATGTGCCGCTTTCAAATTGCATTCTCTTTTTTAAAATGCTTGGGTTTACGATGAAACTTACAATTGCAATTTATGCTCTATCAGAAATGAACAGAGTACGTGAAATGCACTACAGACTTTAGTACTGATTGTTACTCGCAGATAATAACAAAAGTTTATGCAAAGCCAAGAAGTTCTTTATCATCCATTTTTTCGTTTACACACATATCTTTCATCTCTGTCCGATTTAAAGCAGGAGGTTTGGTTATAATATCTATATGTAAAAGTAGGTATAATACGCTGAGCCTATATTAATTGTAAATGTCGGCCATTTAGGAATATCGCACACGTTTTGTTCTTTTGTGTTCACGTTCCCATGTTATGTTTTCCTGCTTGCCAAAATAAAACTTTGAGTATTTTGGATATGTGAATAAATTCTCTCTGTAAATCCCAATTTTTGGTTGTTGATTGGGCACGTTCAGCATGACGATGTCGATGTCAAGTTGTCTCCTGCTTAGAGACCACATTATTGTGTGTGGCAGTTTCGTCTTGTTTTGTTCATGGGAACTTCTTCAGCTCCCACGCACCACTGAACAAACACCAAACAACTTTCATGAAAACAACGCAGTTTACTAAAATTAAGCGTCAGACACAGTCGTCGTCGCAGAGGGGCCAGAAATGCTTATCTTTTGTCTATTAGTCATTTGCATATTGTACAAATGTCCTCTCCATTTTCCTTATAACTATTCTTATATATTTTATTACACTGGATTCTATTAGTTCATGAACGATTGGTGCACACCCATGTCTCCATTTCATGTTAATTTGCATTTGGATTCTTTATTCTTTTAGTGTTTTGGGATGAAGATGGAAGATAATTAATGACACTTTTCATTGGTATTCCCCTTCATTCTTTGAAGTAATTTGTCAGTCTCATGCTGTGCTGAAAGACATGCACAACTGATCTGTAGATTAGCGTGGATGAGCTGGACAAATACAAACAATTGTCGTAGATGAATTGTATTAAATTCTTTGTAATATATACGTTAATTATATATTAGTCTAAAGTCATTTTTAAAAGGCAAATGCATGATGAAATCTTGTTTCCTGCTATTTTTCTTGTAAATACAATGTAGGAATGTATGTGTATAGTAGACATAAAGCACCGGACTGTCATGAATCCAGTCAAACCGTACCTGTCGGGCAAAGATTCATCAAGCTTTATACAATGAGCGTAATAGAACCATGAGTATTATTTATTAACCTGGAGACTGCGGTGCTATATTAAACTCGAAATCCATACCAATTGGATTCAACGAGTAAAAAATATTTTTGAATATCTTAAACCAATTACAGCTACCAAGATAAACAGTGTTAAATATGTAAAATATGACTAAATTGATGCATGTTCAAGTTTTAATCCCATGCATAAAATGAATACAATCCAATGTTTTGAACTTATGTTATTGCTCTTAAAATAGCATTTTTTAAGTTTGTTTATACCAGGATGTTAGTTGTTTATCTAATGTGAAATTATGTATATCTACATATAGGTATATGAGTATAGTAGTTAGCCTTTAAGAAATGTATAAGGAATCTTCATCTCGAAGTTTTGGTTTTAATCATGCTAAATATTTGGCCAAACCAAATCCTTTAGAATTTACGTTAGCTTAGGTCAGCATCAAAAGGCGCAAGTTGTCCTGAGTAGAAATTGCAATTTTAAGATATCACTAAATTGTACAATTTAATTTCATGGAAAAGTTGGCCTATTTGCTAGGTTGTAGGTCAAATAATTTAATGAAAAAATGCAAGTGTGATGATAGGAAAATATCTGTCATCAACACTACTAATGAACATCATTTAACACACATTCAAGGTCACAAATGACAATTTTGCTTTTCACACATCCTGGTATAATAATGGTAGCCAAACTGCATTTTAAAATTTCACATACCGTCTATATAGTCAGGAAGCGTGAATACTTCCTGGCAAACGTGCAATATGTATTAAAATTAAGCTCCTATACGCTATACATACATGAAGATGGACAAACATGAACATACAACAAACATTAAAAGACACGTATTGTATAGACATGTTATTTTGTCTTCTTATTACGTACAAGTTGTTACTTTGTGACAACGGATGTTTCGCTACAATTATCAATATATCTCTTCACAGGCTCATGATTCTACTCGGAAACTTTTTCCTAGTACAGGAAGTGCTCGACCTTGAGCAAACTTACAGATTTATTCTGTCATTGGAACATTATTAGCCAAATTTACCGCGACAGAATGTTTGCAGTAATCGTAAACAATTTCGATTGTACCATTTCGTCGCGCAGTATCTTCCGTCCTAGTATATTCAAATTACAGTTATAGTTATATAACTCATAGCTGTACAATTTTTGTGCAAAATGTATTTCTAGAGACAGATTTTGGTCCTTCAAAAAATGAAGCATGCGCACTTATGTATACAGTTCAATATTTGTGTTTATATTGAACAAATCTTCAAAAGTAAATTATTTCTCAGTGAATGAATTCCTGTGGCTTTCCTCATTGTAAATTTTTATCACGTGACATCTTATATCTGTATTATTATTATCAATTCTGTGGCTGACTTTTAGTCAGATCTCGCGTGAAAGAATACAAACATAAGCGCAAATTCTTAAATCTACAAAGCATTTATAGCGGTAAGAGTGGGCAAATGTACTCAGAAAATTGTAAGCACAAGTATGCATTTTTAGTAGTTTCATGCACATTAGAAACATAAAAGGTAAAGCCGTAATTCCTTTACCGTTGCATTGTCACATGAAAATTACATACATAATTTTAAAGAACATTTTAGCGAAATAAAATGTTCTTTGAGATTTTGCTGAATATTTTTTTCTGCTTTTGTGTCTTTCAACAACGGAACTGAAAAGATACTTCTAAGCAAAGTGAGATATTTGTGATGACTCAATGTTAACATTAACTTTGTATAAAAGTGGTTGACGGCAATTTTTGTAATTTTATGTGTCAAGAATTTTAACAGTATTCATTATTTTTATGGTAAAACTGCTGCTAGACTTGCCTACATAAAAACAAAGGCAAATAAATCATAAAAGAATGACATGAAAAACATTAGCCGTCTTCGTCTGAGTAACTGAAAAAATAAAATCCTACAGTGCAAATTTTCGCGCTCTCTAAAATCTTTATCATTATATATCGCTTATTAATTGGTCATATATGTATACTTTAAGGTTAGGTAAACATTGTACACCGAAAAATGACAAAATTTCTAATGCATCGTGATCATTAAATGAGTTATGTTAACTAGCTTGTCATCCATCTGTCATCACTGATTTCCTTTCGCTACTAAGCCAAGTTGTCCCAAACTCGTACCATTATAGTGGATAGTATGAAAAGCACATTGCTTCAGGCAGGCCCTCAATCCCAGACCTGTCCGTTCGCTTGCATAAATGAATTTTTGAACTGTTTCCTTCTGTAGCGGTGCTTAAATAAGCCTAGGACGACTTAATTTTAAATTCGTGCATTACAATGGCAGTTTTATGACTTTTTAAGTACTTTAATGCAAAGTTCACACTCCCACGGATGCTCACAAAAATGATACCAAGTGCATAATCCTCGCTTAAGAATTATTATAAAAACAATGAATATAACGTTAGTGTTTTGGCTAGTAATGCATACATAATACCATCATTTTACGGATTCTGACAATTGTGAGTGACACCGACAAGGGGTAAATTCAAGCTCATACAGCAAAGGGCGTCTCTTGTAACAAAGATATGGCATCGCTAATAAATTTATTATGAAACTGTTTCAGTATTATAAAAAGTAAGAAAACTCATTTAATGAGCTGAGTAACGGTACTATATGAGTCAGTAGTGCAAAGCTAAAGATCACGTTCAGCTTCCTCGGTTCCGTTTGTCGGTGTGTGTATTTTTCTATTTCATTGTAAAGGTAAAAAGACAAGGTGTTTGCGTGCGCATCCGTATACATCTACCATGATGCTAATAGAATGCTGCTTTGTTGAAAAAAATGCTTGCGCTCTGCATTTTCACATGGGCTTTCTTCATTCATCTCAATTCTCAACAACGGTATTTATTTCATTTACCACACCTACCGCAGTAGCTACGGCACACTTCATTTTAATCCTGATTTATTTACTCAGCATTTTTTGTTTTCCGCGAAAAAAGTAATGCTGCATGATTTACACAATTTTAAAGTGCGATATGGACCTAAATATTAATGCTGTCATGTACACATTGTGAGAATGAGCTGACTTCACGATTCACGGTGAACGTAATGTACTGTGTTCGTATTTCTTCGGAAATCAGTTGTTTTATTGGGATCCTCCCAATTTTATTATGATCACTCCTCGATGCCACTCTCGTTCCGAACAAGATGTAAAACTAGTTCATACATAAGCATTCGTACAATAAATTCAGTATTAGCACCATTAAAGAAATATATTATTCTACATCCCGCTTTGAAAAATATTTTGTATACATATAAAAGCTCAATTGATGTGATGGGGTTACTGGGATTATAATTATATTTAGGCTATACAGTAAGTAGTATTCTTCCGATATGGTATTTTGCGTTTTTACTGTTTACAAGACGAAAGTATTTAGAGACGATTGAAACGTGGTTAAATTAGGATTTGTTTCCGTTTGACTGGCACATGCAATTTGCAGCTGTCACATGATATGTGTGCGTTGTTGTGTAGGCTCATAAATAGGTATGGATTTATTAAAAGCATTACCAAATAGGTCAGCGAAGCGTTGTCAATCTTCTCCGTTAATTTAGCCATTATTTGCGGATGAATGATGAAAATTACGCCCTAGATCTACTTGTTTTGTTTATTTTTTACAGGCAAAGTGGAGATTGCTTTTTTTCGCGTTTCTAAAACTTCGCATTCCGATTTGAATACATTAGCCTAAGCGAGTAGATTCTCCATTGTTTAGCCATTCGCTACACACATTTTGGTTCAAAATGCTGTGTTTATTTTATGATTGTCAAGAGAAATTGAACAGTAAATGGTGTTTGAGCTTACAATTAGCCATTCGTATTGGTGAATACAAAATGGATTTTGTGCTTTCCCATGCACTATTAACAAGATGAAAACTACAATAGGGCATTAGATTTTCGTTTTGTGAATTTCAAAAGATCAACTTCTGTGACGATAAACGGGAGCAGCAAAAATTTAAATTGTGTAGTATATGCATTTTCAGTGATAGATCATGATTCGATCATTTGCAAAAGAACGCATCGTGTCTGTCATTTTCATTTCCTATCACATCCATTAAAAGGTAAAAAAGTTAAATATGTATATCTAACATTTTAACATGATGGACAATCGATGACCTGACTTACTGTCAAAACATTCAACCAAATTGACGCCTGCAAGGGTTGAATGTACGTGCAACTAATTCATGTATAGAAATGTGCATTCACATTAGCACGTCCCATGTCCATAAAAAGCCAGACACAGCGTTGCATAATATGCATTTACCTACGTGATCATTAATCTTCTGATGGTTTCGTTTTTCACTTTCTTTCTTTCAGGACAGATGCGAGATGGTTATGTTGAACCGTAGGCAAAATCTAATACAAATATAAGCATTCTGCTAGTCATTTATTGACCTCTGTTGTCTTGAACAGTTTATCAAAGGAAAGCTAGACGAGCTTCTTTGCACTTTTCGGAAATAACTTTGAAAGAGACGGAAGGAAGACGGAGTACATGGATTTATTGTTTCTTCTGGCACACGTGGGGAGTTGCTGAACTTTAACCTTGTACTGATCTCTGCGACATCAAAACTCTTTGGGATGCAAGAAACTTTCTGCAATATTTCGTTTCGTTCAGCTCTACGCTTTTCTGACCGGAAAAGGGGCGTTTACGGAATATAAGTACATGAAGATGGTGATTTAGCAAATTCTATTATAAAAAATGGCATACTGGTTGATGAATGAATATTTATTTATTTTATGCTTCGCTTGTTCACTTGCGTTTTCTTTAGTGAATCTGTTTAGTTGTCCTATAATAGGACGGAAACACACTGTTGAGCGCAAGTGTTTCTGAAAAGGCTTTCACTTTTCCTTCAAATTATTTTATCTCTCTAATACCAGAAAAAAATGCATGTCTCATTGAGGTTAACACTCCGCAGATAGTACTCTCGATTGAAAGTTAATTCTTGTCAATACCAACTTAAATAATAAAACAATTTGTTTTCATTTAATTACACAAAAATGCATT
This sequence comes from Sinella curviseta, assembly GCA_004115045.4. Lineage (NCBI taxonomy): Eukaryota > Metazoa > Arthropoda > Collembola > Entomobryomorpha > Entomobryidae > Sinella > Sinella curviseta. The sequence goes on along the minus strand of CM023203.3, from coordinate 31,297,845 downwards.
TGTTTATTTTTTAGAAACTAGGACATGTGTTTCATTAAGTCACTTAGTTTAGGCGGTATATTGATAATTAATTAGCTCAAATAGTTCATGGGTTTAGCACATGAATGCTGAAGGATGACGGAGAAAACGGATATACTTAGCGTCTGCAAAAGTAACAAATTTCTTGGAAGTATTGCGGTGTAAGATGTTATTATGAACCAATTACCAATATAGTTTCTCAGGAATACCTAGTTTGGAGATTTGTAAATAGCTAAACTGACGCAAAACAGTTTCTGTCTTGTCATGTTTCCTGTCTACTCTATCAGTATCAAATACTCACTCAGTCCGTATATTGCTTTTGACCAGAAAAGTGAAACTGACACCACAACATTTCACATAATCATAAACCGACACCAACACCGGATGTTTTGATGGTATCATGCACTTGCTGAATGTATTTACTATTTACATAACATTCTAACTAGTGCGAGGAAATTGGGTCGATTTTGATGATGTGATGTGGTGACAAACTGATCCTTTTGGATATTCGTATCATAACAAGTAATTCGTGATTATATTTTTCTTATTTACTCATGTACAAATATGCCTGTAAGATAGTACCAGTCAACCTAGTGACAAGTGGAAATTTTTTACTTGAGGAGAGACAGAACTGGATTCTTCTCGCAAATCCGAGAGCTTTACTTTATCTTGGGTACGATTACGATCTTGAATGAAATTATGCGAACGACAACATTAAAAACGACGTTAATTGAAGGGTAAGCGGTATAATAGTTCTATTCATAAACCAAAACAGTTGTGCGAGAGGAGAGAAGTGAAAGCCGTAAGCCTACATTGCGAAGGATTTTCTCGGGAGTGGATCGTCCTTTGGGGCTATACTTGGATTAAGGTCATCGGATCGAATTATATAGACACTTGTGGTTGTAATCCATAATTTTTCTAGGATATCAGGCTATGCAAACAACTGAAAAATGTAGCTGGCTAGAAGGATAACTGCGTTACATGGATGCATCCAATTTGAAATCATCTCAATGATGAAAGACATAAATTACTTTGTACAACTACGGCCAACAAGACCTAGCTTAACTAACACTACTTTCATCGCTAACTTCAATAACGTTGTTGTCTGTGGCCCGGCACGATTAGTATATGTAATGCATATAATAAATTTTTACTACAATTTTATAAGTGCATATGTATTTTATATGCCTTTTATAAACTCGGACCAAGAGAAGTGTTTGTGGCGGATTTTGTGGAATAACATAAAAGAAAAGTTGTTCTATCAGAATCAAAACTTTCCAAGCAATGTAGGTATGTAGTTTTTTCGTTAATGGAATGGTCTGCTGGCGCTTGCAATGCTACATATGTAGTATAGTAAGTGTTGTTATTTTAGAAATGATGAAGTGAATCGAATTGGGTGTCCCTGTTAACTTCACGTCCTTGCTTGTTTGTTGTTTTATTTTTGGAACAGCGCATTTTTGTCTTTTCTATTGAATTGAAATGTAATATAGATAAAGTAGAATAGGATGCCACTTCAGTAAACAGTATTGATTGAATGTAAAAATTGCGTTGCTATTTGAAAACCTACATAGTAAGTGCAAACCAATCCCAATTTCAAAATATTCGATATGTCCTTAGGTATGCATCCAAAACACGCTCATTAAAATCATTGAATGGAACGCAATGACACTATAATTATCGTTTTTGTATACCTACCTACTAGAGTAAAGTGGAGCAAGGATTGTTATTTTTTCAATGAATACCTATGTAGTTTTGCGCAGTACATATTATTTTGGTATATTAAGTGGAAAGGAAAAACAAAATAGGCATAATTATTATGGCAGCAGCATCAAATTTACTGTTTTTTCCAGCTGGTAACAAAACTACAAAGTGTACATTTTCAGAATATGCTAACCTATGTTCGATAAAGATAACGGTTTTTGTAGCAGAGTGGTTTGTATGAAAATCGTTCAACTCGTGTTTATGTCAAGAACAGAAACAAAAAGTTTCTTGGACCTCTTGTTTAACTTTGTAATAGCTACTTAATACTTAATGGGACATGTGTACCCGTAAATAGTTATAAATTAATGGCAACATTCCCTTACACGTCACATTGCATTAAAATTTAAGAGTAAATACAGCGTTTAAAGTCTACTATATTCACATTTCAGGAATTTTTGAAAACAGCGTAAATTCAACCTGTTCTTGAGCTTTACACTCATATGGACCAACAATAAAGTACTTCCCAAAAGATTGTTTCAATTTATCTTCCGTTCACCCTTCACCTCATCTGCGGTACTCATCTAATTGCGCTGTAGTACATATACAGACAAGACATACGCAACAACAGAATATTATTATTGTAAGAATTATTTGCGTACTTCCTTTCCTTTGTTTATTTTCTAAACTTACAATTTCCCCCATAAATTTCGACTAAAAATGCCAGTTTAAGCAGTACAAAACCGGAAAAAAGTTCAATCTTTGAGTATACACAATAGAATTTTTTACATCTTTAAAATTTGAAATGAATTCTCAAGCTAAATGTGATATTACGGTGGAAATGTGAGTGACCTCCGGTCCATGCATATAAAAGGGACTTCTACTTCTCTTGCATTTTTAAGTTCATTAATATTCGGATTCTTTTACGTAAAGAAATGTTGACTTCGTAAATATATGGGAAAAGATGCACCGAATAAAAAAACTACTTAAAATAACTTCCCCCGGTCTCGGTACACAAGCTGTCAAACGTTCACGTGCCTATGCGATATTTATCTTCTGACTGGCTCCGATTCCAAAAGACAATGCAGGGATATCACCCTATTGATTGATTTAGAGTAAAAATTTAACCGAAAAAATGTTAGGAAGTCAGAGTTATGATTTATAATTGCTTTCTCATCATTCCCCTGACTCATTCATACAATGTTTAGCCTTGAATTTTTTTTATTTTTAAATGATTTTTAGTCTTCTTCCGCATCCATGTACCGACTTGGGTACGTAAACTTTATAAAAGATATTCATATATTTTTCATCATCATACTCACGTCGACACTATCATAAAGGAAACCGTAGTTTTTGCGCATTTTATTCCACTATTAATATATCTATGTATTTCCATTAAACTTTCACGATAAGTTTAGTCGGGTATTTTATGACACCTAATGGGACGCATCCAAAAGGACGAGAGCCAAAACGAGCATACGAGTTTTCCTATCCATAATCACAACGATATAAAATCCGCATTCATCTAAAACCATATACAATTTTAGGTGCAGTGAAAACATTCAAAACCGCTTTTTGTCCCAATCCTTTCGCATACGCTACTTCATATTTCATGCTTGCATCTCGACATACAAATTTCATCGTCCCAGTCAATTAAAAGATATCTGCGACTAGGCACAACTTTTACAACTACTCGTACAGCATAAAACTGTTTCCAAAAATTGCAAATTGTCGACATATGTACTGAAAATTAATTTGACGGTTTATACCCTTTTGGTCGCAGACAATATCAACATAAAAATAAAAATTTCGCTTTTTTATTCTCAGAAACTATTTTATTTCATTTTTTATTCCTTTTTGGCTTAAGGCTTGACTTGTGGTTATGTAATAATGTAGTTTTTTTTGTACTACCCCTGAAATCCACCTTATCAGATAGTTTGAAACAAAGCCCAAAACCCTGTATGTGTGTAGCCAATTGCAATCTAGGTAATCACACCAATTGCCAACGGAAATGTTGCAACTAGAAGGAATGTAAATTCTATTTTGCGTGGATTTAAATTTTTTTTATTTTCATTTACCCTTGCTCTTCTCCTTTCGCCTATTTTTTATTTCTTGGCTCAAACAGCTAAAAATTTTGATTTGGTTTTGCACTACACACTTCACGACTTCTTACCAGCATTCTCATTATCATCGCGTCATGCGTTCGTTCCCTGTTGCCTGTGACTTTTTTTCTCTCTACGTCTACTTGTCTGCACATTCATTCCGTCTATGAAACTTTGTTCATGTCACTGAAGCTATATTTCAAAAAACGTTCCTTTTTGCATTTTCTACATTGTACGTTGATTTGACTAATATATATTTCTTCTAATTGTACCTTGCTCATGTGAACAGTTTTATGAGTTTATTGGCACCTACTTATATGCTACTAAAAAGTCTACCGGATATGCTATTAAAAAACTACTACTCTGTGCTATATTATATTATTGCACTGCAACTTTATTGTAACTACTTGCATCTTGTCCGAAATCTCTGATTCTACATGCATTTTCCTCTACTTCCTTTCCTTTCACAATGATCATCCAATAAAAACGAAAAAAGCAACTGTGGTAGTAGTAAAATTTAAAAATATATATGTTTCGTCCATCGGACTTGGATGTAAATGAAGATCTTCGTTTTTTTCCGCACCCCTTCCTTTTTGCGGTTGCAACATTATATTATATTATTAGCCTCGTTTTCTTCACTCGTCGTACCTCTCTACTAGAAGGTTTCTGTCTGCTGATTTGGCGAGAGAAGAACATTGACTATTGTTAACAGATTTTTTTAGAGTAGAGAAAAATAAACGAGAGAGCGGGCAAAGCTCCCCATTTATCAAATCAATCTCCGTCTTCTCTGTTCACTTTTGAAATGTTTAGCTTTTTGATTGTGTGAAATATGTAAACAAATCTGTGCAGTTTGGTTCATTTCCTGGTACGTTGTACGCAGCAAATTAGAGAAAGGATTGATCCTTCCCATACGGGAGCATATTATTTATATGCAAGTTATATTAACTATTAACATATGCGTGCGCGCTGTATGATAACATATACTTCCCGTTGCATGTTTGGCGTTGATAACAAGTAGGTATTTGAATACAACAACTGCAATTCAAAGCTTTATCATCATCACTGCCACAACTTTCAATTTTCCTCGCCAAAATTTGAGTTGTTGCATTAACTGGCTTATCTTCTGGCATAAATGCCTATAGATCATCGGTCTTGTCTTTTTACTTGTCTTTGTTTATGACGTGAGCTCATTTTGTTAGGTTGTAAGAGAATGGATCGGCTTACAAACAAAAGCAAAGTTTCTCTTAAAAATATGCCATTTCAAAGGATATCCCATTTCAAATGGTCCCGACAAGATATCATGTACGGAAAAACCCCGAAATCATATTCCATGTTCCATTTCTTGTAATTTCCAAGAAAAATGGGAACTCAAGTCAAAAGGGCTCCAAAATGCCTTTTGCAGCTGTCTTGCAAATCTCATAATTTTTCAAGCTACTACAATCAGAATATATCCGTTCATTTTAGAAGACACTCACCTACGGACATCCGTAGGTATTGAAAAAGTTTCTTCTTGGGATTTGCAACTTTTGGCGCAATCCTTTCAGATTTCCTTTCGTGCCCACATCAATCACGCAATACTTGTCGTCTGATGAAATGTACTTTTGCAATAATGATCTGTTTCCTTCTTCGTATGAAACTGATATGCATTCTCAATTTCTATCTATCCCGAAAATTGGAGAGCAGCGCAAAGAATGATTTTCTTACATGCAAGCGTAATATTATCTTGGGCGGTAGATTAATGTTGTTTACCATCCTTTTCCGTTCACAAAAATGAAATGACATGATCAAACATGAAAAACATTTTACTCTATCGTATTATTATTAACTTTACGATAATTTTTCTCGGTCGTTGGTTTAAATTGCGACTGGGTTGGACACTTGGGAAAACTACAAATACTACAGAGGGGAGTTTCGTGAAGGAGTAAACGATGCCGGAAGGAGAAAGCACTTTTTTATAGTTTGTAGTAATGTTAAAAATTATAACGCTAGTAAAAAGTATGGGTGGATGACCTCAACTGCGTAACTGGAGATGAATTTGTTGATGTTATCTTCAAGTAATCTTTCACATTAAATTGCATTAGAATTTTCATGTACCAGATCAAAGACTCCTGTTGTATAATGCAACTTATGCATGTCGGGTGGTTGTAAGTAGTTTCGAAACTGGGAGGGAAAGTGTAATATTTCGTACATGACATATCGCTCATAAAAAACCTATTTTTTGCATAATACTCCATGAAAACATTCCAACTGACCGAAACGAAAAGTTCAAACGGGGTTGACTCAATTGGCATAAGTTTGTTGTTTATTGAGTTCCCCTACAAGTTGCTTAATAATTAATATACATATAATACAATATATTGTAAGTTGTTAATTGGTTAAGCTGCTAGCTGTTACAACATGGGATTACTTTCATATAAAAATATCGTTACCTCTTCATCAAAGAAGGTGAAGCCGTACGACCGATGTCCTGTCATTACGGACGTCATCTTGAATGCTTTTTTTGGAACGACAAATACAAGCGAAAGTCTACTTTTTTCAGGTACTCAAGTCGAGTTTGTGTTTTCTCTTTGTCTTTCAACAAAGGTACTTTTTGATTTGCTTGTGTAGCTATTTAAATAAATAAATACTAGGATTTTCTGCTTTTATTGGCTTTTCGTTATGGTTCAAGGTTTACAGAGATCTTCCTATAGATCAGTTAATGGCTCTTGATGACAGATGCACGTGTGCTCTTGATTATTTGAACCTTGTTCATTTAGCATTGGCAATTTCTTGGGCTGACCTTCGATTTCAGCTTTAGGACAAAGACATGCTCCCAATCACAACGTCGTGGTAGTCACAAGCTTCTTCAGAACACTGCACTTACTTTTTTATTAAAAAATGGAACACACAGTTTGATATAAATTAAGTAAACAAATGATTGACTCGCTTTCACAATCTATTCCTGTATCAATTCACACAACAGGCTATATATATATATAATTACATATAACAACTCACTACAACGAACAAGACGATTGACAACTTATAATTATTTTTGGACAAGGGACAAAAGACGAACAGGAAATTATTCAGTTCAGAAAAATATTAGTGTAGCCTACTTCTTAATTTTGTATCATTCATTTGTTCCAAGTTAATGTACTATGTTTTTTTGTGTTCTTTTCTGTTTTGATGGCCCTTTAATGATATTTGCTGGGTTAAGCAAACAGTGTCTGTCCGACTGCAACTTTGGAAATGGAAAGTTCAGCTCGTTTTAATCATTTAAACAACATTAAACCGGTTATTTTTACAGCAGCAACAATAATAGTCTTTTTAGCTATTTTAAAATGTAACTGCTTCTTGTGCCAGATTTGATGTATTTTACAGACATTTGGTAGCCATACGATGATGATGGCAATAACAATACGGACAAAGCATCTATCTAACGGCTTGCTTCTCGCCTGCTGACGTATTTAACGCTCCGTAAATAATATTATGATCTGGTAATTTGCGATAATTCACTATAACAAAAGGCAATTTTCTTCCGTAACTGACGGCTATGATGATGTGTCTGGCTTTTCTGGCGTTTCCGCTTCCTTCAATCTGCGATTGGATAAAAGGTTTTTTACAAAGTCCATGAAATGAGCCTCGTTCTTCCTCTTGTATCTTGGCTTGACTAAAGTGATAATAATGGAGAGAAACGGTTCAGCAGTTTTGTGTCTGGCACGATTGAATACAAAACGCAAAATGGAAACTAGCACCCGACAAAGTTTTTAAAGGGAAGGAAAAATTTAGATGGAGGAAAACAAGTAGAAGAAGAAAGAAGATCCGAACAAGAGTAAAGCATATCCGATTCTTTTGAAAACGAATTCATATATATAACATATAATATTCGTATATATAGCTCTTCCAGCAGCATAAATCCAAGTTAAGATATTATCATAAAAAACAGACAAGAATATAGGCAGCGAAACATGTTCTTTATATGTTTTATACTACGTTTACGTGTACAACAGGCTATTCTTTTGGGGGATGTTAACCGTATTATATGAATATTTTTGGCCCAGAGAACAAGTTATAACGAGAAAATCTCTAAGAATATGAAGGAGGAAAATAATAAGTGGTTCGGATGGATGTACTGTTCACATTATAATATCGTGTAAAGAGAAAAAATCGGAGTTAGTTGTAGTAGTGTAAAAGGACACTATCCTCATGTTCTTCTTCTGCGTAGCCATGAAGCATGGGTATTAATCCCATCCCATCTTTTTCATCCTCGTCGTCACGTCAGATTTTCGAACGATTTTTTTGCTTCTCCGAGTAAAGAAAATAGTAATAGCTTGCATGAATGACGCTTGTGAAAACTTTCCTCGGTGGTGGTAGGAATACATAACGCAGCCGTTGGTTTCCGAACAGCCATATGGACATTATATAGTTCATTACACAGAATATTTATATGCACATATAATATTCTTTTTACCTATAAGCACAGTGAAACGATGACACAGAGATGTATAGAAGGTTCCTCGGAATATTGCAAGTTATTTTAGATTTTTTTTGAGAAATATTGCGTATATTGAAGTTAGGTATACATCTAATACCTACATAGGTTGTCGTTCGTTCGTTGGATCATTTTTTTGGAAAGACGAACATGGGCTAGGACTACTTTCCGAGTGGAGTGGTAGTAAAGATGTTATGTTGGTTTTAAAAAGTCTCACATGACATGCGGATGGATGAGTTCTGAAAATGTTCGGGTGGTTTAGTTCGTCGCAGCAGTATTACTCATGTTATTTTTTGTGAGTTAGCGTAGACATAATATAATATCTGTGACAAGATGACGACTTTTGAAAGGAGGGACCAGATGTTTACGAGTTCTTTTGAAAATGGAGGAGATGCATTACATGATGGCTTCATGTTGGTTGGTCCACACAAAATATATACATAATATATTGTATAAAATTATTAATTCAGTTATTACATATAGCGGATTTTTGTACATAATATGTTGTCATTGTTCTTTCCCATTGACTTACACAGTGAGTGAGCACAGTCTTTTGATACTCGGTAATCGGTTGGTCAATTAAGCCAGTTTACGACAAATTGTATAATATTCAGCAGTAAAAGCCAGCATTTGGCGAAACCGATGTTAAAATGGAATCCACGCATGCATTTGGTAACTTGTGCCTTACCTACAGACTGTAGGCTACAGTAGATATGTTCATATTATTACCACCATCCTCGCCATGATTCGTTTTACGAGAGGATTGATGGGTTCGCCAATTATTTAACGAGAGGATGGTACTTTATGAAGAGATTTTCTATGTCACATGAGCGGACTTGCAGGTTTGATGTAGACAAATGGTTAGTTTACGCAGAATTTGAAATTTCTCGCTTTCTGCAATATAAATGTCCTCAATTAAGAGTGAATGACTTGATGGATGCAAGTAAATTACAGCCGCATAAATTTCTTTATAGCGGTCTATAATGTAGCATTTATCTGCGAATAAAGTATTTTTAAGCAGGCTCAGGGTCATTTTGGTGATATGGTTCAAATACCTATCATTTAAATTAAGCCAACAGATATATTTTGAGCATTGACCATGAATTTGTTTTATGATCAGTGATACGCTTTCTGAACCGCTACGACATGCTCAAAATTTGAAATGACACTGTTGCCAAGATGGGGTGAGTTAGTTCAATTCGGTAGCGAGAGACGTAATAAGCAAGGCAAGACCAAGCTATTATTCTGAGTCACCTTTAATTTATTGAGAAAGGTCTAGGGTAGCGTAGGGCAAAGAATTTTTCCGTTGAGAAGGTGGAACGAAGGATGTAAAAATGTTGAATGTAATAATATGCTGGCGAGGTGATGACGCTGATGATGAGTTTATCATTCAGAAAAAAGCGGGTGGAAACAAAATACCATATTTGATAGTCTTATCTTAAAAATATACACACTTGAGCGAGCCGAGCCGTGTGCTTGTACCTACTTCTCTTTCAAACTGGCAACCCAGTGCTCTTTCAAATGTGAAATAACAAAAAAATCAGTAAAATGTCAAAAAATTGGTTATGCCTAAAATTTTGTGTCTCTGTTGCTGACGCATGAATATATGTTCAGATATCTTCAGAGATGTAGTCAAAGTCAAGGTCAGAATCTGCTGAGTCGCTTGCTGCTCCAAAGAAAATAAAATTCTTAAATCAACCACTACTCTGCCTGCCACCACCACTGAAGAGAGACAAGTGCACTTGTACGCAAAATCTCAAAAATCCTCGTAAATACCTATTACTTTTACAGTTAGCATTAGTAATAATGCTAGTGTAAAAGAGTTCCATGAATGTGCCTCGTGCCTGCTGCTCCACCTCCCTGAAAACTTATTTTTCCTTGACTAAATACTTCAAATCCCTTGTTTGTCTAACTTTCACGCATATTCATTCCCTATACTTTTTTGGCTTGTCATCTATAAAATAGTATCATCGTATATAATGTCGTTGAGTTGAATGTTGGATGACCTATTATGAACCAAACTAATAAAAACATTAGCACATTTTACCGACAGTTCATACAATTTGAAAACTAACAAATTATGCTTGTAATTGAATGTCGTGAAATAATTCATAATCTGACAGTTTTGAGTTGATACACATTTTTCGTTTTGTAAAGTGAACATTACTAAACTAATTTTTTAACGAAGCCTGCAAAAGATATATAAACAAAGCTTTTGAACGGCCAATTAACAAACTATAACATGACCAAATTTTCAAGTGCTTTCGTTTGAGGGAACTGCGAGTGCCAAATAAATTTTTGCATTCTTGAAAATGAAATATGTAATGTTTTAATGATGCTCGATTTCAAGGAAATTCAAATTCAAGGCTGGCTAATAGTGTGCACATACATGAATGTGTGTACAGTGTGCACTATCTGTCTGTAGTCGGCAGTACTTTTGTCGAAAAATACATTTGTCACCCCATCAAATGGACCCACACTTTTTAGTGCATACACTTGTGGCGTGAAGTTTACTTTGAAAACTAAAAATATATGTTTGTCACACGAGAGCGAGTGAAGTTCTCGCTTGTCAAGATTCTTAAATTGAAAGTGACACGGATGGTTTGACCCATTTATTTTTCATTTCGTATTTTCCCCAAAGATAAGGAGAACATGTTTGCATTATGAGGTATGAGCCCACATTTTTTTCTACAAAGAAAGAATGTGGAACGTCCGAATGTAATTAATGTAATTGAGAGGTCAAAGTGCTCGTACTATATTCCCCCATAAAATTCGCCTCTATCATTTCTTTCAAAGTTTGCGTTTTAATTGCTGTCAATGACTGTTCATTAGTGCGACACTTTCTACAGGGTCCACGGTCCACCCGTCCAACGGATCACATGAAGTTGAAGTGGCGAATGCAACAGGGTTTACGAGATACTTTTGTTTTGAATTCTTTGAAACAATTTAGTCCAAAAAAATCAAGCAAAACAAGGTCGGAGCCAGGGAAAAACGGAGTTATTTGGTGAGCACGTGTTATTATTATACGCATTCATTAGATACATGTCTACAACTTACTACTAGTGGTCTCAACTCAAGTCCATGACAAAGTGCTGAATGAGGAAAATGCTATAAAATATTGGCCGTATTTTATGCGAAGTTGGTGAACAAATGCTAATGTAATGTGATCAATGTCGCAGTCCCAATAAATTCATTGTGTGCGATGGCTTCAGTTAATATTGTAAACACAGGCAGCAGATACTTGATCTTTTGACAAGTATAATCTACGCCTTAAAATTTCGCCTAAATATATACCTATACAATAGACAAAGACGCGTACTTTGATTTGAATGAACTTATCAGTGATTTGTAGAGAAAGGATCAATATGTTTGTGTACAACACAACACATGAAAATTATTCATGTTTTCTCTTTGCATGTAACCTTGAAAAACACGCTGAGCATGTAAGATTTGTGATTTTTTTTGACAAAATAACTGATATGGTACACATAAACTATAGGAAGCGACTACGTCCTCTAAAATTATAAATAACATTAAATCGTATGGGAACATTTACTGATATTATTTGTATGTATTTTCATACATACACACATTTTGTTTAGCTTTTTGCTTGTGTACATTTTTAATAATAATATGTACACAATATAAAATGCCTGTGAAATTTCGAATTTTCAATGATGGGTAAAGAACTTGGTTCTTTGTCGATGAAAATAAATTTCTGTGTGCGGATGAGTCCAACCAGCCGGTGACATGTCCTCCATGACGCCACGTGTTTAGTACAGCTTAAAAAGGTAATGTTTACAAAGTTTTATAGTGTGAAGATGATGATCGTGAGAGGAGAGTATTTTTACAGTTTGTAGTTTCTGCTAGCACGCTCGTGATGACGATGATAGTGGTCGTGGTCGTCTTGTACGTAATATTTCCTTTTTTATGCTACTCTACCAATTACGCAAATCGGGTAGTTAGTGAAACATGTTCTTTTCAAACGATGAACACGAAAATAATTTGTATTTGAGTTGCTTGTTGTAGAAATTACGAAACATTTCATTTTATTGTTTCTGATGGACAATGAAGAAAATGAAAAATGGAAATGTTGAGATTTGAGATATATGCAGTGACTACGATAAGAAGGAGATAAGACTAATGCATTTTTAGTATATAAACCATACAGAAAAAATTCCACAATCTTATAATATACGTGAGCATATGTATACCTATTTATTTCCTACTTACTAATCTTATCTATGTTGCTGATGTGAAAACCTGAATTCCCATCCAAAAATTCTAAAAATACTAGCTTGACTCACGGCATCATCATCATGCTTCCATTTCCATGCTGTTAAAACTAAAATGCTTCGTTTTCCACCACGAGAAAAGCAATCGGAGGCTTTTGATGATGATGATGATCACGATGTGCTCTATGAAACACGATGAACTGAGCACAGAGACTTTGTATAAATGCACCGCTTTGTAAATAGTTATCTTTGGTTGAGAGAGAGAGAGAGATATGCACTAATAGTACATTTTTAAAATCTTGAAATTCGATATTAACTTGATCATGCTAAAGTTTCCAAAATAAAATGACGCGGAGCACAATACCACGCTACACTACGCTTTTATGTGATAGCAATCATAATGTTTCCCTATTTATTACGCTTTATGTGTTTGTAATCAACCACACATTTTTAATGACATGATATGCTTCAGTGAAAAACTATACTTTTTAATAATACATAAAACTATTGGATTGCACCAATTACATTTGATTTGTGCGCACATGTTTTGATGTTTCTAAAATAAAACATGCAATTAGAGAAAGTAGTTAACAATAAAATAAATTTAAAAAAGTATAATTTCTGTACCTCGTCCAGCTCATAGGTTGTCTTTTTGACAACCCTCCTACGAATCTCTCCATCGTCCAATTGCTGGACTTCTTCCATAATGTCTTCACTCATTTTGAAAGGTATTTAATGTGATTTGGAAAGGATATGATTATCAAAATAGCCGAATTCACAGAATTTGTTCACAGCAGTAAAAAATATCACTTTCTCTTTTCAGTCAGTCCAACTAATACAACAATGTATCACCTCAGAACCAGCCTGATGGTGAAAGTCACTTTCACATAAACTGACCACAGCTTGTCCAAAGTTCAGTTTAAAATTTAATGTTTCTTTACAATGATTTATCTGCACTTTTGAACTACTCTTATAAAAATGTAAACTGCTAATGTTCTCGTATATTCAAAATGGTTCACTTGTGCAGACTACAATAACGAAGACAGAGAGAGTGAGAGAGAGTTTTAAGCCAGGCTTCCGAATCAGTTCCCTCCGTCTTTCAGACTACTCCGGTTAAAAACCGCCTTCAGTTAAATTGATTGCAACTGAATGTACGAAACCAATCTCTCTGTCTATTTCTCACGGTTGAAATTTTTAACTAAATGAAAGGTAAAGCTTTCTGCTTTTCTTCTGTGATGATTACGACGATACCGATATGCCTACGCTCATTAGAGGCTATATAAGTATAATATATGTACTTTGCATGAACTTTATAACGATAAACCCTGCTGCACAATGTCTTTTTTGACTTGGCGACTTTTACACAGACTTTTTCAGACACTTCTTCACGTAACGTTTCAAGAGAAAGAGAGAATGAGCAAAAAAAATACAAAGAGATTCCTTACAATTCACAAGGAGCGAGAAGATATATGTGTGTACACATTTGTTTTTTAGCGAAAAAATGGCTAGTGCTATACAAAGGAGCTGGGTTGGAAATGCTTCTCGCTCTCGCTTTTAATGAAGAAGTTGTTCAGAAACAGCTTTTGTGTGCCTATGCCTGGCTAATGAAGAATCAGTGGTGATGCACTTCTTTTGGAGTTGACGATTGGCTGTTGTTGTTATATATCTCATCATCATCATCATGATCATCAAAGAAAGGAAGTAACGCTGGTATTTGGCAAATGCATTTAAATGTACAAACAAATACAAAAGCTCAGAGAGAAGATCTCGTCAGTAGTCGCCAGTTACAGACATAATAATAAAATAATAGTTATATATCGTATAGTTAGTTATACATTTTCTCTCTGTGCTGGGTTTTCATAAGTGCACACATGTGTAGCAGGCGTAATTAACTTCTTTGCTCGAGGAGACGTACATACGTCCATAAACCAATATATTTGCGTACAAGATTATTATAGAGAGGTATTTGCAGTATAATATGTGCACTGTAGGCGGATTTTACAACTGAAATGTGTCGTGACTGCAGTTACAACTTACACTTTTTCTCCCGTTTCTTTCAAACTTATTCATAAGCGTACTTTATGACCGTCAATATTATATTATTATACTAGAGCGTTGCGTCCTATTCATGAAAGATGAAGTGAAACTGCTTTCTCGGTTTTTGCACAGAATCAAACAGAAAAGGCTTTTTAGTGTTTGCCTGTGCGTGGATTTTCGCTAATGCATGCTTGTTTAATGGATATATCCCGTTCCTCTCTCGTTGCAAATTCCTGTGATGGAGATATCCTTAGCATCAGTTTTGCAACACAGAACGCCAACACTGCAGCCATGCATAGATAGGTAGATAGTGATGCTCGAACATGGAAGATCATGATGATTCCAACTTGTATAATATGAATTGAGTATAATAAATGTGACTCTTCCACATAAAGTTTGTCATTTGTTAAACATTATTCAACATTTGACAGTGGTGGAAGATATCAAATTCAGAATGAAATATTTGACTGAGAAAAAAATGAATTAGAATGATTGCATTCTGCATGAGTCAACACAGCACATAATTTTATTGAAAGCTCCTCTGCCGCAGCAGTAAATCAAAGAGATGCATTGTGTTGATTCAATTAGCAGTATAAATAAATAAAAAAGTACCATATGTGGATAACGGGAATATTTAAATAATAATCTTACTCATTAATTAGCCTAGGGTTTTCAGCACTTCGTTCATAAATTACAAATCTTTTCCCAATGATTGCATGAGTTGTGATGTGACAATGAGCAATCCAAATGCCCGGATTGTTTGCAATAAATCGGATTACAGCCCATCCGCAACCAGCTCCATCAGTCGCATTCTCATTCTTCTGATTTGGAAACATTGTGAACACGTCCCGGAACTGGAGTTGTCCTCTCATTATATTCCTGTCAATTTCAGTGTCTATGCGGGCTGTGTCGTAACTATCCGGTCCTTCGGCAACTATCCAAAAGGAATGGCTGTAGGGAAAAGAGAAAGCCTTTGTTTCAGAATGCCCCAATAAGATAAGATCAATTTCTCTTTAAGCTGTATCTGCGATAAACACTTACCCGTGAACATGCCAAGGATGCTGTAAAATTATCATTCAAAAATTATCATCAATAAATTGAAGAACATGAATACAGAATTTTTAGAAATGGAAGAAGGAAAATTGTGTTTTTACCTGAATGCAAGGGCCATCATCCATCACTCTATTCTGAAAAACAATGTCAATAGTCTGTCCCTCCATAATGCCATAAACTTGCTTACTGTTTTTTGAAATATCGATTCCATCTCGTGCTTGATTAATATATGGTGTTTTCGGTGATTCGTAATGATGACCATTTATCAAAAATTTGTATTGTCCATCGATTTTCTTCATCTGAGCATCAATAATAATTCTCTTATTACTCTTTTTGGGAACATCGTACACCTCTGCAAGAGAATAAAAATGGTTTTAGGATTTCCTTTAAGTTTAGACTTGGACATAACACATAACCATTTGCAAACTGTCTAATTTTTGGTGTACCTGTTTGTGGAAGTAATTTGTTTGGTACAAGTTGTGATAAAATCCAAGTTCCACCAGTCAAAACCTCCGCAGATTCAATAAACAATTGCTTTCTAAGATTTCCTGGATCTGGGGCTCCGACATAACTCAATATAGCTCTTCCATTGCTTGGCCCTCCACTGTAAAATGGCAAGTATGAATATAAGTACATACCTATACGAATATTTTAAAGACTCAATTGTTGTGCATGCTTCACATTTTCATATTGAAAAAATTACCTGAAGCTATTCATGATTTCATTGTGAATCCAATAGTTGTCAACAGCCTTATCCATCGTGACCATCACTGAATACCGCTGACCAGAATTGATTTCTAAATGATCAGTCCAAACCGGAAAGGTCAAGATTCCGTCCATCTCAATAACTCGAAATCTGTGTCCATCAATTCGAAAGCGGAGCAAGTTGTCGGATGCAACGTTGATGACACGAAAGCGATATGTCTTTCCGGGAATAACTTGCACCACTTCATAGCCTGGAGCATTTCCGTTGTTTTCTTTCCATCTAAAATAGCATTACCAATTGACAGTATTTTATATGCAGCAGTCGGTATTTTATCGTGAAATTGCAAAGACATGAAATTCATGTACTTACTTTCCATAACTGTATCCGTTTATTGGCAGACTCATTACTCGAGGTTTTCCTTTCCATACGCCCGTCACGTCAGCATAAAACTGCAGCAAGGAGTAATGATAAATTTCTTCCAGAAGGAAGGTATGCTCGTACCCCATCTCATAGTGATAATCAAGACCGAGTCCATGCCAAAAGCTTGGATTGTCCCTAATAACCGTTACAAAAATGAAGTTAGTGGACTAGAATTATAATACAATTTTAATTGATCCATTCATAATACGGATTTAAATTACCTGATTATCAATGCCCCATGAATAAACAGAATGTCAAAGTCGACATGACCGTGGTACATGAATGTTCCAGTTTGCATTCCAATCAAAATTTCATAGACGTAAGTTTCATTTGGCTTTATAGGATATTGCGTCACATAAGGAACCCCGTCGGATCCTAAAGACTGACTCTGGAGGATCCCATGAAAATGAATGGTGGTTGGCTGTGAAATTCTATTGACCACTGTAACCTGAAGCAAATCATACTGATTCACAAAAATCGGCGGACCCGGAAACTGACCATTGATTAGGTACCCAGTTTGACGATAATTGTCAGGTTGAATAATTCCTTCGGTTATTTCAAAATGGTAGGATTTTATGCGATTGTTGGTCGAATCGGGATACAGGAAATCTTCGTTCAAAATGGAGCCACATTTGTCAAAATGTAGCAGGAAGGTGTGGAACACTATAATTATTAGAGACCTCATTATTCCAACAATTTGCTTTGGCAATTCTATTGGATAAAATAGAAACTTGAATTTCTCAGGGAAAGAGTCGAATGTCAACTAAAAGCTAAGATGATATCAACCCAGAACGAAAACCAAAACGAAATATTAGTCCATGTTTCTCATCATATATTGTATTATAAAGCAGTCCCCTCTCGCTCGAGTGGGACATCTATTTTTAATGTCCAGAGCTTTTTAGGTTTACAGGTAATATGCATGAAAGCTCAGGTACCTAAAAAAGTTGTAAGATATTCTATTTTTGGCATCATGGAATCCTACCAAAACCGGTAATGTGAGCAGCTAGGTGACTTCAAACAGCATTATTGGAGGTTTGGATGTGATGTATGAATGATAAAGGGTTGCAACCTGTAAAGAAAACGAAAAGTCCCTTTTGTTTTATGGCTGAATGCAAAGGGTTAAAAAAATTATTTTCAGAGGCAACAAATCAATCATATTCAAACATTTTTAGTTCCTTGTAGTCGCCTTGTTTTTCCCCGTTGCAATTGTTGCTTGAAACCAAGACCATGCTAATTTAGCCTTGTTAAAGCTTGTAAGTGTACACATAGGTATGTATGAAATTATTAAACGCCTTTGGCCTTTCGTATTATTTACTCCACAACATAACTACTTACAACCTGTCGCAAGTTGCGCATAATTTCATAAAAAACATCCACATACTTTACATCTTCAACAGTTTCCACAAAATTCTACCTCATATCTCTGTCAACTTTTCTCCAATTCCGCTAGCATTAAATAAACATTAAAAACCGAATTTCATTCTATATGTGCATACGACCTTTAATACCAGTGTTTTCTCTGCAAAACATGCATAGGTAATAAAGAACCCCATTTATGTATTTTTAATTTCATTACAATATTTACTTTTCCATGCAGGTTAGCACAGTTATAGCCTAGGTATGCTCTTGTTATAGTTTATAGAATAAACATGACAGAATAAACGTTACATATATATACTGAATTTATTTTAAGGAGGAATGAAAATTAAAGATAGGCAATTATTTTTTATTGTGCACACACGATTGCCATATTTCTTCATACAATAGCTTCGTATTTTTGCATACGCAAAGTCAACAAGCATTCATTCGGCATCACCTATCATCTCAACTCAATTCTCATTAAATCTCATCCCCATCCCAGTTATACTTCACACAATGAAACCAGGTATTGTACATGCTATTATTAACAAAAAAGTACAAAATGAACAGTACCGGCATTGTAACAAGAAGGCAATTAGGAAAGGTAATAGTAATCGTAGAAAGAATGAGATTGATGAAATTGAAAACTGATGACGTTATGCTTGTTTTTGTATCCAACTCGGCATTTCAAGATTTGCCTGCCAACAAGTGTCCGGAATCCCGGCAGAGTTGGTGCTCTGTGAGGCTGGTTGGTATAGTCAAGAAGCCAAGCGAAAAGCTGGGACGTGGTTTGCGTATTATAGCTTGTTGGCTTATCTCATCTGTCATCATCGTCTGTCATACAAAAATCCACACAACACATGTTTCCCTTTTCACCGAAATTCCTAGTTGCTCTTTAAAACACGAATGTGGAGAAAGTTTAAATATTTAGTTACAAACTCTGTTAGAAAAAAGCCACAACATTTTAACTGGTCTATTATTAAGTCTAGGTAGTTTAGCAAATAGGACTGTTTTCCATCGGTGTCTTCAGTTAAACCGCTTCGAAGTAAAATGCATTCTTCGTTCAAGTCAGTGCACTTGTGTGCATACACAATATTTTTCTTAGTTGTAACGGCGTCTGTTGCGACAGTTAGTGCAAAAAAGGAGTTGCAGAAAGTTTCCGATGATGAGTTTCTCAAACTGGTGCAAACGGAAAAATATGTGGTGGCATTGTTCAGTAAGTTTAATTGTTATTTTGTAAGCCATTAACTGTTCCAGCTGGAGAGTGACGTAATGTCTTAAATAAAGTCGATAAATGTTTTAATATTTTTTTGTTTTGTCAGGTAAACCCGGTTGCTCTACTTGTGATCAGTACGAAAATGAATTGGCGATGAACCGAGAAGTGCTCGTCGACTCTTTGGGGGCATGGGTGGTAAAATTAGTGTCCAGTCCTTTAGCAAAATTGTACAGTCCTAAATTGGAGCCTGCGGTTGTGTTTTTCCGACATGGAGTTGCAATGTTATACCATGGTATGATTTATATACAGTAATAATTTAATTTAAAGGTTTATTTATATCAAGTTGGTTCGTAGTCGAGTTATGAGCTGTCTTTACATTTAAATAGGTTCCATTGACGAGGAGGAAATGCTCAGCAAAATTCAAAAATGTCAAGATCCGATTGTGAAAGCTTTAAATGATGAGACCTTTGAGCACCTTACTCAAGCAGCTACAGGTGCAACGACAGGAGACTGGCTGGTCATGTTGTAAGTGTTTATATATTTAATTTTGACATGCAATTTTAAATGTACTTTCGCTTTTCGATTGGAAGTATTATTTTAATGTTTGATATTTACAGTACAAGAGGAACTTGTGTTAAAAGTCAGAGGTTGCAGGCCGTTTTTGAGGCTGCTGCTTGTGAATTAAAATTCAGGGTAAATGCCGCTAGAGTTGACAAATCTACTGATGGAGGCGCAACGGGCCGACGATTTGGCGTCACCGATACACCTTTCTTCATTTTGTAAGTTTTGGTTTACAGTAAACGGAATACTAAGCTATAGACTGCCGTAAAAATGAGTAAAATGAAATTTTTGTGGGTATATTTTGTAGGTTCCGACACGGGAAACTTTATCGGTACCAGCTTGACACAGTTGATGTTCAAAGTCTTGTTGACTTTGCAACTGACTTTTACCGCAATTCCAAAGCGGAAGGCATTCCTATTCCAAAATCACCATTGTACGTAGCCAAAAAGTTACTTCATTCTTATGTTTTATGAAAATACATTTGCGAATATTTTGACATTGACATTATGTACATAATTGGCATTTTTATCTGAAACTTTTAGTGATGATTTCACGGAGATGATTGTTGAGAAAATGCGGGAAAACCCGGAAGTCGTCAAGTTGGGATCCATTATTGCCTCAATTGTTGTGATCTTAGGCCTTCTCGTAGCGGTCATGGGAAGGAATAAGAAACCAACCACTACCACAAGCTCAAAGAAGAAGGATCAGTCCAAAAAGAAATCTTAATGAATCTCTTTAAAATAATATCGACATGAACTTGGGGGTGCTTCTGTGGTTTTAGTTAATTCTACTATCTAAAGTACACATAGAGTTAGCTAAGATATTTTTCCATGGGTAAGGTATTATTAATTTGCGACCATTTATTGTGAAGTATTTACCAGTTTAATCTATTCTGAGAAAATTTAATGGTGATCTACAACCTGTATAAATAACCAAGTTTTAGGTAAGTGTTCTTCAAATCGACTGATACCTCCTGATAAAATTCTCCAATATTCTATAATCTTAATTTGATGGATGTTTATTTTAAACCAAATATTACACGAAAATAAAATGTACTAATAATTTATTATTTTGATTATGGCAGTGCAGTACTAAAAGAAATAAACGACATTTTCTTACAAACACTAAAGAACAAATTCCTTATTCCTTTTCTTATTAAAAATTTATTCGTATATTAACTCATCTCATATATAAAATTAACTTATCAAGTATATATTATATGCACAAATTTTCAATCGTCGTCTTCAACGGCTCGAATACTAGGATCGGAGGAAAGTTGTACGGATGCTGCCAAATCTTGACTATTTTTCAGTCTGTCAAGAATTAATTCTGCAATCGCCTTTTGTGTTCTTCTTTCTAGTCTGGCTAATTTTGGAGCAATGTCACGCTTTAGGTCCCAATCCGGCTTTCTGGGTGCAAGATTTGTGAGATCCTGGATAAAAGTTAAAATACAATATTTAATGTTAAGTACATATCATATTTTCCTTTATATAAATTCTACTAATTTTTGTTTACAAATGCTTATATTGAACTTACCACATCATCCACCAATTTTGTAACGGAACTTTGCTCCAAACTGTCTGCAACTTGCGATTCAATATCAATTGGCGTGGCTTTGGGTTTCGCAGCATTTTGAAGTTCTTCATCAGTGGGGTTATAGCTCCTAAAAACTGGCCTGTTAAAACAGCAAAATAACATTTTAAAATCCCTTCACTTTTGCACAAATAAGCCGGAATCATAATTTGCAAATTTAAAGTATGCTGCGTTGCAATTTTTATCAGTGCTTTTACTTACTTGGGTAGAGGTGCATCAATCTTCTTGGAACTTTCCTCCTCAGGCCCTCCCAACAGTTTCTGCCTTAACGCTCGTAACCGCTCCTTCCGCTTTTTAGACTCTTCCTCAAGATGACCCACCGGATCCTCTTCGTTATCTTGATCATTCTTATCGGCAGACGCTTGCAAATCGTCTGAGAGTGAAAAGTTTGGAATTTCTCCTGTTGAAGTCATTTGTGTCGACGGGGAGGAATAAATCACCATAATAAAACAAACGCAGCCTATCCTTAACTCTCCAGCAAATATCTCTTGTCCAGTACTATTTCAAATCATGGAATAATTAATAGTTATTGTTATTATTTCACCACACAAACACTCCCGTTAAAAACGAAATTATTGTTTTTACTCCTAAAAATATTGTTGGTACTTCAGCTTGTAAATATATCACCTACCGCCGTTCCCGGCTTTCGTCTGCATCGAGAGGGGTAATTGTGGCAAAACACGTTTGCTTACGACTTCAGACAAAGCTTATGAAAGCTTTTTAGCGTTGTTCTGTAGTTATTTTCCTCAAATGCATGTCCATGAAAATTACAACTTTTGGAAGATCATATTTAATTATTTACAATCATTCATTAAGGATAGATTTCGCTAGAGAATTGGACAAAGCAGCTTGTTCATAAAGCAGGTAGGAATGTATGCTTTTGTTAGTCTATAAGCTTCGTTTTCTGGCAGGATGTTTCATGGTTTTTCCAGATTTTATAATGTTTTTAAATGAGCATGTTTTATTTTGTTAAGTTTGTCTATGAAATATTATTAACGTTCTTTGGGTTGGCTTACGCAAAGCATCATGGTTCGTTCAAAAGAAATGCATACATAATTACCTATATGGGCTTTCCATATTTTCCTTTCGCTATTTAAAATGCTTCAAGACGAAAATTTAATGCATTCAGTGCAAATACTAAATTTAAAGACAAACTTTATAATCATGGTCCTGTCTGTAGTACTGTCCTGTATCAGGCCCTAGTACTTCATTTCAAGAGGAAGAGTTAAGGGGCAATGAGAGAAAATCAATGAAATCAACATTTTTACTTTTAAAAGTATCAAACAAAGTAACTTATTGTCAATTGAAGTGACTCACTTCAGTGTATTAAGTTGGATAGCGTTAGCAAAGGTAGATGGTTTCTTATAAATCCACAAATACAATTGAATCTTGCAATGCAAGCTAGCAACTTGAGTTGGCCTACCCACTACATACATTTTGCTATTGTGTCGTACATTTAATGAGTACAACTTTGTGTTACCCCAAACTAATTTGTTGTGGGGTAGGCTAAATTAACTCTCACTTTTATTATATGCAACAGTCCTCAGTGCATTTGTCTATGTATCATCGGTAATGTTGTATAATAATGGAATTCGCCGAAAGCAATAATGAGTGAAGTAAACATCACAGCCATCACAACAACTCACGTTAAAGCAAGGTTTAAAAATCAGTACAAATGAATGAAAAGTTGAAGTATCAACAGTAGCCATTAAGCCTCAGTTTCAACTTATCGTGACTCATGCTTATTTTTATTTACCTAATATTACCTGATATCTAATTTAGCTCCAAATGATTATTCACAAGCATGTTATGCTGCATGATTTTTCTTGATAATAATATATTTTAGGCCGAATAAGATACGATACAACACTAACCGTCAGACGTCACAGTTGTGATACCACACAAAACGTGAACAACATCCTTTTAAAATACTAAAGTCAATACACGTATTGCTTTATGTTTTCAACTTTGGCAATATAATATGTACTTACTGCATGTTTATGTTGAATAATATTATTTTCTGGTATAATGATTGCATGAAGTTGACTGCTCATTTTGAGTGGATTTATAATACACTCAACATGTACTTTGCAATATTGTAAATACAGAGTTTATAACAATGTGCTGCTATTACAAGCATGAGCCTCGTGCCATGAGGTAGCGAAAATGAACTGATTGTTCACTCATTATTGCCTACTTGCAAAGAAATTGTATATCTAAAGCATTCACTACGTTAATTCAGTTCAGTTGTAGGCTTGGAACTACGCTGATTTTCACACGAGCAACTTCCACATTTTATTTCAATAGGAACACACACTGTTCCTGAAATAATTATTTGCAGAAATTTAACTAAAGAAAACATCACGCAATTTTTAGAATAAAAAGTGTAGAGTGCAATATTAAGAATATAGGAAACTTTTTTGCTTATTAAGTAAATTATCATCATGGACAAGTGGGTTGCTTTAATGTTAACATTTGTCGCGTTCATCCACACAGGTTAGAAAAGCTGTACAATTTTTGAAATGGAATTGTTAAGCTTTAAATTAACTTTTCAACGATGTGATAATATTTGTTTTACTTAATATTATAGGGAAATGTGACGTTTGTCTCTTGCCCCCGGACTCGGGGTCATGTTCAGATCCGTCTACAGCCAAAGAAGACGTACGTTTCTATTATTCTGCAAAAAATCTGAAATGTACCGAAATGCCGTATTCGGGTTGTGGAGGCAATGCAAACAATTTTAAAACTTTGGAGGAATGCAAAACGCAATGTGGAAAGAAACGTGAGAAACTAGTTTTATCTGCGTGAATTTCTAGTGTGTCCGTAATAAAACGAATAATCAGTTTAATTTGCCATTTTATTGTTGCCATTATTATTATTTCCGATAAATCAGCCCATGAAACCGCGATGGTAATGGCGATAGCTGAAGCGCAGAAGAACTCAAGATGCTGGTTCGGAAATCGGACATACTCTGTTGGCGATTCTATTCCCGACATTACTTCTGATAGTCCCTGCAGTACAGGTTGCTTCTGTGCGGATGGGTATCCAAACGGAAGCCCTCCAAGAATCATTTGTGCTCAGGTAGATTGTCAGCCCTATCCAGCCGGAGGTTCATGCGTTCCCATTCGAAAATCGGAAACTGACTGCTGTTCTGACTACTATTGTTCTGGAAGTAAGTGATTATTCTGCTGTTCACCTTGCTTGTTTTGCATTGTTTGGAACGTGTCATTGAACCGTGTTCAAAAGGCATTTGTGTATGCACATGACTTTTACATTTTTATTCATTGAACCTGTTATTCCCAAACAGAAGGTGACTCCAACGATACTGTCCCATTTACATGCAGCTATAACGGGAAAGACTACGTTGAGGGCCAAATTATTTACCCTGATGACTATCCTTGTATTACATGCCATTGTAATAAAAACTGGAAGGGTGAGTCCAAATACAAATCCGTTGCATTGTTCTTTGTTCTCACACTCTGTATTGTAGTGACTAACTCTAAACTCTAGTCTGGTGTAAAATACTCATATCTCCGAATAGATTTTGTCAATGCATTCATCGTGCTTGGGTATATTTTATTGGGGCTACATTTCCGGCATAGTGTTATCAAATTTTGCAAATCACAACAGTGATATGTACAAATAATTCACGGAGAGTAAATGTAAAAAATATTGCGATGCAGTAATTATTTTATAGACCGACATTTTCATGTAAAACTGTACGTGCTATTTAAAGTATGAATCAATTTAAGTATGCATGCGCATGGCATATGTATTTATGTAGTTTGGTGTGAAAAAAGAAAAAAACATGATGTGCATTTTACTGGCATTTCTGTTAGCTAAACATAAACCAGGTTCTGCTTGCTAACAATGGGACTTGTACTTCTATTGTTTGTTTTTATCATTTTTATCAACAGTTTGCACATTACATATTTTAAAAACATTGATTTGAAACCAGTGCAGATGCAGAATTATCTGAATGCATGAACAAGCCATTAGAAAATTACAAAATATTCTTCGCTATAACCTCTGCTGTCCTCACGAGCTTATGGTAGCAGTTAGTTGGGTATAGCTTCAAAATAATGAATGAATTATAAATTATAATTATGGTTACTTTTATCAGCTTAAAAACTATCAGGATGTTTCTAATTCATGCATACAATTACAATTGTTCAATTCGTTCATATTAAAATGAGATTGATGATGTTGCAATTCTAAAAATGATATGACAGCATTTTTACATTAAAATTTGCTGTCGCTTTACGAGTTCCTGAAAAGCTTCATTTCATTGTACGCACAGTTGCTAGTACAATTAAAATGGCACATCATTCTGGCACGAGTGTAGATAGACGACATGTCAATAATATGTGAAAGTAATAAAGGAAAATATCTTAATAATTACACTGTATGTTTTTAATTTGCTAATAGGAAAGCTCACCACTGACGGAGGCGTTTGTAAGGAAGTAAACTGTGGACTTGCCGTTTACAATCAGTTTAATCTCGTGAACAAATGTGAGCCCCAATTTTACACAACCAGTAAAGGAAAACAGTCATGTTGCCCTATTGAATGGAAATGCAAATCGAGCACTGCTGCAGCCGATGCTGCTGACAAGGAAGGTGACAGTAGTTAATAGCAAGGCGTGAATCAGTAAAAAAATCTATTGTTGCAGCCATTGACAATTGATCGATTTATGTGTAAAGCTTCAATAAACTGGCTCATTAGTTATTATATAATATGCATGTAATAGGATCTTGCTCTATGAAATCTAATCTCATTGAAGTTGAGGAGATTGAATGAAGTTTTAATGTGATTTTATTTGTTTGTAAAACTGAAAGTATTACAGAAAATATTAACGAACTTTATATGAAATATTAAGGTAGTTCATAAGCTAATATGTTTAACTGTATTTCAAATAATTACTAGATTAGAGTGGTTGGGGTATGAAATGAATCTGTTTGTATAATGGCGAAATCTTTCGTTTTACTTGCTTGTATTTTCTAGTTTTTAGTTGCATTTCTGTCATCAAAGTGGCAGATATGCATCAGCGCAGCGTTAACGTGACCTAAAATACATATTTTTACATGGCCCGATTTCATGACAGATCTCGGAATAAATGTATGTTTATTTGATGATTAAATATGTAGGTTTTATTAGTTGTTTATTATTCTGAATAAAAATCATAGTCACTATAATATGGTAAGTATATAAATACTGTACATCATTTTACACGGAATATAAAATGCGACCGCACCTATTATTTTGATTCTTCTCATAGTTTTCATTAAAACTGAATACAAGTTGGTTTTTCATCTAATGAATCTCAAGGATGATGACGATGGAGTATTGGATTCGGTTTCTTCGTCACTTACAGGCAGTGATAGCTTCAAGGATTCATTTTCAAAATCTAGTACTACAATCTCGTCATTTGCAAATCTTCCCGTGGTAGTGTCCGTGGAGTCTTCCATAGACTCCGTATCCGCGGTCGCTGCGGGTAAGCCACTCCTGCTACTGTAATAGAAATGACTTGGGTAGCAAGCTTCAGTGGCTTTGCCCGTGTACCCAGGCGGGCATAGACACATCGGCTTTCGGTGAAGAACTTTGCATTCAGCCTTAGGGAAAATTAATTAAATATTAATTAGGTATGCAAATAGCAAAATGATTTTCACTCCTGTTTAACGTTTAAAAACAATATAAACCGGATTACCTTCGGAGCGCACATGTTCTCGTTACAGACATGTTCGCAAACACCTTTGGTTGAGCATCTATCTTGCAAATCGCAGTCGGTATCTTGTGTGCAAGCCTTTTCGCAGTTTGGCCAGCTTCCAAAATGCCCAACGTAGCAGGTACACTGCATTTTCCCATTAACATTAGAACATTTCGCATTTGGCCCACACTTTGCAGAGCTACAATATGAGCTTCCAATCTCTTGGTCATCTTTCAGCGGAATACGCTCGCAAAGACTGTTTCCATTCCCCTGGAATCCGCGACGGCACCGGCACTTTGGAGCCCCTCGTTGCTCATCCACGAAACACTCAGCGTGTTCTGCACATTTATGATCCTCACACACGTGAATGCACATTTTTAACTGCTTGTCAATACTGAAGTTGCACTTTTCTGTCTTTGGACAGTCGTGCGAAGTTCTACAGAGTCGTGTGCAATTTGTCTGAGAACTTGTCTTTGGTCTACAAGCGCAAAATGGTAAGTTGGTGTTTAGATTGACGCGACAAGTTGTTCGACTAGGACAAGAATAGGAAAGACAAGGGTTGATGTCATCTTGAAGTCCGTCCGGAAATGTGACTGTGCAAGAAATACATTCTATGCATTTGCAGTTTTCATAAGAAATATTCAAATGAGTTTGTATATTTTAGAAAATCCAACCTGTCGTTTGATTGCGTTCTTCATTTCGCAATGTATATTCCCTAATTCTTAAGGTACCGTTGTAGTAACCGGAACAAATATAAGCACCATCCGCATCCCGTAAGTCTCTTACGTTCAATTTGAAGCCAAACTTTGGATCAAAGCTGGCAATAGCTGAATCTATATTGCGTAGGGAATTCTGTACATTAAAAAATAGAAAAAGTCAGTGAATTTAACGTTGCTGTTAGACTTTAATAATTTAATACAATTAGACGTTACTGTACTGTACGTACATCGTAGGAAACTTTTCGTAAAGTGACTTTTGCACTCTTCACACTGACTGGGCATGGGATTGTCACTGTTTTCATTGCATTGGAGTACGTAATGGTTCTTCCAGATCCTGACACAAATATTTCCGGTCCTTGATAAAACACAACGTTATTTTAATTGTTTGTGATTTTTTCCAGTGATTTTCCAGGTAATTTCAATACTTGCGTTGCATATTACCTTCGATAAAAATGTGAAAGGTGGAGGCAGTCCGAGGGAATTCAGAATAATTGCAAATGTATAAGCCAGTGTCCTTCTCACTTGCTCTTGAAATGGTTAAGGTAGCCTTATGAACTTCCCTGTTGTTCAAAGTATCAACTGTAACGTTTGTAGTAAACTCAGGTTTCTGTTGAACAAATACATTTTCGTCTAAGAACTGTTCTCTGTATATTATTATTGTTAATTATATAGTTATATCATATTATATCAGACTTACTCCTCCTCCTCGATAGCTCCACTGTACAGAATTGCTTGCCATACAATCCAATTCGACCTTTTTTCCTGGGGTTACTTCTACATCAGTATTGACAATGTCATTCAACAGAATTTTGTCTAGATCGGGGTAAACTGATTCTGGAACTTTGTCTGTTCCGCCCTTAAGTATTTTAACGCTATCATCGAAGCTGTCACTACTTCTTTTTTCTACGATATATATTGCAGCTGCAGGCGGTGGAATTTCTACAAGAGTGTTTTCTACTTCCGGAACAATTTTTAAGAGAATCAGTGATAAACTCGTGTACACTAATCTCAGCACGGTTGAAGATGCCATTTTGATACCAATTGTTAATTGACAATGAAAAAGGTAATCTTATACTCTGCTGGATATGCTGCTTGATGTACTGGCGAGAACTTGGGCTTATAAACAATATACTTTCCTTGTCATTTTAAACTTTAAAATCTTTTAGTAATAAATTGCTGTATACTTCTGGACCACATGCATTTTGACCAAGAACAAGCAAATAAAAGTGGACATATAACAGACGATCCTACTTCTTACAGTCAAGAAGAGGAAAGGATTCTAGAAAAAACAAAAGAACTGAATGACTCCAATGAAGAATGCGGCTCATCAGTAAGAAGCGCCAGCAAAAAAGGCTCACTAGTAAAACCATGAAATTAATACTCAAAGATACATGCATGTCATGATTCATGATTAGCTTTTGCTTATAGTATGTACATAGCACTATACAATATCAAATCATATTTTATTTACTTTGCCAAGATCAGCCCCAAAATATCGTCATCATTGTTACTTGGCTTTAGCAAAGACAGACTGTGGTATGACCAGATCAATTACTGCTGTTTTTTGTATGTTCATATTATTATTATTAATCCCAAACGGCCTAGCCAGACCAGAAAATTACGCATTTAAGAATCAACTCAAATATAATGGATATAGGGATGTATGTATTTTTGTACATTGATGCCCGTTGTTTAAAATGCACCAAAACATGTAGCAGGTACACTGCGAAAGCAATATAATGATCATTATTGATGTCATGTATATTTCATATCAGGTTTAATAGACATCGTTTGCAATTGCAACTTACTGTCGTATCTTTTCAGTGCATTTCATCAGACCCGTCTTCAACAGAAAATTTTCTCAGATTTTCTTACATATAATAATACTCAAAAGAAATATTAAACGATTATTAAGAAAATTGCTTTGGTGGTCATCAAAACTTGTAAACTTACAGGTTGGCAAGTGCAATTTTACTTGAAACTGGTTTCTCCTAAACAATAAACATATTCCTCCCTGAACCTGCACTGAACCTTGGATTCGCCATTTTGTGACATGGCATTGTAATGAATGACCATTTTTAGTTATAGGTATACACAAGTATCATTTCGATTTTAGAAGCTCATACATCCTTTAGAATACCCTCATCGTTAGCAATAAAACTTGTTGAACACCATGTAATGATGGTAAATGTTTGTAGTACTTTTATTACATAGAAAATCCGCTTAGGTACTTGTACTTGAATAA
This sequence comes from Sinella curviseta, assembly GCA_004115045.4. Taxonomy (NCBI): domain Eukaryota; kingdom Metazoa; phylum Arthropoda; class Collembola; order Entomobryomorpha; family Entomobryidae; genus Sinella; species Sinella curviseta. The sequence continues at coordinate 31,267,704 of CM023203.3, read as the reverse complement.
CACACGAAACTATATTCGTTTCATCATTTACCAAAATTAAAGATGTAAAAAAATGTAAACTGTAGCTTCCTTTTATCTTACAAATCACACATAAAAATCGCTTACATGGGTTTTCCTAGAAAGCTGACATTATGGGATCGGTTCACAGGGTAAAACCAATTTAGTGAATATCAATGGAATAGGAAACTGTGGTATGGGAGATTTGCCAATTCCATCGCACGTGTCGTCTGATACATCTTCACCTTCAGAGTAGGAAATAACGTCGCATTTTCTACCAATTAGGGCACCCAACGCTTCCATTATTCCACCTGCGAGATTTTGATAATTGCCAAGTGTGTAAAACGTAGCCGATTTGACGGTGAATAGTCCGCGCAAAATGACCTCCAGAAAATGGCTCTTCTGCCTGGCAGCGTTTATTAGCGAGTAAACTGGCTCCTGTAAATCCCCTGTATTAAAATTTCAAAAGGGCATTTTGGAATTTACCAGTAAAGCAATAAAAGAGTGACGCATTACTTATTATTAATTCTTGAAAATCAGACTTTTTACTGATCTGCAAATTGCATTATTGCATGCGCGACTCACATTTAGTACCACACTTGTCAGCGAATTTTGATGGAGTTTCCAAACCATCATCCGACGATGCAGCTGCACTGTTGCCGCTTTGTAAATTAGCAATGTCCAGAGCTACTTGGCTTCTTATGTACGAATGGAGATATAATGGGGATTTGTCCAACCAGAGCAAATTGGACAGCCAAGCTTCAATGAGAGCTGACTTGGAAAAAGTTTCTTGGCTTTCATTGAACATGCTGACAAACTCTTGAAAATTTGATAGCCAAGCTGGATATTTATTCGAGTAGTCCGTCTCGAAACCGAATCCCAAAGGTATGCAGAAGAAGTTGTGCACTGCTTCTCCAATTAGCAGCGCGTAAGGGGCAAAGGTATTCATTTCCCGAGTCATGCAACTAGCGTAGCATTGAGTCCTTTCCCTGCCCAGAGCAGTCCCTTTGCAGGAAGCACAAGCCGAAACGACTTCGTCTATCCCATCCTGTATTCCACCACTTAATGATCGTGCTTCAGTATAATAAGTTTGCTGTTTGTTGGAGTATGCTTGTTGAAGCCGTTGGAAAACAGAGTCCTCCTTAACTTTATGTTTTGCTGGTGGGAATATAAGCTTCAGCAAAGGATTCTTTGCTATCTTTAGAAATGCTTTGAAAATAACAAGTGTAATACAAGAGAGAAAATCAGCTTCCTGGATTATATTTATCAAATTGATGAGTCTTATAAAGCGCGGTCATTGTCAGTGTTTTTTACCTGTTCGGTCCAATTTATTTCGATGGAAGACACTTGGGAAGAAAGCACTTGACAGTGAAATTGAAAAGATGCAGATAATCGAGACTGCTAAAATAAAACGCATGTTCCTTAGATTTCAATAGTTCTTTGTTAAAATATATACTTTCCCTATCTTGTGATTTTTAGCGTGATAATATGTTAAGGAAAGGCAGACGTACTAATTTAATCATTACACGTCATCGTGCACAATAAAGTTTCAATGCAGTGAATATGACACAGGAAAAAATTGGGATACATAATATGTAGTAAATGCTAAAAAGATTTCTTGGAAATCGTGTCATTGGACAATAGGCTTATGGGTAATCAATATCAATAGAATGAATTGAATTGACGTTTCATGCATTAGAAAAGAACAAAAAATGAATGTACCTATTTGATAATGTATTTTATTGACATTTTCACACCCGTTTTTTGTCATTGTAATATATTTATTTTAATACACCTGTAATCTCTCCAAAAATGAGTAAATGCATTTAAATTACATACATAAATTATTTTTGCGTAAGAAATGAGAATTGGGTTTTCTACGCATCTACGACGGTCTCTTCCTCCCCACTATTCGGCAAATATGGACCATTTTCCATAGAGTAATTAACAGTGTCAAAGAAATTTCCCTGATTTTCAACCGAAGACAAACCTTCATTGGTACTCTCGGTCTCTGTTGGTAGAACCGTGAAGTATTGTGGAATTTCTGTAATGACACCGTTTCCATTACTAGCCTCTGTTTCTGTATCGTCGTTCGCTTCCCCACAATTTCCTGTTAATTGACATGCGTCAGATCTTGAGAGCGACACTGATGACTGGCTTGACTTCAAATTAAATTCTGAAGGAAGGATACATTTGGCAGCGTTATTTGAACGGGTTATCATGCAAATCTCGCCAGAATTTGAACATGGTGACGGAGAGCAAGGATTTCCACTTCTGCCCGATACGACGTTGGCATTATCTGATTTAAATGTCAAATTATTCGGAGGAATTTGTTCTGCAATAAAATAAAATGACTGTTCATCTGTTCTTGTAATTGGTTCATGCATATCTACATTTAATAAGTACCTTTGCAAATGCCATTTATACACGCTTCTGTTTCATTACAAGCAGAGCTGCTTGTACAAGGCCATAAAGGTTCACATTTGACATAGGGGTCACCGATGTGATTCTCCATACACCCACAAAATATTCCACCCAGTCCGTTCACAATCGGTGAACTTTCATCGTAGCAAATGGAATTTTTTCCACACGGACTAGCGATTCTTCCATCTTCTTTTATAAAACAACCACTGCTATTTAAGCCAACGGGAATCTCTGAAACTATGAAGTTTTAACATCAGAAACATAAAACATTTTACAAATCAGACAAGACAAGATATAGGAACTAACTTTCCAATTCATCAGCGACAGTTTCTTTCTCAGTGGCCAATCCATCTCGTGGGAGTTCTACATTGAAATTATCGGTTCTCAAACAAGCGGGTCTGTGATTGAATGGAACACAGGATCTTTCATCCTGTTGTAAGAAAAAGAAATAAGTTCAAGTTTGCTTCTCGGAGAATTATTTAAATGTCATTATGAATTACTATTCTAGCATATTATGCGCAATAATAGGCACATATAAAGTTGCATGCTTAAACCATAGATGATTTCCAATACCTGGCAAACATTCGCAATGTTGCAAGGGTTTACACAACCCTGGTGCCTCAAACACGTCAAAAAATATGGGCAATCTGAATCTTGACCACATTTCAAGTATCCCCTTTTCCTAGTACATCCATGCGAAGAATAAGGGTCTCCAATGAAGTCATTGGGGCAAACGCAGACAAATTGGTTCCTGGATGCTTGGCAAATTGTATTAGGCCCACATGGTGAATTCCTCCCACCACAATTAATGCTCCCATTATTGTCATGTTGAGAATTTATTTCAAGTGGTGGTGGTGGTGAAACAGAAGTGGTCGAACTGCCCAAAACTTCGGAAAATAACGGCACGCACTTATAAAATGGGTCACCAGTCGTACCTTCTGGACACAAGCACCGTGGGAAATGATTCCTTGTATGACATGTTGCTCCAGCTCCACATGCGTTTACACAAGGATTTTCACAGGCATCCTGAATGCACATTTGGCTATCTGGACAGTCAGTGTCATAGCGGCAGTTCTTTCCAGGAGGCAGTGTGGTCGTTACATTTCTCGTAAGTGGTCGTGATGTTGGATTAACTGGGTCTACAAGCTGTTCTGGGTTAGAACTGTTCTTCTTTTGATTTGGACGACAATTGCCATCATTCGTAATGGCATATCCAGGTTCACAAGTGCAACTAATTATTCCATTGACGAATTTACAAATGGAATTTGGGCCACATGGATTCGGATCACAATGGGATTTTTCACATTTTTGGCCTGGTTGAGAAGAATATGGATCGCCCTCGAATCCGGCATTACATTTGCAAAACGGGGTGTGGTATTGAGTTTCACAATTAGCATTCGGACCACAAATTGAGTTGACAGAGCAAGGATCTTGGCAAACTTGCTGAATGCACGTACGATCGTTGGGACAGTCCTCGTATGATTCACACGAATATTCATGTGAGGATTCCGAGTTACTTGTGGATGACGATGGAGGAAGATATGTTGTACTTTCTGAATGTTGTGGAGGTGGCGATGCTGTTGATGTCGTGGATAATTGAGATTTGTGCTTGCATTGTACATATGGATTACCTGAATAACCTTTTTTACACCGACATACTGCATCACCTTTGTTATTTATTAGACAGTATGCGTTTTCGCCACATGCCTTCTTGACACATTCGGTGTTAGATTCGGGTGAAGGCGGAGGATCATTTATTTGCGGTGGTGTTGATTGTTGTGTTGGCGGACTAGGAGATTGGGTGGGATGAAATTCGCTGGGCTCAGAATCCTCAAACTCATCCGATGTTTGCTCTATAATTAATGTAAAGTATAATGATAATGCGAAATTGTTATATGCAAGTCCGTCACAGATACATACCTGAAACAGATTCATTGTTCACTCCACCGTCTCTCATGACATTGTACTTGATTATTTGAAAAGTATTGTTGTAGTCAGCTATGCATAAATATGTTCCTTCAGGCTGCTGAAGCTTTTTAGGGTTCATGATGAATCCCTGCTTGCTATCAAAACGAACCGAGTCATTCATGGGGCACTTTAAGACTCCCTAAAATATTACCAATTAACAAATTTTTATCTGCGTTGCCACCTTTAATTACCACAATATTCCTCTAATTTATGTAACCCGATTTGTGAATAATAATTTTAGTGCTTACGTCTTGAGATTTTTGAATAGCTGTTGTAGCCCTAGGCTCACTCAAGCTACATGGAATCCTTACGAAGGCATCCCTGTCCGAGTAATAAATCGTTTCCAGTCCTTTATTCGTGAACAGTGTAGACTCTAGAAATTGTCAAAAGATTAATTATTCATATCACAACTAAATTTTCAGTTTTTCCCAATGTAGGTGTCTCACTTGTCACGAAAAGGTAGACATAGCTGTTCAGCCTTTTATTGCGAACACTTGTGCAAATATATTTGCCAGTCTCCCTTTCATTCAACTGTCTTCTCGACCCCAGAAACAGGTAGGCGCTGTAAGAAATGTCCCCGTTTGAATCCATTTTTGTCGTCGTGTTCGTATTAAATTCCGGATCAGAGTCTCCTCGAAATATCCACTGAACAGAGTATGGAGCATGGCAATGGAGTAGCAGTGCACTGTCACTTCCAGTCACTTCGCCAAATAGCAGATCAGAATTCCTGGATATGTTCACCATTTGCAGTACTGAGGAATCCTCTCCTCCCACTTTAATATCATTGTTAACACTATCCACACCTTCACGTTGAACTTCATACACCTCAATCGACGGAAGTGACATGGATTGTGTCACAAAGTGCGGTGCCTTTACTGCATTGCCTAACAAAGTGCCAGAGTCAACAAAATGCATACAAGGCATCAATGACAATAAAATTAACTCCGTTAGAATTCCTAGTTGGGGCATTTTGGCTGCCATGATGTCCATTTGCCTGTTTCGTACCCAGCGAAATGCTCAAGGCACAAATAAAAACTGAACAACGACAATGATATCGGGGCATCATCGGGGCCAGAGTATTTCATAAAATTAAAGTGTTTTGGATCTCCGATGTAGGGATTCTCTGTAAAAATCTATTAGATTTGTTCATAGGTCATTCATATATGTACAGCAACAGTAAAACGTAATCATAACTTATCCCACCCAAAATAACCCGTTACACGCAAATAAATGGTAAAAGTAAGGGAGTCTTTATCTCCTCTGCGTGCATGTGCATAATATCTTGCATTATGTATTATTAGAAAGGTGTTTGGCAAGCTTCCGTGTTTTTTCCATATTTCATTTTCGTTACCCGGCCTAATAGGGAACCATTTAGATAAAAAATATATTTATCTGAATCTGATAACGAGAAACCGTTCGCTCCTTTTACTTTCAATTCTCGTAATCGTAAAAAACATTTTTTATTCCCCACTATCAGACTTGCCAGCCAACAACTTACAATACGATAACCACTTATCCATACTTTCATGAAGACATAAATAAATTCTTGTAGTACTTGTCAGTTAGGTTTGCTAACAAACACAAAAACATTAATTTGTCTGTGAATTTTTCGCGTTAAGATTTTTTTCCATCTTTTTAAAACTTGGTGGTGGTAAATGGTAGTATTTATAATTCAGCATGAATAATGAACTTGAAAAATTGTAACTTGTGTTTGTCTGGTCATTTAAGTCAGGGGTCAAGCTGTGACTTTTTTTGGTCAAATACCGTATTGTTTTACTTGTCTCATATACTTACATTTGTAATTTATAGCTGACAGACTGTCAGTGCGTCGTGCGTGGTCAAGCGAGGTGAAGAATGGAGACGGGAGACCATAAACACAAGTGTGAACGCATGACGTGCATCAAAATAATGTTGGTTTTTATACCACTGGTTTTTAGCAACAATTCCATTTTTAATAGAGCCATTATGCTTTTCTAGTGCTGTTGCATAAATCCGTAAAGAGTTTGCATGAGATGTGAAACCAATCGACGGGGATGTTAAATTACCGTGTTTTGGTATCCACACGGAACATGCTCTCTTTTAACGACTTCTTATTCTCCTTCCTACTCGCCAAGAACAGGTTTATGCAATTTTTAGAATGGCAATAAGAATGGATGTTGAATAGGTTGTTGAACAAACCGTAATAATCACTGCTGTGAGCAAAAAAAAAGGTTTCTAGTTGTTTGTTTTCTAGATATTCCCTAACTTAATAATAACGCAGAACCTTTTTGCTTGTTTTCTGGTATCAATTCACCTACACCCACTTTACCTTATTTACTTTACGCAGCTCTTTCTTACACCTACCCAGAAAGGAAGAAGTATGAGGATGGTTAGTTAACGAAGAAGCTGAAAAAAGGATAAACGAGCTTCTGTGATATAAGATGAAAATGTGTGTAGGAAGAGGCGCCTGAAGTCTAAAGAACTACTAAAATTGGATTAAAGCATTATTGCGTCATATGAAGTATGTACATTGAAAAGTGCCTACTGATTAATTATTATAATTTTGATATATGATGACAAATATACCTTTCTACAATTAAATGCTAAAGCAGAGATGTCCATAAAAAAGGCGATGACTGCGGTTCGCAATTGAAGTGTTGTCCAACACGAATTCTTAGCACCACGCATAGCAAAATATAAAACAATGAAATTCATAAAAATGCATATATTTTATTTAGTTCGTTTATTTTCGATTGTTATAAAAATGGTTATAATTAATGAATTTTTAAATACATTGTTTGGAAAGCGAATGCAATAATTGTGTATTATACTTTATACTAGATATTTAAGTTAAAAATCATTTTCTTAAAATCCTCTTTTTACAGTTGAAACCCATACAATCATCTTTTGGTGCAGAATTCTCAGCCTTACTGCACTGAATCCACGGCACACCAATGTAGCCCGCAGCACACTCGCATCGGGCCAAATGGTCAACAACTCTGAAATAAAATTCATCGTGACAATTAAAGAAAATGTCCATGACACATAATTCTTTTAAAAATACTTACCTGCAAAAGGCGTTTGTAGCGCAATAAGATTTCTCCTCAATGCACGGATCCATACACTGATGGTACTGACAAGCCAAGCTTTCTGGACAGTCCTCATGTTTTTCACACTGTGGCAAACAATTCGGATACTCTCCGCGATAACCTGATTTGCAGACGCATATGGGCCTGTCACTAACCACGCGACAATGACTCCTCTCGTCACAATTGTGACCACTTCCGAATCCACAGTGACCAAAGTTCATCTTGTCCACCGGCGTTCCCACATGATTATTATTGTGTCGGCGGTGATGACGAGAAGTGGGTCCTAAACCGGGACCCGTCGTTCCCGAGTTGATTATAATATCGTCATCATCAACACCATCGTCTAGAATTACACTACCATTATCACTATCATAATCAGTCACATTGAAACTATTTGAACCATTAAAGTTAGTGTTCGCGTGGCTAACGTTTATCACGTAGTCGTTACTATCATTATGATAGCCACCATGTATTAAGATAAATTGCTTATTGTTATGATTATTATTATTATTGTTATCGGCTCCACTGGATGAATGAGTATATTGTTTCGGACGGCAATCTAGACCACTTGCCGGATTTCCAACGTATCCCCGTCTGCAAGTACAGAGCACATTTCCTTCAATCACCCTGCATTCCGAAAAGGCTATCCCGGCACAAGGGCTGAATTCGGGAGAACAGGGATTTCCACACGTTCCATTCATGCAAATATGATCTGACAAGAGACAATCACGAGATGATAGGCATTTGTTTCTGGCATAAATTGAAGTTGGTCCTGTGCAATCAAATGGTGAGATGCAGACGCATCGCTTAATCCCTCTAAAGTCCCGTTCACACCTACGACCTACTCCGCAGGACTCCATGTCATAGTCAGCATACGGATTTTTGAAGGAGCACTCGTCTCTGTCGTCCCTCGCAGGTTGTAGTGGTCCCAGTGGGGACATGGGAGGAGCGAGAGTTTTTGGCGTTGGAGTATCCTCAACACGAATGTCCGTTGGATAGAGGGACGGGTAAACATCGTCTCCTGTTCCTGTTCTATCAAGATCGTAAACAGTTGATGGTGGATACGGTCTGTCGGTGTGCAGAGACATGGGCGGAGGTGGTGGCCTGGAACTAAACCTGGAGCCCCCAACAGCTTCATAGTAGTCCCGTCCTGGTGGGACTGAAGCAGGTGGTGGTGGTTCTCGTGTGTTGATACCAGTATGATGGCCCCATGAGTGACCTTGATAATCCAACTCTGCTGGGGAAGCTGGGGTGGCGCGACCTTGTGTTGGCGGAGGCAATGGTGATCTATTGTCACTCGGCGAAGGAGAAAATATGGATTCCCTACATTCTTGATAAGGGTTACCCTCAAAGCCGCGTTGACACCGGCACAAAGGAGCGTTGTTCACTGGGGTACAATCTGCAAATCTTCCACACGCATTGGGATGGCAAACTGGGTCTGCAGGTGAGGTGGCTGGTGGCAGGCCTGGAGGAGGCGGTGGTCCAGTTCGTATTGGCATACAACTAACGTAGGGATTACCTTCGTGACCAGGCGGACAACTACAAGTGCTTTCGGGGGGTTGCGCACGGAGTAATTTACTGGTGGCGAATATACTTCGATACCTTCTTTGGTAGGCAGGTTCGCAAACGGCATTGTAGCCACAAATATTGCAAGGATCTAGGCATCGACCTTCCACACAGGTTTCTCCAGGTTTGCATTCGCCATCATAACGGCATAAAATATTGCTGCCACTGGTACTACTCGACGATGGATAGGCGGGGACGGTGGTTGGAAAACAATTGGAGGGGTCACCCGTAAATCCTGGAGGGCAAATACAAGTCCGACTTCCCTGGACAAGATGGCATTCTGCTGGACTCTGACAGGGATTCGGTGTGCACGGGTCGCCCCAGGAAGTTGACGGATTAAGATGAGAGGTTGGTGTAACCTGTGGATGAGAACAGTGAACTGCTGGGTTTCCTGTTGTTCCCGCAGGACATATACAAACTGGGTCTGATGTTGTAGGTGACATGACACATTCAGCATTAACGCCACATTTTCCAGGACAGACTGGAATGGAGCCTTTATCACAAATTCCCTTGACGCATTTGCGTCCAAATTGACATTCCAAATCGGTGGTACACTCCTTGCGTTGACAGGCTGGTGGAACGCCAACATATCCAGGTGGGCCTGTTAAAACAATTAAATGGATAAGTTAAAAGAAAGTTGCATGAGAAATATTTTTCTAATAGCTCTTTTTTCGTACAATTGTTCCAAGGCCCTGGCGTTGTGGAATTGAACTTGTAGCAGTTTTTCAGTGGATCTCCTAAAAACCCAGTGGGACAGCTACATTGGGCAGTGCGCTTGGGACCGTTGACAAGAACTCGACATTCGGAATTTTGGCCACATGGTCCTAAAAGTTTAATTTGGGGCATTGTGATATAACTTGTAAGATTCTTTCCTTTTCAGTAAGACTTTTCATCTTTACCTGGACAAGGACTTTGGCAAATTGCCTTGATGCAAGCTTCATTTTCCAGACAATCTACGTTTTGAGCACAGCTCCTCACACAATTGGGCGGAAGTCCCGTATAGCCCCGTTGACAGGAACATTTGGATTGGCCTCGAAATAGTGAGCATTCTCCACCTACATATTTTATTGAATTAAATTCATTATTTTACAGTGTCCAGCAAACATTTTTATTCTTTGAGGTGACAGTTAAAATTATGCAGCACCTTTTCCGCATGGCTAAATGAAAAAAAAAATTGAAGGGAATTAGAGCTCATTCCTTAAAGCATACATCAAATTTCAATATACTTTTATTAACAACTATTTACCGATGGATTACAAGGGTCACTTGTGCATTGGCCTTGTCTGCAAAATTTCCCTCGTGGACACTCTTTACTAGATCTGCACTTTCCTGTAAAATGCATTTCTATCATGATTCAAATTGAATGTAATCAAAATGTGGTTGTAAGGAAATCATAAATATGGTTTACATTTTAATTTTTTCAAGTACAAAAATCATGTTAAATCTAGAACAAGAGCATTAATAAATTACCTGGGGCGCATTCATCGTATGGGTTGCCATTTAAACCTCGGAAGCAATAACAGACCGCTCGACCGTTGAAAACACTACATTCCGCCTGTAATAAAAGGATACCATTACCGCAATATTAATAGTGCAGAGAGGGCCAGAGACAAAACCGGATGTTTAACATCATGTTAGTCAGTAGTCAGATAAAAATTCATCATAATATGCAATAATAAGTGCGATGATGGGCTGTCATAGACTATCTTTGGGTCTGAATCTGCTAAACAAGCTCTCTACTGTTTTAATATACGTATTTATGGTTTTTGTGTATGATGATGAGCTGATGAATATGACCTTGCTGCCTTTACAAAGCTACGCTTTTATAATTTTATTACAGCATGGCCAACAAAAAACGTGCTAATCTTGATGTACCTGACATAATTTTCAGTGGTTGTAGCGGTTTATAAAATATGATCCCAAATGGGAAGTACAATAAATATGTACAATTTTTGAACGTTTTGTTTTAACCGATGCCTCAGTTTTAGAATTTTCATAATCGTTTTATTGTAAACTTTTTATATACTCACCTGCCTACCGCATGGCGAAGGGTCGCAAAGATTTTTTCCTAAAATGATAAATTATTATGACATTTTCAAGAAATAAATTACTTTTATAATAATTATGATATACGAGCACATTGAAGTTTATATACCTGGCTTCGTGGTGAATGTTGGAGGTGGTGGAGCAGGAGCAGGTTCTTTGGGCTTTTCATCATCTCGCATGACATGGTGTTCCACGATTCTAACCGTTCGCTTGTAATTAGCCGTGCAAATGTACGTTCCGGATGGAGAACGCTGCTTTTTTAAATTTATTAGGAAGCCTCCTTTCGTATTGAATCCACTGGCCCCAGTAACGGGACAGTTGAGCTTGTCCTGTAAGTTTATAAGAAATAATATAAAAATCTTACGTGTTGGAAAGGATAAAGAAATTATTAACTAGATTCATGTTGAAAGTACATTTTTATCTCGCTTGCACAAAGAAACGGACGCCTTTGGATGAGAAACACCGCATGGGATCCTCATAAACTGATCCTGCGCTGTGTACGTGATATTTGTGCCATTTGGAGCAGCAAATAAACTATCTCCTGTTATCACCGCACAAAGGAGAATATTAGATATAAAATATGACAATTTAAAGAATCTGGAAACAATATTGTAATTTGCATACCTGGAACATAAATGTAATAGTATGAATGAACAGTAGGTTCTTGAATACTACGACAAGTATAGTTTCCAGTGTCCTCTTCTCGCAATACCCCCTGAAATCCGAGTAGTCCCAAAGAAGCCTCGGCTTCAAAAGAAAGGGGCAAGTTAGGATCCTCTTGCCACTTGACATTCGTAAAGGTTGTAAACTCTGGTCTACCATCCCCCAAGTAAACCTGTCAAAAAATATGATGGGTTCCGTTCTAACTGCAATTAGCTAAATTATAACTTTCTTTAAAATAGTTTGGAACTTTTACCCATTGCACTGGATACGTTGCGTTGCATTTCATCAAAATCCTACTCGCGGCACTAGTATCCTCCCCAATGATAACATCGCTGTTCCTTTCTTTCCAGAGATTCACTGTGTTCGACCGATTCGTAGGTGATGAGATGATCTCCAAAATTTGGATTTGCGGCAAATAGTCTTCCGGTAAATCCGCTGCGGATGAGTTTTTAATGATGCACGACAAACTTATCACAAGTATCACATGTACAAGTGAACTTTGGAACCATGCGATGAGCCGTATTTTGTTGGAAAGTTCCATTTTCACTTCATCGTCTTATCAAAATTTGCGAATATAAAGACATTTTTAAAAGGATGGCTTAGGTAGCACATGGGAGCACATTTTCTTACGCACAACCACAAGCAGTTACGCCAAGATTATACCATAAAACACTTTTCCATTTTCATATTCCATGAAAGATTATGTGATATCTCATCCAGAGACAAAAAACTACTGAGGTTTAAGAACAAGCAACATGATTCACAGACGAATCAAGTCAGGATACTGAAAAAAATGTAATCTTGTTCATCGCTCAAACGCTCCATTAAAATTTTTTGTACTATGAACTTGAGATGAAACAGACAGGGCAGGTGCCAAAATTTATGTTTTAAAATCATGTTCATAAAGTCCTTCGTTTCTGAATGTTGCAATACTTTAATTTTGTGTGTGAATGCCTATATATTAATTGTTTAATGCAAGACAATAAATGCTCCCTATCCATGTTAAAATAGGAATCTATGATACCCTATCATGACATAGGATTTTCATGAATGCACCTACGCATCATATTTTTTAACAATGATCATCCAGTATTGTAATTATAACAATGCACATATTATAACTATAATGAACGTACCTGCTCACGAAAAAAATTCCATATTAGCACACTCCCGAAATATGAAATACTGAACAACTATCCATGCTAATCGCTAGTAACCAGACATAAATTGAGCGCATGGAGGTATGGATTATTGTGGAAACACACGAGGCACACGATTGTTGCGCTTATTGTTAAGGTGCTAGCAGGATTGCAGTGTCGAATTGCTGTCTGAGTGAGCACCAAGTAAAATTAATTATGCACAGTAGCGTACCTATATACACTGCCGACAATGTAGTACAGTACAGAAACTTGCAATAAAAAGTTGTTGTAAAGGTCTCGTGCAAAATCGTTGTAGGACCGTTGTTTTTACGTCTAAAATGTTTACATAGGTATTAAAATTTGTTACGCGCAATATGCACCACTGACTGTGATGATGGGGTTTTACACTTACACAGCCTATTATCGTAATCATGTAGGGAAGATGCACATAACCAATTTACCAGTTACAAAAAAGCAGATTTAAAATCTAGATACATTATTTGGTTGGATGACCTTTAACGCACATGATCTGTATCAGTATCATCAAGTGAATAAATCAAGTTTCCATTTTGGTTTACAGACTCTAGTAATTGCGGGGCTACCTACGAATTATTAATAAAAAATATTGCTATTACTAATTTACTCAGATTCGCAGTCGAGTTGGAAGTATGAGTATGACTATGAATTAAAACGGGATCATTCGTTCTAAACGACCTTGACAATCGAAAATCATTACATACAGCATGTTTGTTTTTTATGTACATTTATGCATGGACTGTGAGAACGTAATTGTAAAATGTAGGAAGAGATTTATGAACTTATTAATGAAATAGAAAATAAATACCCATAAACCTATTAAATATTTGTATACTCAAGTAAATAAGGGCGTAGCCAAAATTGCAAATAAAAATTAAATAATACAACGCTTTATTTTAAAACGTTATCCAAAATATAAAATAACATTCACACGTGCATATAACACACAATTACATTATTAGAACAAGCAATGGAAATTATAAGAAAAAAAGTCAATTATTTTTTACAATAAATGTATAAACAGATCACAAAAATTCAGCACGGTTATTATTTAAAATGTCTGATCAAATGTTTGTATAAAGTGAAATCGGCATTTTACGAAACTTACAATCTACAAATTTACAGACAGAGTAATTATTCGTAACCTGATTTTCACTTCATAGAATTCGTTTTCCTAGTGCGAAAATTTGTATTCAATTAATTAAAAAGAGATACAACGTTACAAAAAATTAAAACCAAAATTAATTGTAATTGTTACCGATCTGAATTAAAGCTACATTTACGAGTCTTGCGAAGTTGAGCTGGCAGGTTTAGATTTTTTAGCAACGCGCACCTTTTTTGATTTCGGAGAATCAGTTTTCGAGATTTGAGATGCGGACTTTTGAGCCAACGCTTTGACAACAGGCAGGTTAGGCTTACTCTTCTTAGGTGTCACTTCCTCAGGTTGAGATTCCTCCTTCTGGATTCCATTTTCCTTCTCGATCATATACATCAGCAAATTAAACCGGGCACGAAGTTCTTCCTTGGACCTCGTACGTAAGAAAGCACTACACGTGTCATTTTTGGTTTCCCTAAAATTATCATAGGATAATATTTTATCAAAAACTGCCGACAATAAGGTTTATTGGAATCAAGTATTGTTCAGCATCCTTAAACTTACAGTAGCTTATAGTGTAGAACATTAAACATATCAGGTGTCAACAATCCAATTTCCGAAATGCATATCAGAAGCTGAGCATCGTCTTCTGCACTAAAACGTTGGCCTCTCCAATGGTACGGATCATACTTAATAACCACATCCGTTACGCTCTTGGCGTCCTTTATCTGGAAACCAGCAGAAAATAGCTTGTTGTATATTGTGTTATGTATCAATGAGGTTATCAGATATTTTTATTAAAATTGAAATGAAAAATAAATCACATACTTTTTTGTTGAGTAACTTCTGCTGGCGAGCTCTCCTTTCCGCTATTAAGTCGATGCGATTAACCTTTGCCATAATTTCTTCAAAGTTTGCCAGCTCATGGCATCTCAACCAAAATACTTGACTGTACCTAACAACCTCTTCCACTTCCTTTCCTTTTATCGCTTTTGCCACAGCCATTAAATTGTCGGGTCCATTGATGCGCATAGCTTCTAGGAACTGCTTGTAATCCTTCTTTTTCCATGAAGTAAACCCCTGAAATATGCATAAGATTATGGATGAAACAGTAAAACATGTTTGGCAAAATACTAAATATTTCTAATTTCTATCTTTTAAATATCCCAGCTTAAACTTGCCTCGTGTTTGAGAATACTCATTTCTCGCCATTCTATGCTGTTCAATGCATCGCACTTTTCTAACCGACTTATCTCTGATGTCGTTAAACTTTGAATTTCTTGTAAGGATAGCTCCTCTGGAAGATGGCTCAACTGTTTAAAATCAGTAATTCGCATAATTATTATCATGAATACAAACATATTCAATATTGGGATCGGTAATTAAATTCAAATTTTTGTATAAACTGCATACTACAAAATCCGTGGAAATTTTTCGAAAATAATCGATTTTTTTCCAATACAGCTCCCAGGTGTAGTGTGGACAAAAGTGATAATCGTGCATTGACCCAGGCTTCTTGACTTCACCTTTTACCTTTATAAAATAAAACCAAAATAATAGCCTTAAACTTAAGAATTGAAATATTGTGGATAATGAAGTGTTATAGATGAAGTTAGAGAGAAGAAGTCTCCGATATTATGAATTATTAATTTTGGGTTAGGATTAGCAGATAAAACTTACCAGGTCTTCCATTCTGTTTTTGTCAGGGTTGAAATCGTCATCATCGTCAACCATTACAAAAGAAGTGTCTGAATCTACCGGACTTGTTGACTTGGGGGACTCATCCTCGGCATCTGCTTTTGAATGATTCATATCTTTGCGTCGTTTTCCTTCCAACATCAGCCTTGCATTCTCTTCATGGTGATCTGTTTTCCGCTTTCGAAGTTCCCTAAAACCACAATTGAAATTTTATAGTGAAAACATCTACCAAGCAATATAACGTATGGTATTTTAATCTTATACCTGTAGTTTTGCCCTTCAAAATTAAAAACAGAGTTGTCATTTTCCGCAGGTTTCTTTGCCCAATTGAGTTCAACTTGTTCGATAGTCAGTTCCCTTAAATTTCCTTCGTTCATTCCATTCAAGCGGCGATCCAGCTCCTCTGAACGAAGTTTACTTTGAGCTAAAATCGTATCAATATCCGCATCACTGATTCCTTCGTTATTTCCAGACCTGAGGATTTTCTCTGCTCCAAAGCGTACTACACTCATCATTTCCGAAGTATTGGGCAGCTTCTTCCCATCTACTCCAACTAGTCTCCCTGAAAATGAGAATTTTAAAAGCGTTCCTTGTGATCATATTATTTCTAGCTCATGTATAATCATTTGAATTATATTCTGCTAACCTTGCTGTATGACCATCTTATCCAAGTGTAACTTTGCCGCTGCCCGTTCCACAATTTTCTCCTCCGCTGTGTCTTGACAAACGAATCTGAACACCTTTACCTCCTTCGTTTGTCCAATTCGATGAGCTCTGTCCTGTTGATATTTCATAAATAAATCACATTAAACGCGAAACTTCAAAATGGAAACAAAGTTTTTTTAAAATCAAAGTATCTTACCATAGCCTGAGTATCCACAGTTGGGTTCCAATCACTATCATAAATAATGACTATATTTGCGCTGGCCAAATTAATTCCAAGGCCCCCTGCACGGGTCGACAAGAGGTAAATAAACTTCTTTGAATTGGGAGAATTGAACTCATCAATATCCTCCTGCCGAACGTCATAGTCGGTGCTTCCATCAAGCCGGCAATACTATATTCCAGATAATAACAATAAAATACAAAAGGATTTTATTTTATTTGTACTTTTATGCAAAAATTAATAGTAAATAAACATAATAATATCCGCTGAAGCATTGATATACGAATAGGTTCTACTTACATCAAATTCTCTCCAAATACAATAGTCTTCAATAATATCCAACGTCCGTGTGAATTGACTAAATAACAAAACTCGTGAATTTTGAGCTTTGACAACTTTAAGTAGCTTGTCGAGAACGATCATTTTCCCTGAATTAGTCACAAGGTGGCTATCTGTAGTGAAAGGCTGTGGCTCTGCTCCATCAAATAGGTATGGGTGATTGCAAACCTTGCGCAGGTGCATTATAACGTTGTGAAGTGCCTTCTTGCTTGTTTTGCCTGCATCTCCAGTGATTACCTCAATATCATTTAAAAGGATTTTCCGATACCTAATTTGACAAAAAAATGTAACAATCAGTTCTAGACATAATTGAAATTCTCATAAAAACGATACTTGTAGAAATTGGGAAACAACCACTCTCGCTGCATGGGGGTCATCTGAACATATATTCGCATTTCCGACTTTGGTGGTAGGGATTTTTCGACATCAGCCTTCAGAAATAAACATTATTTCAGGATTATATACCTACTTCGCGTCTCGAACATACATAAATACGTACTGGAGAATGCAGCATATTTATTTAACAATTACCCACCTTAATTCGGCGCAATAAAAAAGGACGTAGTACAGCGTGCAAACGATCCACCAAGCTTTGATTTCCCATGCAGTTACTCTCATTAAACCATGAATCAAAGTCCTAGAATGAGAATTAATAATTCGTTAATAGAAATAAATGATTTATCGCATCATGGGATCAAATGCCTACATAGCGAATGAGTGCATGATAAAATATTATTGAAATACCTCAGAGGAGTAGAATACGTCCGGAAGTAAAAAGTTCAGGAGTGCCCATAATTCATGAAGGTTGTTTTGCAGTGGAGTTCCAGTTAGTAAAAGTCTAACTGAAGAGTGAAAGCGTCGTACATATGTTGCCAACAATGAGTTCTCGTTTTTTATTTTCTGTGCCTCGTCAACTATGATGTAATGATAGTTGACCCTAGCCAAAGTAGATCTCTCAATCCTAGCCATTTCGTAGGAAGTTACACAAACATTCCATCGTTTGGGAAGAAATTTCTGTTTGATAAAGGAAGGCTGAAACGAAAAAACAAGAACTATCAATGACCATTCGGCATACTATTTTTTATTACATCAAATGTAGTATTCAATCGGTTCTCTACTACACACATACCCTTTCCTCTTTCGAGCCAATTAGACAAATCGCCTTAAGTGTAGGGCACCATTTTTCAAGCTCATTCATCCAATTTGGAAGTGTTGATTTCGGAGCAATAATCAAATGCGGTCCATCAATACCCCTGTAATGCTTCATGTATCTATACATCACAAATTAATCATATCATAATAATAATGCATGTACGAAAAAAAGCTGCTTAAATACAACAAACATTTAACTTTGATATATGAAAATGTTAATGTTTATAATAATACAGATATATATACATACCCTAACAATGAAATGGCTTGGATTGTTTTACCTAGAAATAAAATTATTTTTTTAGCATTACATATAATAAAAATGATTGTATGATTGATCAAAAAGTGAGAACCTTTTAGAAAAATTGACTTTTTGCGTTTTAGTTGTACTTACCCAATCCCATCTCATCTGCCAAAATGCCACTGAGTCCTTTTTCATATAGAGATATCATCCAGTTCAACCCACGGACCTTAATTTAGTTAATTAGTTCATTTTTTGTAACTCAATTTCTACAAAACATGAAAATTATTAAATAATACAAACCTGATAGTCACGCATAACTCCACCCTGGATAAACGGTGGCGAAGCGTCAAAATGAGTGACATACTTTGATGTTCGGTCAGAGCCTTCATTGAGACTGGACGAAGCTGCTGTGGCATCTCTATAAATTATAATTAATACAAGCATGGATTATACGACTACTCATCCTCATCATGTGAACATGACTGCTATAATACGTGTAATTAATTGAATCTTTTTTTACGGTATGGCTATACGAGGCTTTTTCTTTTTGCTTTTGTTGGAGGGCACATGGGGACCTGCTTGCTCTGCTTTGGAACTCTGGCTGTCACTTAATCCATCAGCAGTTCTCTGTGACGTTGTATCTTCAGAAAATTGCAACGCTTCGTTGTAAGCTGGCTGCATGAAATGTCCCCAGATTTCCGCTTGCTTTAACAGATAGTCAAATCTTTTTGCCCTTCCCCTCTCCTAAAAACAACAAAGTATAACCCCAATTATAAACTTCTGACACTATTTATCCCAACAGTTACGACACGAGCCATAAATAAAACGATTTTTAGCTTTAGATGCTATAATTCACGTACTTCTTTCGTTGTAAACTCCTCCGTCGTTTGAATAATTTGCACATCATCAGAACTAGTCGAAGATCCAGGTCTAGGCTCCAAGATTTTCTTACGTGATTCAGACGCGGCCTGAAGTGCTTCCAAGCTCTTTTTCTCTCCAGAGTCATCATCATCGCTTTCCGCAAACATGGATATTTCGTCGTCAGAGGCGTCGTTGTGATCACTGCTCTCAAGCTTCAGACTGTCTGATGCACGGGGAGCCAAATCCTTTCCAGAACCTAAAATCGATAAGAATTAAGAATAGTAAGTATGTTATAGTACTTTATACTTG